>JAGFNQ010000607.1:504177-622775 GCA_024364735.1 Boesenbergia rotunda | reverse complement strand
CAAGATCCAAGAGAGTTTCGAGAATGTACTACTCAGTACGATTTCTCATTAGAACAATATTTAATAGCAATGTCGTTCGATGCTATCGGCTATTCGTTCGTTGTTGATTCTTAATTGATTCCAGTTCAATTTTCTTGCCTCTGTCCTATCAAGTTTAAATTTAAACCCTCAAGTCATTTATAATTTTACAAATCTTTGTAACCTTTGAGGTTCCTCATATAACGAAAACTCCTTCGGAACAATACCTGGAGTAAATTTCACTCAAGTTTATGAAGGAAAGTAAAAAGGACAGAAAGAAAAGAAAAGGTCAAGAAAATCACTTTTAAGGTTTATATTATGTTAATTGTGATATTGTGCATTAAGTTATATGGTTCTAGCTAGCTGTAAAGCAGGCATCCCATTTTCTAATGAGATGATAGGCAGACAACAGAATAAGGGAGCCTTCTCTACTTGTCATATTCCCTTCAATACTTTCAGATTTAGAAATGTAATATCTCTTTGGTTAATGTTAATCTTTGAATATTGTGTCAGATTATTGGTTATATGTTGATTGTGTCTAATGATCATGAAACTTCCACCAGATTTTTAGTCCAATGTAATATCTCTTTGGTGGAAGTAACATTTTTGTTTTCAATATTGTTAGATTATCAGCTTTACATTGATTGCTGTTATATTCTAGTGATCATGAAACTTCTTAGTTTTCTTTGCTGGAGTGAGTTGTGCGGGAATATTGATGATTTGAAATATTTATAGTCGGCAAAAATTGCAATTCTCAATTCACTTGTTTTTTGAGCCCATACTAATACTTGGTAGTTTGTTTCAATCAACTCGAAAATTGGGCGACTTTTTAATTGCTGGTTTTTTCACAGAATAATTGATTAGTATTTCTTATAATAAGTTGCAAGTAAATTTAGGATATGACCCTTCCATAAGTTGACATTAAAGCAGGAATTTTAGTCGTTGGTGATACTAGCATTTTTACTTAATTGTACAGTATTTCATAATGTAATACAGATATCTATGGTTTGGCTAACCTGTGCACATTTAATCAGCTTGTACAATCACAACAGCGTGCTGAACGAGATGCTGCAATAGCACGATTAGAACAAAGCTGAGTCATTCTTGCCATGAGGTGTGGCTGATCATCATGGAAAGAAGTATAAAAGTCATTGAAGATGCTCTGGCGTTTGTTTGGTGATGTGCATGATATGGGTCAATTTGTCAGACCCAGAGAGCCAGTTGGGTCAGAATTTGGAACGGCATGAGAAGAAACCTAGCATGTTTATGCGGCTGTTCTTATCAAGCTTCACTGCAGCTGAAAGGTCAATCAGATTGGTGGGTTTTCAAGGCATTTTAGCAAATGCAGCTATTTTTGCTGTAAGTATGCTTGCTTTTCTGCAGCTCAATCAAGTTGCTTTTAACGGTGGAACCGCACGGACACAGTATCAGACATCCTACAGGAAGAGAAATGAAAGAGATTGTTTGCTTTTGGATAAATCTTCTACGGGGAACCAATCGAAGCATCTTGATGTTACGTTCGCCAGGGGATAGGAAGGTAGGATTATCCTTGAATAGTGCTTATAAATTCTTTTCTTTAGGTTATTAGGCAGTTTGGCGAGGCAATTATTGCGATTAAAGTTCTCGAGACATTTTGCCTCTTGGTATTTTTGTTCAATTTTTTTTCATTTGTTGTGAAAACCATCTCTTATAATGTAGGATAAAATTGTGTACAATAGATGTATTCAATGTAATTCGATTCTTTTTGAGACTCAGTATTAACGGAAACTTAATGAACTATCATATATCTACACACTCCACAGAGAGACGGTCTCAATGACTGCGTGCAACCTTATTTTATATTTTAATAGATATAAAATATCTTACTGAATATCTGAGAGATTGATAATACTAAATCGACTTAGTATTATCAAATTTTTTTATTCCAATATAATAGTTTTTGCTCCAATGTAATGGTCAACTTATTCTTTTCTGACAATCTTATTAGCCGGCATTTTCCCTATAGCAGCAGCTCCTTTGCGTCTTGCGATTCATTATTCTGCTTACTAGGATTCTTATCACCTATATGCTTACGGCTACCAGTATTAATTGCTACTGATATGGGTGTGATTCTGAGATTGGCCCCGTTAAACTTAGGATAATCACGATTAGTTTTAGATATTTCTTGGCAAAGGGTGGAGACGTCAGGAAGAGAGTTTATGATTGTTGCCTCCTTTGGGAGAATATATGTTCTTCTTAGAGGATCCCTTTCATTGTCATCAAACAATTCAGCAATTCCCCGCTGTTGCTTGCTCTTCTGCTTGTTCAGAGAAGTTGTGAGCTTGGCCAGAGTGATTCTTTGAGCAATCTGTTACTTTCTTTATTTGACCGGAGCAAGCGTGGATTGATTGTTTTCTGGAGATTTTTGTCTACGATTGGGACGTAATTGCCATTATTCTCGGCAAGAGTGTTGAAGCTACGATGAGTGTGGGATTGGAATAGTCTAGTTGAGCCTCTTAAGAAAAATCAACATGGATATGGCATTGGATAGGTACTTGAGTCCTACTTTGACGTGCAAGTCTCAGACCATGCCTTGAAATTATAGGCAAGCCAGGGGTTATGATTTGTTGTCTGTTCTCTCCTTTTGAAGCTATTTGTGATTTGTGTAGTATCTAAATGTATTTCTTTATAAGACTTACCCTGAAACATTATCAATTTTAAGAAGCTGCTCCTTGTTTTATGGAGTTTCCTCACCCTTGAGCGTTTCGTTTCCACAAAACTATTCTGTGTAGAATCAAGAATAAAAACAAGATTTCCTTTTTGTTTTGTTATAGCAAAAAACACAAACAAAACGATATTAATTCCCAACAATTTGTCTATTGGCGAAGACATTCATATCCAACATCCGACGCCACGCCAAAACTATAAATATTTACATCCCTTGTCTATTATCACATGGCACTTCAAGTTTCCCCCAACATTTCCCCTGAATCTTCCAATTGTGTCACCCCAACACAAAATCTTCAAAATAAAAACCCATGGTCGTGTATGGCTTATTTAGGCTGGAGAGAATCTAATGTGGAGCCCTACGCGGATCTTGGTGTGTTGGTGGTCCTGGTGCGCAGCTAAGATCACGCTGTGTCAAGCCATATGTGCTTGGAGATATGACAAGTAGCACCGTGATGGATCACACTTCATCCACCCAGCTGAATATCATGTTTTTTCGGTCAAAACACTTCAGTAGATTCTTTATGTAGAAGCCAATTGCGACTAAAGACTAAGGAGGCGTTTGGTTTGTACCATTTTCTATTTTCATTTTCTAAAAAATCGCATTTTCTAATTTTTTAGAAAATGACTTTTTTTCATTCTTCAGTTTACCAGAAAACGCTATGTTTTTTTCTGGAAAACAAAGTTGGAAAATGCAAACCAAATATATTTTCCAGAAAACTACATTTTCTACATAAAATGAAAATGGAAGACTGGAAAATGCAAACCAAACGCCCCCTAAAATTCTCAATGGTCTTGTTTACTCTTTAATATAAAATCAACTTTACATGGAAACTATCAGAATTTGAGCACCCCGAAGCTAACTAGTTTCAAAAGGCTATGCCCCTACCATGTAGATGAGCGTCTCATGGAACCACCAAATCCAGTGGGGGTAGGTGCTGTGCTAAGTATGTAGTGTCCCCTAACCCTTGAGCAGAATTGGGAAATGGAATGGATGGATGCATGGCCTGTGAATTATATTAGAAGGAACTGAGAAGTTGCCAAGTCCGAGAAAAGTTGTAGGGCAAGCAACTTGGCTTTGGTCATTTGGACTTCATTCCTTGCCTTTCTTAATTTTTTCTAGCCGGGGGAGTTAAGATACCTAGCTACAGAATGTAAGGTTAGACATAACCTGATCAACCAGCAGAAGGTGAGGTGTCGCTGTCCTCATCAGTTAGCTGCATGCATTGGGAAATAATATTAAACCTGCAATGAACCACCTTCCTTCACCATTCATGGTGTCCACTTTTGGGAACCAATGGACAGTTTTCGTCTCCTCCGATGCCTTCCAAACCATTTAAATCTTGTTAAACCCCCGATTAAATCTCCAATATATATCCTATTTTTCTTCAATTATATATGCAAGATTAA
Source organism: Boesenbergia rotunda (assembly GCA_024364735.1). Taxonomy (NCBI): domain Eukaryota; kingdom Viridiplantae; phylum Streptophyta; class Magnoliopsida; order Zingiberales; family Zingiberaceae; genus Boesenbergia; species Boesenbergia rotunda. The sequence continues at coordinate 618,641 of JAGFNQ010000607.1, read as the reverse complement.
TTCAACAATTGCAAAAGCATCTGCATTGAATGTCTTAAATATTGATAGAAGAAACATATTGACATTCGTATAAAATCATAATTTAGATACCGAAAAAACTATTAGGCTTTCAGCATTTGAGGATCACAAAAATATTATATTCGTGTATGCTGCTAATTAATTGTTGATGCATGAGCCGGTGCAGTTGAAAATGGCGACCACTAGTAGGCAGTAGCTGCCCTTTTGACGAGAAACTTAATTGAAAGGCTACTTCACCATCAGAAGTTTGGATTTTCTTCTTCTTATTCTTCTTTCACAACTTGGCCGTGGGCTATCCTTCAATCAAGGAAGTGGACCTCCAATGACCAAGGCCACAATATAATGAAACCAAAGTAATGTCAACTATTATGATCAGAAAATTCCATGTACGTCCCAGCATTCATGGAGCTCACACACTAAGGCCGTAAGCATGCTTCTTTCTCCACATGATGTCGACCAACAAAAGTTGCTTGCTTCTGATCTAGACTTGACCTCGTGCTACGGGCATTGATTATATACACAAGTGGTATTTGTTTTCATCGCATGTGTAATTCCTTTTATTATTAAAAAAAACTAATTCAAGAAAATGAAGAAAACTTATGACAATGTTTCCTTATGAAAATTTGTATGTTGAGGAGATTTTTACTTGAAGTTGAAAGCACATGTTTCCTGTAAAATATACACATGGATATTATGAAAACTTAATAGTAGTAGATGTTATGTGGATTTCTTCATGCTTCTGATGCCATCTCGAAAAGTTATTTGCCAACCTTTCGAGTAAAAGGAATCATCATCCAACATTTTAAAAAAACAATATTTCATGTTTAATAAAAAATTAATATCAATTTGTCTTGTCTGAATTGAAGGGGTGTCTAAGTTAGGGGGGAAGCAGACCAAAGACAGGGAAAGCAACCAAAATTTCTTGTCTCTAATTTCATTGAGGGAGGAAAGGCGAGGTAGATCAGTTAAGTATTTTGGAGTTCTTTTCTCTAATATTTCTGGCCCCCTTCAAATAAAAAGGATGAGACATGACAACCTTAAAAGCATTGATAATACCCATGCATTATAGTAAATGGGTCATCTTTTAATCAATTGAATACTCCATAAAAATAAAAAGTATATTTTTCTAGCAAGGTAGATCGGTGAATGAATGAATGGATGCATTCAGGTATGGAACATTTCGTCTATTAAGGTGGAAAAGTGAAGGAGGAAATTTTCAATATTTATACTAGCTTTTACTCAAATTTAGAGAGGGGTGAATGATTGTAAATTTAAGCATCAAAATTTAACTGCACGAAGACATCAAAATTTAGTTTGACATTTTAACTTTCTAACAACTTAAAGCGAGTAGCAACTTAAAGTTCCTAGACATTATTAGATCCCGGTTCAGTTTCTCATCACGCAATGCAGAAGCAACCTATTGGCTATCAATTCGACAGTTGACTCGAACAATTTGGTCGTAAATCTACCTAACCAGCGTCCACGTTTCGATATTGGAGATGCCAAGATGTGTAGAATCCACGCGGGACACGCCCATACGTGTTCGAAGACGTTAAAAAAAAGGTATCCACAGAGATGTCCTATCGAATGATGTGTCACGACCCCAAATTTTTTCAAGAAAATAAAAATCGAAATAATCATCGAGCAAAAAGACACTCCTTCCATCTCCGTTAAATAAATAACGGAAACATCCTCAGTCGTTTACTAAATATAAAAATATGAAATTGGAATACAAATAACTAAATAAAAGGGCAGCAGATATTTCGATCCAAAATCGGCCGACGAATCGGCGTCCTGCGACTAAATCGCGTTCCGGCTCACAGGGCGGCGGGCAGGGGCTCGTTTGCAAAAAAGTCACCGATGTCGGAGAAGAAATCGTCTACTCCTCCCGCGGTGGCGGCGAGGTCGAGATCACCTGAGCCGAGGAGGAACGCCTCGCTCAAATCCTCGTCTAGGAAGGAGATGGGCGCCGAGAAGTCGTCAAAGAAGCTCAGCGGCGAATCCTGTTGTAAGGCCAGGAAATCGACGAACATTGTTTCCTCGTCGTCCGGGAGCATGAATCCGCCCGGCTCCACCGGAGAGATCTCCAAGCCGCCTCCCAAGGTTGCCGTCGGTGGCTCCTCCGCTTGCTTAGCGGAGGAGGAGGAGGAGGAGATGGAAGGAGAAGATGGAGAGGAGTGGCAGAGGACGGAGGTCGGGGAGCAGACGTAGTGGACCTCCTCGGTGGCGGTGTCGCATTCGGCTGAGACGGAAGCGAGGTTATTGTCCAATAGGTTCTTATTCGGAGACTGCAGAATCTCGGCAATGTTACTATTAGCTGCGGTGACCGCCGGCGACTGTGCGAAGTTTGTAATGGCGTCGGGCCCTCGGAGTCTGATGGCGGCGGAGTCGTACACTTTGGCGGCCTCCTCGGCGGTGTCGAATGTGCCGAGCCACACCCGGACACGACGCCACGGGTCTCGTATCTCCGCCGCATACTTCCCCCACGCTCGTCTGCGGACGCCGCGGAACCTCGGGGCGTTTCCGTCCCGGCCTCCGTTCATTGTGGGGCCGACCTTGCTCTTCCTCGCGGAGGCTGCGGCTGCGGCTGCGACCTTCGAGGCCTTGACCCTTCCTGCCTCACTCGCCGCCGGCGCCACCGGTCGGGCCTGGAGTCGGATCTCGTTCACGTACCTCCGGACACGGCGGCGGCTACAGTCAGCATCGTCGCTCGACGAGTCGGTGGCGTCATAGTCGTCGCAAAAAATGCGCACCGTGCGCGGCCGCGGCGCAGCGTCTGCCAGACGACGACTCGGCCCCGCGGAGACCGCTTTGGCCGTCACCAGGACGTGCTCTGTCCGCTTCACAGGGATCAAAAACACAGAATCCATGTCCATGTTCATGTTCATGCTCCGTAATCTATTCTGTTCACATCTATTCCCCGCACGACTACTCCCCTGCATCCAACACACCAAGACCAACCATCAAAATACAATCTTTTTCACTCTCAAAAACTCCAATTTCTGCTTCAAATTCCCCACCCCGACGCAGATTTAACAAAGACGACTCTGAATCAAATAAAGCAGATAATACCAAAAGAACAAAAGGAAACCGGACGGAGTAGCATTCCAAAAAAAAAAAAAAGAGTAAAGAACACTATAGAAAAGAAGAACAAGTTCTACCTTGAATAGCCAAGCACCAGCAAGCTAAGAACTTGAATCGACGCAAGATAAGAAGAGCAAGAACAAGCTTCCAGTTTCTGGAACTTAAACCTCTGCTCTTCCCTGGAAGAAAATCATCACTGAAGGAAAAATGGAACAGAGAGAGGAGAAAGAGAGAGCGCAAAACCGAAGGAGGAAGATGCTACCGAGACTTGCTGTTTTATAGGATCCATCCATGTCCAATTCCCATACCCGGCGCTCCAAGAATTCTTGTGTGTTCTTACTATTTTTTTCCTCATGATTTGTTTTTTTCTCTCGAATATTAGTACTTGTTACGACTTTTCTCCCATTTAATATTTGATAATAATAAAAAATAATAAATAACAGCAATAACTTTGATTTCTATATTAGAATAATTTCCTTAATATTCTTCTCACCCCTCCAAAATAGCTGTTCCATATTTTACTGTCATAATATGAATTTATCAATTAATGAACATTCTTAATTGATTTCCACCTTAATTTCTTACTCGTAATTCCCTAAATTCACACAATTTAGCCGGCACCCAAAATTAAAATAATCAAACTGGAACGATTAAATTTGCACACCCAATGCATGCACAAAGCCGGAGCTTTTTTATTTTATTTATTTTAATTTTTTTAATCCTTTCGATTTATTTTTTTTCAAACAGTAGCTTCGGGTACCGTGCCGGTGACCTTACCGCGACCACCTTGTGATCATCATCACGGCGACCGGTGTGTTGAAATACGCCAAATCCGGTAAAACGGATCGGGCCTTCGCATAGATAGTTAGGCCCGACAGTTTGTACCGTGTTGTCGTTTATCAAGGAGACTTCCTTTTTGAATAAAAATAATTTTTAAATGGCGGTTAAAATGATTTACTCCCATTTTTTTAGCATTAGTCCAAAATTGAAGTTTGTAATTTGATTACAGTCAAGAAACGTCGATGTACTTTGGAGTTGGGATTGAGTTCGACGTTTACTGTGCAAATCTAACCAATTTAATTAATATATAATTAATGGCATAAATAGATTCCATATCTAGGGGAAATGGAAGACCTTAATTCAATTAAATATTTGCCAATGTCGATCGGTCATTTAAGTGAAGCATAATTAGACACCGAAATGGAAAAGAATTAGAGAATTTTCTTTATATGTATGAATTCACTCCGCTACTTATCACAATTTAACTCGGGCCCCATTTATTCGTATTATTATAATAATTTAATTACATTTCTTTTTATATTTTTTTTATTATCCATAGTTCAAACCTCGGAATAAAATAAATAATAGATAGATAGATTTTATGGCAAATAATTAAATTGTGTGATCAGAATAATAAAAGGGCAATCACGTGCTAGTCGACCCGGACTCCGGACGGACGGGTGGCTTGTGTCGAGTGCGTGTTCAGCCTCGTTTGTTGATCCCACCGCCCGACACGCACATTTACGCCGACATTTATTAAATGCCAGCTCGAAATAAGTCGGTAAATCTAACTGCTCAGACCAATAAAAAAAATTCATTTAATATATAAATAAATAAATAAAATATAATTTAATACGAGAATAAAAAATAAAAAATTAAATTAAATTTAAACATCTTTAATGATCCTAAATATTATAAAAAAACATAATAAATATTTATAAATTAAAAAATCAATTTAATATGAAAATAAATAATAAGGATATAATTTAATTTGAAATAAATAAGAAACTTTTTTATTTAATATGAAAACAAATAGCAAATGATATAATTAGATTTATACACCTTCAATAATAATTTAAAAATTAAAAAAATAAAATCCTTAAAAAAAATTGATTGATCATACTCTAGGCATTTAACAATATCTAGTTACGTTAATTTTAGGGCATTTCTCAGATGTTTACCGTTGGCTTAAATTTAATTATACTTGGCAGTCCGTGAGAGTGTATAACAGGATTGTGTATTATATCGGTTAAAAACGTCATCAAATGAGATTCGGTCCTGTCACATATTAATTTAAGGGCAAAAGTCGAAACACTAATTTTTTTTCTCTTAAAATCATGAAATAAACGTTCCAATTTTTTTTAAAAATCCCACTTTAATATTAATTAATTATGTATAATCATCTAAATATTCTCCAATAGTTTGTAGTATTGCTCAATACTTATTGTTCATCTAAATTTCTTGTCAGAAAAGCCACTCGTGTACGTTATCAATGATGGAGCTAGGAAATGTGTAACCTCGGACTGATGGGAAATTTTTTTTAAAAAGAAAACTCCAGATTATTCCCTCGATTGTTCTACCCAAGTTAATTTCTTTTCGTATTATTTTTTAAAATTCAATCAGTCTCTTCGTTGTCGACGTCGAGCCCGCCACAAGGTGGCTCCGCTCTTGTATATTATAATAATTATAATTTCGTAGCTAATGTAATGTATATTTAATCTATTTAATGTTGGTAGAAATTTATATGGCAGCATTTACGATTTGGTATAGTTAGGGAGTGTTTGGGAGAGCTTTTACTTCTTGAAAAATGATTCTTATAGTGATTATCTTGAAGTTAGTAAGAAGCTAAAGCATACAGTGTTTGGAAATAGAAGTCAAAAGCTGATACAAGGTAAAGTTTGAGTGTTTGGTGAATAATCACTTTTAAGCTTAATTTTTAATTAAATGACAATAATATCCTTAAACTATCAAAATTAATTTTTTTCAATTATTTAAATATAATTTTGATACATGATCTATAATATTTTATATATTTAATATTATATTTTAAATATTATATCAAAATTATTATTTTTTAATAATATATATATTTAAAAAAAATATAAAGTTAATAAAAATATAAAAAATAATAAAATAATAAAATTTATATAAATTTATACAAATATGTATAAAATTTTTTGAAAATATAAATTATATAAAAATATAAGATTTTATTTAAAAATAGGATGGTAATTATGTAAAGTAATAAATTTATTAAGGGTATAAATGTCAACTTTTAATTCTACACCATAAGCAAAAAAGCAGAAGCAGAAAAAAACATCAAATTGTTGCTTCTAGCTTTTGAGTAAAAGTTGCAGAAGTTAAAGCAGAATCTGCCATTCCCAAATACTAAAAAGCACTTTTGCATGGCTAAAAACAAAAAAGCAGCTAGCAGAAGCTCTCCCAAACACTTTTAAGCTAAAAAGCAGCTAGCAGAAGCTCTTCCAAACTAGTTGCTTTTTAGCTTCTAGCCATGCAAAAGTACTTTTGAGTGTTTGGGAATGACAGATTCATATTATATTATACTATGCATGGTTAAAGTATAATATGAGTGTCAAATTCGTATTATAATAATTACAATTTTTCTATAGCTCTTAGTTTCTTCTCTCAATTTTTTATTTTATCTCTCTACAAATAATTGATAGCCTGGAGTATCCAGGATTAATTTATTAGTTTTACATAATTTTTGCCTGAATGGCAGAACCATCGATTGATTGTTTCCGGAGGTGGAGAAAGTCTCAAGGATCAGAGCAATCAATTAGCTCAAATTTAGGGGCTCAGTAAATATTCACTGTCTAACAATGGCATTCTCATCACTTCAAAAAGATCATGATCTGTGGCACCGTGGAAAAGGACAATGTAGTGTTATTGCTCCTACCAAAATGCCTGCGAGACTACCGCTGCCAATGCCGTAAATATCTGCACCGATGGCTTTGGCTCTTGCATGCCATTGAGAGAGCGATCTAGAAAGATAGCAGCAAACACTTAATTCTTTGAAGAATCAATTTGGACAGGTCGGTCCTCGATCTACGGACTAAATTGTCTCTATACCGTCCTATGTCATTACATCTGGGATACGATCTTGACGTCGGAGTACTATACACATCTTGCCCATTTACGACACCCCTCGCGGTTATCCCGTCAATTCAGTACCTTCATACTGCCTCAGCACTCCGCGTCATGCCGTGGTACTTTCAGGTGTTCTCATACGAGCTGATAGTTGTCACACCCCTGTCTCGTCAATACGGACAGGAGATTGTCAGCTCCCCCGGCTATATAAGCTCTCCACTTCTCATTTCGCAGGTATGCACGCGAGCTCTCTCTTCCACCATATTTCTATTTACTCCCCCATTTCCTGCGGATACTGACTTGACCGTCGGAATGCCTGACCGGGAAAACTCCCCGGCGGATTTGCTAACGGTCACTGTTTTGCAGGTAGTCGCCAAATTAGAGCCAGGTCGGCGCCACCCCGACAGCTCGTGTCGCTCGAGGGACTATCCCGCCCTTGAAACTTCCACCTCGTCTCGCAACAGAATTATATATATATATATATACACACGAGAATGTTCTGCTGCGGATAGTGCACTGCGGACCGCGTTGCTTGATCGGTCAAGGGACCGATCAGGTGCTTGCCTGACCGATCAGGCAAGTACCTGATCAGTCAGGCAAGTGCAGCGCCTGATCGGCCCCTTGACCGATCAGGCGTCGACGGGTTCACCGTTATCCCTGGGTTCATCAGCGCCGACGGGTTCACCGCTACCCCTAGTGTTCATCGCACACCCCCTGAGTTATAGTTTTGTTCGGGAGTGGCGGCCTTCGCCGCTGCTGGTGTCCGATCGATTGATCGGAGGCGCCGACGAGTTGGGACGGGAGCACAGTCCTAGACCGATCAGGGAACTCCCTGATCGGTCTGGCATCCAAATCGCAATACACTGAGAGAGAGAACTTTTGCCCACCCAAATGGAATGCATGAGAGTAGAGCCGCCATGAAGGGAACAATTTGGCACATTCCTCCCTCTTGAGATCCAAGTAGACAATGCATTGTGGGTGCGGCCTATCAGATTCTACCACCCTCAGTAGAAAGTATTTGTACGCCCTTCCCACAAAACGCCTGTGGTTCAACTCATAAGTAATAAGGGCTCGCCCTCTTAAAGGAGCTTCAAACTTGAAGAAGAAGACTTCAATTACTAATTTGGAAGCAAGGTCATGATCCAGGTCATCACAGATGAGAATTGCTCTTAGTTTACTGCAACTCAAATGAGCAAAACGGATATGATGGAGTAGGCGAGAACTCAAAATATCACGACGTTCTTCCACTACTGTATATTGTGTGCGTGCCCACCTCAGAACAAAGTCGTATATATCATCTTCTGATGTCGCTTGAAGGTCATCACTTGATATAATAGCTTCAATGGCAGACAGGGGAAAATTCATCATTTCCTCTTGGAACCTGAAATGGATAATTCCACCGGTGAGGTTCACAAAGTACGTATAACACTTTTGTTCGCCTCTAGATCTGCATAGATGTTAGACTCACGTAGCAATGACGCCATTGTAACTGTTGACAAGGAAGTCTTTAGCAGCAGCATCAGAGGTTGGACAGCGGAAGCTAATGAAATGCTATTAGGCAAATACAGATACAACAGTGAAGATTCTGTTATCACAGGCAAACTTCCAAGTAGTTTACTGCAATATGGCATGCATGAAACAACCTCAAACTTATCAGCAGCCTTCAGCACATCCAAAAGGGGAGTTTGAGACGTATTTGATAGTTTTGCACTATACATAAAACTCAAAAGCTCCATGAAAGCAGCTTCCTCTGTTTAAAACGGAAAAAATAAATAAAGTTGTAATTCCTGCTAGTGTTGCAATAAAAGAATTAAATAATTATCGAATTTTGTTTAGAATCCCTGTCCTATGACTGACCTATAGAGCGGTAACTTCGGTGCCCTATAGAGTGGTTTCTCACCGTCTGACAGAGATACAAATTATAAGAGACTTTCCCTAGTAATAAGATCACTGGAAGAATTGAGATAATTAGTGACGTATTTTGCATCAGTTGAAAATCGTCCCAACCTCTCTTACCTAAATCAACTGTACCCGTCATTGAGATTAAACTGAAAACTACTTAAAAAAAAAAATATTTGATGAATCAAATAATATCAAATCCGATGCAACCGATTTGACTTATAAAAATTTCTTACTGACTACTAGAATAAATTCGAAAACGTTCACGACAATCAACCCAGAACCTTACTAGAACCAACTACGGTCCAAATTCAATTCGACCTATTGATAATCACACCCTTACATAAACCAACCACGTCAGTTCATGGGATTAAACTAAAAGCTTACTTTTTTGATTAAGTAGGTTGGGTAATGTCAAATTGGAGTGACCGTCCCGACCCATGAAAATTTTTCACCAGCTACCAAGATAAATCAGGAAGCACTCACGACGGACGGTCCAGAAACCCAACATCCCACGATTGCACGTCCTATTTGTAGAAACAATTCTTACAAAATTCGTTGTAGCTGGAGATCGAACTGCGGGTGCTTAGAAGACAACTAATCATCCTTCCGCTGCACTTTAGCCCCAGGAGCTAAACTAAAAGTTTGTTAGGGGGCATATCTAAACTAAAAGCTTACTAGGTGGCATTCGCTCATCCCAGCGCTTCTCCAATCCGTCCTAGGACTAACACAGAGGAGGTAAATCACGGAGGTTACTGTTGGACTGTTGGCAAGCCGACAAGAGGGGAGTGAATTGGCATGCAAAGAATACTTTGATCTTTTGTTAATTCTTACAAAGATAGACGTTAGTTATAGTAGTTAATTATAAATATGGATAATGAAACAAACTAGTAAAAGGCACATAAAGTTTACTTGGTTGAAACCAAGGTGGTTGCTCATCCAAGGCAGTTGAAAGCTCAACTATCAAAATCTCCTTCATTTTAGGCAGAGTAGCCGCTTACAAACTTTGAACAACTCAAGAAATAACTAGGAAAATGTAGTACAAGAGTTCATTTAGAAACCTAGCTTCTAGGGACTATTTAAAGCAAAAAAATATAAGTTACCGTTGTACTAGCATGAACCTGAGGCGCCTCACTTGTGATCTGAGACATCTTAGATGGATAAAGTTCTATCCACGAAGCCAACGATAACTTATTGATAAAACTTGGTTCGAGTTGCCTTAGTTCAGAACAAAGGCGCCTCAGGGTTAAACTGAGGTGTCTTAGCTCTACGCAAATGCAAGGCTGCTGCTTTGCAGTCGAGACGCCTCATTCAGCAACTGAGACGCCTCATGCAGGCCAAAGTCAACATCCACGTTGAGTTTGACTTTTTCATCCTTTCGTTTGGGTGATTTCCGGCCAACCAGAGTTAGACTCACCCGAACCTAACTCTGGGCTTTCACCTCGAACGAGCTTCCTCCCCGACTTCTCGTCCCTCAGATGTCGTGCACGCCCTTCTCGCTCCACCAGTGTACTCTTCCGAAGTCTTCGCGTCCCTCGAATGCACCGAGTCTATCGGCTCCCTTCCCCGTGCAATTCTTCTCGTGTCCTGCGTCTTTCGTTTGATTTCCTACGCTCCTAAGTTCTTGCACACTTAGACACAACAATCAAAAACAGACTAGGACCCAACTTAACTTAGTTAATCACATCAAAACCACTTTGGGGTACTTACAGTTACTAGCTTGGATAATGTGGCTTGTGCGTGAAGTGAGCAGGCACACCGACTTTGTCAGGTTTTGACCCCCAAACATCAATGTGACAACACCTACGTACTAATCATCAGTCTATCCCGTGAGGACTAAACTAAAAGCTTACTAAAAATGACTAACGAGATTAGTGATTAAACTAAAAGCTTACTAGGTGACAAAAGACGATTTGTTCGCTCTCAGCGCCCCTGCCAACCAGTCTTTGGACCAACACGAAGGAGGTAAATCACGGGATTACTAGCCTGGATATTGCGGCTAGTACGTAAAGTGGATAAACACACTAATTTTGTCAAGTTTTGACCCACAGATCTTATGATAATAATATTTATGTACTAATCATCAGTCCATCCCACGAGGATAAACTAAAAAAACCTACTTAGATCAATGGATCAATCCACCAATTAAACCGAAATAAAGTGATAAATTTGTATCTTATTAAGAAAAAATAGAAATCATATTAAATGTATTATCTAACTCTGTGTCTAGTCATTATTCTAAATCATCATTCTTCTTATGATAGATTGGCCTAAGTATGCAAGAAATTATCCTAAGCTTTGATTGTTTGTTTATGTTCGATTAATCTGACAATGGTCTAACTGAAACGTCGAAGCCAAAACTGCCTTCCAAACGCATTCTCATATTCTTTTCATTCTTTCTGCGGCGTGAGATATTTGACAACCTAGTTAGTTGATCAAGATAATTCACAGAGTCATCCAAATCCTAAACAAGCGTCACATTCAAATGATCTGCGAGTATCTCAATTGTAACAGCTTCTAGACATTTGTTAGGATCAGACATTAATACATAAAGCATAAAAATTGTAGTTATAGATGCCATCAATGGCTCTATAGCACCATCAATATCAACAATCAGCACAATGCGCCAGTAGGTCATCCACAACTCATGCAAGAGAGATAATGTCAAAGCATGCGCGCACTTCATTCCCGATGCTTTATTCGAACTGTGGACATGCGTTTTAAGGTCTTTAAACGACTGTGTTTCCCCTCTAATCTTGCTTCCAGCAATCTTGCCTTCAAGGTACTTTCTTTTACACCGGAAGCTAGCTTCGATGACGACTCAGCTAGATAGGGAGTTTGTGGGTACTTCCACTGCTGAACTGGTCTATTTATCTTATGGGCATTTCCTAGATCAGAGTCTTCCTCAATTGAAGTAATCTGGGACTTCCATAACAGGTGAGAATCTTTATGGCATGTGGCACGATCCACTGAATCACATCCAGATATTTCTGTAAAATTTTTCACAGAATTGCAAGCCCGATGCTTTGAACCATTTATGGGAGACAGCTTTTGATCTGTATCCTGTCGGCGTTCCTGAGAATGATAGCAACCAGATTGCCGTGATATACTTTTTTCATCGGGATCACATTTATTATTATTTGCATGGTCATCATCAGTTGAAAAATGTACTCCCTGCGCTCTGTCAATAAGTTTCATGTTTCCAGATAGTTTATCTTTGTCCATGACTTGGTTGTATTGGATGTGCAACTCTGATAAATTTTCATTGCAGTCTGAAGGATTTAACTTTTCTCCCAGTAATGCAGATGTTCCTTGAGATTCCAGCTTTTCTATTGCATTATGGTTAACTTGCTTTAGATGACCATGACTTCTATGTTTATGAGTACTCACATTGAGCTCAAAGCAGAGAGTATCACTTGCCACAGATTCATCTTCATCATCAGCATCATGAGGTGCACTGGTAGCTCCATTTAAGAGGACAGACTCAAGAGATTGGCGCCGTATGTTGCTATGTTTCTTATCCTTGTTTTGGTACAGACCATCACTCTGCAAGGCACTAGCTTTTCTAGCTTGAAGAAATGATTCAATTTCATTTCTTAACCTGTCCGTGACTGTTGTTTTTTCTGCCAAATCTCCTTGGGCTTCAGCAATGTTCATCTGAACTCGCTCATCAAGCCATGCTTCTGAAATATGAAGTACCAATCTATCTACTTTATGGCTGCAATCTCTTGGAGATGTTTGCCTCAACTGCCTGATTTCCTGCTCATAATCTGTAATGCCTTTTGCAAATTCATCACATATGTTCTCCAAAAGGTAACTTGTTTTTCTCTCTCTATCAAGATCTTTCAAAGCCTTCATGTATACAGCATTCATGTCAGATAACTCTTTCCCTAGTTTTCGGTGGAGACTTTCAGAGCGCCGTCTAAGATGTCTCTCATCTTCAAGCTCATCCCTAACTGATTGTATTGCCACTTTGACCTTCTGCTGCTCTTTGTTCTTCCTAATCAATTTGTCTTCAGCAACTTGCTTCATTAGATCATCCATTTCACGACGATATACATGCTGCTCTTGCATCAACTCCTGAATGCGTCCTTGTGCATGCCCTAGCTCCACCTTCAATGCTTTAATCAATGATATATTGGAATCATGTTGTTCTTCCAGGCTCCAAATGCAATTCAATAGTTTCAAAAATTCTTTTGATGTTCTGAGACCAGATCCTGTCTCACCATGTTTTTCTTTGAGATCTAGAAGATTGCGAGGGGCAATTGCTTGACTAATTGCAGCATTCTGCAGGAGGTTAAATATTAACAGAGAATCTTTGAAATATTTTCCTTTAAGTTCCTATCTTGTTTCTCTCCAACATAAGAAGTTATGTAAAGCAGAAAAACAAAGAACATGATCTTAGGAACTTCTTCTTGGTTTGCACCACATGAGTTACAGTTTGAAGATACCAGTTAAAATTTATCTTGCTACAGAAAGATTGACAAGGCACAGGTGTACATCACATGCCGTGGCTCTATTTTCAAATGTGCATGCTTCACAAAATAAAAATAAACGCAGAATGCTAAGAACTGAGAAGCGTGTTGGGCGCAATAGCAGAATGCTAATGAAAAATTTTCACCATGACCTCCAAAATGAATCAGTTAAATGTAAATATCATGCTTACCTCTATAGAACTACAATAACTTGCAGGAGATACAGGTTCTACGGTTCGGGTTTTCCTTTCATTTAACTTGTAATTTTTGACTAGTGAAGCTGCAACATGCCTCCTCAAGCTACTTGCACTTTCAGGCTGTCATGAAAACCAGAAATAAGTTCATCAAAGGTGATTACAACATCTCAACAAGTTTCTAAGAAGGCAAATGCTAACTACCAATTAATTCAGGTCTGACTAAGACTTGGTGGTGGTGCACTAATATTTGCTAAAAGTACATTGTTTGACAAACCAAACCAGGTAGCTTTTCTACTATACACTGGAAATTAAGCTAAAATATAACTGTCAGATGAGAAGTTGCAATGGAGACTTTCTCAAACTAAATGGACTAAGAAAGATAGTGACTTGCCAAATTATCTCTAATGAGAAGGCGAGAAGCTAACAAAGTCAATTTCAGGAAAAGGCGATAGGATAAGATCATGTGGAACGCAAAGACCATAACAGGTTGAGAAAAAAGAAAACTTAGCCTTTTTTCCTTTCCTAACAAAACAATACTAAAGCTAGGGGATGCATCAAAAGCTCTTCTCCAAAATTATAATAAATATCTTTTCCAATTCTCCAGAAATAGAATATTTGGAGTCCCAAAACCAAAACATCGATTAGCTACATAGCTCCTAGTTTGAGAAACCACAGTAGAATACAATAAGCCCACACCTTCAGAGAGAGAAATCAATATATGCTCAATAAAGTGCATCAAGAAAATAAGTTTAGAGAAGCACCACAGAAACCTAAATTTGGTGTAGAAAAAATTATATCCTGTTGATGCATCAATTATAGGAAGTAAAAAAGCCTAACAACAGGAACTTGTAAAGAACATTGAAGCAAGATAACCTGAAAAAAACTGAATAAAAAAATGCAAGCTTAATGAATATTTGCTTTCTCTATATCAATACATAGGGTCTTGTCGTTGCTCTCATGAGGAACATTCCATTAAGAACACCGATGGTTAATCACAATTTTACCGCCAAGTTACTCACAAGATCCACCAACCTCTCTTCTAATTGAATGCTCAAATGGCTCAAAGGGGAAAATAAATTGGAGGAAGAACCCAATGTTTTTCTTCTTTTTTACTTAAACAGTTCTACTCGAGTAAGAATTCATCCATTTTCACATAAATGTGCGTAAAATGAGTTCATAATCATTAATATCGACGTGAACTACAAAAAAGATGCAACACAAGAAAGGCATTAAGTCGAACACTTAAACAACAATATAAGCCAAGAAACTCACCTGGTCGTCGAGACCAACATCAAGCGCCTTGCCCTCCCTGTGTCGTCGGCCCTTGTCGCCTCTTCGGCTCATTGCTGCATAGGGCACAAGCTCCTGGATCTCCCACAGGTTCGCGGCAAGCTTCCGCGCCGACACCGAGCTCCGCTTGGGCTCGCCAGGTTCGCCCTCGGCACCGCCGGGCGCTCCCAGCTTCCAAGTGGGTACCGGAGTGGAAAGGCCGCCCTTTTTCCCCACCGCAGCCCCTCTCCTCAACTTTACCCCTAAAGACTCCTCTTTCCCACCACCTCCGCCGCCCTCGTCATCAATTACTACCGCCTTTCCCCCTTCCATGTCCCCCCACCCACACTCGACCGTCTCCGGTCTCTCTTTTCCTCAAAAATCAAATATTTTCCATCAGAAGTAGGGGCAGGAGCCGCACGCTCTTGCCCTCGCCATGTCGTCCTGACCTTTCCTGCTGCTCCTGGAGCAGGCAGAATGCTTCTAGCAGTACAGTCAAGATGGGCCCTCAGGTTAAAGAAACGGGGTTTGCTTGCAATAACAGCCATTTCTCCGCTCCATGGGAATACGAGGGAGCGCAGCAGAGAGTGGGTAGATCAAGCAGCGAATCCAATGGGGCAGGACCAGGGAGCGGTAGGCTTCCCTGGAATTTTAAATGCATGAAAAGCTTGAGGGGATGGATGCCATGTCTCTTGGTGTGCCAACAGAGAGGCTGGCCCAGCTCACGAGAGGTTTGGAATTCGGAAATCAGAATGCGACTTCGAGGTTGACGACGCACTTGTCCAGGCGTTGTCACTGGTGCCCTGCCTGGTGAGGGAAGGAATGACATCAATCACCACCGGCCTTCATTCTTTTCTCTTTATTTTTTCGCACACAGAATTTTCCGTCCTTTTTTATTCCTAATTCATGATAATTGGATTTGCATAATAACAATTTAGATATTAGATATAAGCTCTTAAAGGTCTCTGTTTCTTAAGCAAATAAAGTTGGCATGGCATAAAAAAAAAGATTGACATTTCAATCTTAATTAAGAACCAAACTAATTCAAAAGTTCATTTAATTTTTCTACTTATTTTTTTTAAAGATTAAGATATGGTTACAGACTCATGATCTGTGAATCAGATAACTGAATTAACTAAATTCAGAGTTGACTAAATCTTGTTAATTCCATTATATATTTTACACGATTTATGTCCTCGGTAGCCCACCAACCAGCGTTGGTCACATTGATAACTATAAAATTGGATTAAATTTGAATCTTACTGAATTGAATTTAATACAAATAAAAAGTTATTAAAAACGATTGATTTTTTTTCCCCTTTGGGGAAATCATGTCCCAGACTCCCAGCTGTGCTGCATGCACATTAAAAATGCTGCAAGGAAATGAAAGAAAAGACGTCCAACAATTTATCATCTAACACTAAACTTGCACTCTTCTCCCACAGCTCTGCACCCAGATCTTGAGTGCAGGACAAGGTAGAAGTCACAGTGCTGTCCTGCAGCTGATAGCTTGGCGATTGTCAAGAGGAAGCGTAACATGTTCTTTTTGAACACAATTCACAAGGGGCACATCGAAACCATGGCGCTAGGACTACAAGGGATTCATTTGTACTTTACAAGTGTAGAACAAGATCAATTGAAGACATTGTACCAGATGAACAGTAGACTGCTCCATTATTCTAAAGAAGGCATAATTAGGATGGATTAAGAACGTGACGGCGTGATTAGGAAGTGCAGAGCCTAATTTTTTTTGCTAGGCATGAGCACAGGAACATCAGTGACATGCAGCGATGATACATTTTTTTCAACTGCACGTCAAGTTAAAAAAAAAAAAAACTGCACGTCGAGTTTGTAGAAATTGAAAAAAAAAATATTCTGATAAATTTTAAAAAATATATATTTTAAAAAGAAAGAATATAAAATTTTACGTAGATGGGTTAAGAAATTTTAAACCCTAACCCTAAACTGAAAAGAAAAAATATTAAAATATTTTAAAAATTATAAATAAATAATAATAAAATATATACAATCTAACATCCCTTCTAAACTCACAATGCTACAGCTAGAAGCATTGAGAGTTTGTCAAATAAAAAATAAAAATGTGAAGCGGAATAAACCTTGTTAAATATATCAGCTATTTACAACGAGGAAGGAACAAAAACAACGTGATAGTGCTAAGCTGAAGATGACGATCAAACTTAATATGCTTCGTTCTCTCGTGAAAAATTATATTGCGGACATTTTGAATGACACTTTGATAATTATAATGAAGAGCAGTAGGTTGTCGAATTTTTTTTTCATTTTTACAAATAACCAACGTAGCCAAACAATCTCACGAGTGATGGTAGTCATGACACGATACTCAACTTCTGTGGAAGATCTGTGATCCCGGGCCAGCTTATGTGTAGTCTGGCCCAGCAGCCTGGCGCCAAGTCAGCAGAGGATAGATCCACGGGCTTCAGGAGCCCGTGGGATGGAAAGGCCATACAGGCGACATGACTTAGCTCTCGCAGAAATACGAAGGGGTAGGCTCAGGTCATCGTCTAGACTCTCTCGCGGGCATGACCCCGCGCTTCTCTTCGGAGGTTCCCAGTCGGACACGCAATGCCCCATGCATTCAGATAATGTCTAACTCAACCTATTACCCCTCTAGGTTTGGCTCTCAGCCGACGCGTGGTGGCCCACGTGCTTGGGCTAAGCCCGAGCCCGAGGGAGCTTTAGCCGATCTATCACAGTCAGTGCCTCATTCGGCACCTTCATCTCAGGCCCCCAATCGGCCTCGTTACTCAATGCCCCAGTCGACACCTTCATCTCAGGCCCTCAGTCGGCCTCGTTACTCAATGCCTCAGTCGACACCTTCACCTCAGGCCCCTAGCCGGCCTCGTTACTCAGTGTCCCAGTCGGCACCTTCATCTCAGGCCCCCGGTCGGCCTCGTTACTCAGTGCTCCAGTCGGCACCTTCATCTCAGGCCCTCGGTCGGCCTCGTTACTCAGTGCCCCAGTCGGCACCTTCATCTCAGGCCCTCGGTCGGCCTCGTTACTCAGTGCCCCAGTCGGCACCTTCATCTCAGGCCCCCGGTCGGCCTCGTTACTCAGTGCCCCAGTCAGCACCTTCATCTCAAGCCCTCAGTCGGCTTCGATACTCAATGCCCCCAGTCGGTACTTTCCTTTTAGGGGTCTTCAGTCGGCCCTAACATGCCTTATTAGCATGCAGAACAACCACTCCTTGACATCAAACTACCAAAAGCAGTACGGGGTCGGCGCAGGTCTGATACTGTTCTGACCCAAGCGACGAGTATCCGGCTAATGTATTGATTCTCCTGCCATACCCTGTCCCCCCGTACTACGACCACATACACTGGTGTCAGGCCGAGTGACGCCGAACGACGCTAGCATTTAAGTTGACAGTGCCCATTTCCTTATTCAGGTATGCACTACTGTATTCTACCACCTCTGAGCATGCAATGTCTTGTCCTCGCTACGGGACAAAGGGTGGCAGGGGGGACAGGAGCTGTCAGCTTCCCCAGCTATATAAGTCTTTTCACTCCGCATCTCTCAGGTACACGCAATAATGCATTGTTGATTGTTCTATTACTTTCCATTCGCTTGCCACCGTCGAGTACTGACTTGACCGTCGGAGTGCCTGTCCGGGGACTTTTCCCGGTGGGTTCTAACAGTCTCTGTCTTGCAGGACAGGAGCAAGCCAACTTCACAGCCATCCTCAACGGTCTCGTGATCCCCGGAAGACTGTCTCGCACTTGGGACTGCCACCTCGCTTTGTGACAGGATCAAATTTGGCGCTAGAAGGAGGGGCCCAACAACCTGATCGGAAGCGAAGATGGGAGACCCCAACCCGGTTGTGATGACTGCCACCCGTGAGGAGTACAAGGTCCTGATGGCTGCTCTGGCTCGAAGGGCTTCTCAAAGGCCTTCACAGGCTGCCAACCAGGTGCCCCAGTTCCCGGAGCCCGCACCACCTCGACCTTCCGGAGGTCCAGGAAGGCATGTGTCACCCCTGACGTCAGTCCAGCTACCGTAACATGTCATATGAATACGACCGAGTGGTAGGGCTATGACAACTGTACGCACTTCGCCGCCACTACTCCGGAGTGACCGAGTGGACAGGATACAGTCGGAGACAACACTCCTACCCCATGTCATATGGGGGAGTCTCGCTTTCATCTCCTCGTATCCCATAACGAAGGAGAGATCCCCACCTGCTACCATGCTCTAATAACCACTAATCCATGAGTAGCTGAGCGGAGCAGAACGGAGTAATACTGGTCACAGTTGATAATCACTAATCCCTGAGTGATTGTGTGGTCAGGTCCTGTATGACTAACGATCCGTCTCAACCACAAGGGAGCTAAGGATTGTCAGTTATACAACCGTACAAGGATGTTGCATGACACTAACACATGCAACAACCACCTAGTAGTCCTACTAAGAACTATGAGTCGAAAACATAGATTGTGTGCCACTAAAACAATCCAGTAGGTGTACAAGCATAGTATAGCTAGTGATCGACCAAAAATAGAGTAAGAGGTGATATATCATTACTCCTACGACCATATACATACATGTCTATTTTACAGAGCGAGAATAACAAGTATCGAGACCGTATAGAAGTAAACAATGAACAATCTCAAAGTACAAGCAAGAGATACAAAAGATAAATAAGGTATATCCTACTGCTACACATGATAAATCATGCATAGAATTGACAATATCTATAGAGATAGAGTTGAAGGTGCCCGCTTCCGAATAGATGCTCGTAACTGAAGAGAACCCTCGTCCAAATGCTCCATAATAGTCAAACAAATCAAATCAGTATCCTGTATCATATAGTATAGTTATTAAGCTCTAAAAATATATGAAACTAAGCTAAACAAATTAACCGATTAACTACCAATCAATCCTATGTATTTAGATTAGCTTAAATCCCGAGAAGACTAAACTAATCCAAAAAATAGAACTCGAATTAGCCACTAACGCTCCCGATAGGAAAAGAAGCAACCACAAAATAAATCCTCTATCAATTATACTGATGTCAGGGAGGAGCAACTAACCTCACGGTACAAGCTTGGATCAAACCTAAGAGCCCCAAAACGCAACAAACAGCAAGTATGATTTAAATGGGTAGCTCACGGCCAAAATGGAATTAAAACACCAAAGCAACCAAGAACAACTCCTTTCATCAACAAGATCAAAAGAACTAGGACTAAACATACCCACATAGATCACATTCTCAAACCTCAAACTCGAAATGAAACTGATCCTATCATCGCAGCAAAAAAACGAATTCCCAAAGAGGACAAATCTCACTCAGTTTCGAACAGAACTAAGATCCAAAATAGAATTCCCAACCCTAATCAAATTACTTCTTATCAATTACTGAGCTAAGAAATCGCAAGCCAAGAACAACTAAGATCTTATCAGAATTTAGCACACCCGTTGACCTCCTTCCTTCTTTGTTCCGCTCCAAAGAAAACTAGCAAAACGATCCACGATTCCTCAGCATTGAAACCCCCTTCTTCCTTGTCGGAGACCGATCGTGAAATCACGATCTTGAATCGAACAGAGACCAAGTCAAAGATCCAATAGAGATCAATCAAAAATAAGTAAAACCAACCATCCAAATCCATTGTGGACTCACCTTCGACTGAGGGAAGAGATCGATCCGCTTGAGGGAACAACCGCAATCATCGGCGATCGTGCTATGAGATGAGAGCTCCCCGCTCGATCCAAAACCACAGCGAAAGGGGGAAGTGAAGGCATCAGGCGGAAGAAATGGAAGTGAAGGAATTTAATTATTGTACCTTTTACAAATAATCGCCCGCCATTCCATAATTCCAACCTAAGCCCTATTCTTTAGGACTTTTACACTTAATCCCCTTAATTTTTAGGTATTTTATAGACAGAATAAATAGTACTCACAAATAATCAAATAGTGTACAAAAATAAATTGATACGAGAACAAAAGAACCCTAACCAATGTTCAGAACGAAAACATTATATGAACGCACCAGTAGAAATTGACAGTCCACGAAAGCTGTGGATCGAATTAACAGTCCTTCAATCGAATAATCAAAGCAATGAAGAACCTTACTTTGATATCATGTAGAAATTAAGAACAGAAAAATAACCATCTTGATAAATCCAAAAAAGTATTTAGAAAGAAATAATACAAAATCTTATAAATCTTATATAGATGGGTTAAGAAACTCTAAACCCTTAACTGAAAAGGAAAAAAATTAAAATATCTTTAAAACTATAAATAAATAATTAAAAATATATACAATCTTACCAAGTTCACTTTACTATTAAACAATAGTCACATGAACTTCACTCTTCGCAGTCCATCACAATTTAACTTTTAACTAAAGATCAATGAAGTACCTTAGGGTGCATTTGGTTGGGGGGTTATCCATGATAACATTGGTTATCCATCCAAGGTTATCAACAAAAATCTTGTTTGATTTAGATAATCAACGATTCCTAAGTAATAATCGATGTCCGACACGTCAGCAAAAGGGGCATGCAACCCGGAATCGAAAAACATTAGGAAAGTAAGATTTTTCTTGATTCCCAGGTTATGAAACCTATTTTTTCAAAATTATCCTCCAATATTTACCTAAGCAAAAGAGACATTATTTACGGGTAACTACCGGCAACGACGGCGGGCGACCACCGCCGGCGGTCGGCGACCGTCGCTGGCGATCGACGACTGGCGGTCGGCGACCATCGCCGGCGGTCGGCGACCATCGCCGGCGGTCGGTGACCATTGCCGGCGGTCAGCGACCGACGACTGGCGATCGGCGATCGGCGATCGGTGACCGGCGACCGGCGACCGCCGCTGGCAACCGGCGACCGACGACCGACAACTAACGACCGGCGACCGACGACCAGCAACCGTCGCTGGCGACCGACGACCAGCGACCGCCGCCCCGTCACCGGCGACCGGTAACGACGGCCGACGACCATTATTCGCGGCCGACGACCGGCAACGACGGCCGACGACCATCGCCGACAACCGACCATTATTCGCGACTGACGACCAAGGGTACGAATATGTATATAATACCATCTTACTTTTTATTTTAAATTTATAAGCTTATAATATTATTATACTTAAATTTAAGTAAAGGGTAATACGGTAAAATATTGTATTATATCATAGACTATTACCTTCAAACAATCAAGATTTTATTTGATTACCTAAATTGAACCAAACAACTTCAGATTATGTTTCATTCCCCATTACCTTAGTTATGTGTGTTGGTGCAATCTTGGTTAGGTCAGGGTTGACCTAGGTTGACTAGGCTCGGGTGAGCCGATGTCTGATAAGCTTGGTGAGCTTATGTTTGGATGTTTCGATGTTTAATAATTATGTTTGAATATCGTATGATGTCAAGTGGGTCAAGGTTGACTGGAGACTTGACTAGGTGAAGTCCAGGTGGATCGGGGAGATCGCACGCTGGCATGGGAAAAAACCTAGTGGGACTAGATAAAGTCCAGGTGGATCGGGGAGATCGCACGCTGGCATGAGAAAAGACCTAGTGGGACTAGGTGAAGTCCGGGTGGATTGGGGAGATCGCACGCTGGCATGGGAAAAGACCTAGTGGGACTAGGCACACCTAGTGGGACTAGGTGAAGTCCAGGTGGATCAGGGAGATCGCACGCTGGCAATGGGAAAAGACCTAGTGGGACTAGGTGAAGTCCAGGTGGATCGGGTAGATCGCACGCTGGCAAGGTGGAAGTCTACCGAGAGACTAGACCTAACTCGAGGGTTAGGCAAACCTGGTTGGGAATCAGGTTAAGTCCTAGTTGAGAGCTAGGATGGAGAATCCAGGTTGGTCAAAGGGGTTGACCGAGAAATCCAGGTTGGTCAAAGGGTTTGACCGTGAACACAAATTAGGTTGGACTCAATCGATTGGGAGATCGATTGGGTTGTTGTCTCGCGAGAATAGAAAGGGTCTTAATCAATTGGGTAATTGATTAAGAAGGATCTTAATCAATTGGGTAATTGATTAAGAAGGACCGTAATCGATTGGGTAATCGATTAAGATGGACCGTAATCGATTGGGTAATCGATTAAGAGAGTTTTGTTGCGAGAACAGAAGGTGGCCGAATCGATTGGGTAATCGATTCAACCTTCCCTTAATCGATTAGCTAATCGATTAAGGGCAGTCTTAATCGATTGGCTAATCGATTAAGGTTCGAAAAATAGCCGTTGAACGGCTAGATGACGTGGTAATCGATTGGGCAATCGATTAGGAAACCCTAGGCGTCGGGTATAAGGGTTTTCACGCAGATTTTGAGCCACAACACTTCTCCCCTTCTTCTCCTTCATCGGTGCCATCTCAAGGGAAGCCTTGGAGGATATTGCTGCTGCATTTCCAAGGTTCTAGAGGCAATCACAAGCTTGAAGATAGCAAGGAAAGCAAAGAGAGCTTATTCATTGTAAATCTTGTAAGATTTCATTTGTGTTTTGCTTTGTAATCTTGTTGTATCTTCTTGTAAGCTTGTAAGAGGTTTCTCCACCTCA
The DNA here is from genome assembly GCA_024364735.1 of Boesenbergia rotunda. Lineage (NCBI taxonomy): Eukaryota > Viridiplantae > Streptophyta > Magnoliopsida > Zingiberales > Zingiberaceae > Boesenbergia > Boesenbergia rotunda. Next base: position 595,263 of record JAGFNQ010000607.1, on the reverse strand, counting down.
AGAAGGTAGTGTATGAGAGAGTGAGGAGAGTGAATCCTTGGATTAGTTACCCGGCCGGGGTGGATACCAAGTAAAATCCAAAGTGTTAGCATTGCTTGAAGTCTTCCGCCGCGACAAATCATCTACAAGCAAATCGGAGCTAATCACCCCCCCTCTAGCTCGTCTACCGGTCCCAACAAGTGGTATCAGAGCAAGGTTGCTCTTCTTTGGACTCATCGCCAAGAGGGCAAGAGCTAGAGGAAGAAGAAGAAGTTGGAAGACACCCTAATTTCAAGAAATCATCATCAAGTGGGTTCAACTTCAAAAATGGAGTTTGGCTACGACACCCGGGCATCTCCACCATTCGACAAGGCGAATTTCGATCTTTGGAAGTCAAAGATTGAAAATTACTTCATGATGGAGATAGAGCAATGGTTTGCTCTAATGGAGGGTTTTGAAGCTCCAACAAACACCAAAGGAAAGCTCCTCAAGAAAAGCAAATGGAATGAGGAGCAAATCAAGAGATGCGAGGCCAACGACAAAATGACCAAGTTATTGGTCAATCTTTTGCCGAGCAACATCTTGGACAAGATTGGAGAATTCAAAGATGCCAAAGAGCTTTGGAGCAAATTGGCAAAGCTTCATGAAGATCCCTCCACTATACCGTATCAAGGCAAATCCGAAGAGGGAGATTCATCAAATGAAGAAGACTCGGAAGTTGAGAGATGCTCAACATCCGGGGAGGAAATTCAAGAAGCATTGGCCGAGGAGGAAAAAGAAGAAGTCTCTACCTCTAGGATTGAGGGGGAGCAAATATCACAAACTTCGGAAAAAGAAGAAGCTTCTACCTCCAGATCGAGTGAAGAGTCATGTGACACCCCTACAAGCAAAGGTATAAAAATTTCAATTGGTAAAAATAAAAATCATATTATTTGCTTTGAGTGTAGGGAAAAAGGGCACTACAAGAGTAAGTGTCCTACTTTGGTCAAGAAGAAGGTGCAAGTGGCACCCAAGACCAAGGAGAAGCCAAAGGAGGTCGACCCCAAAGTAAAGAAGGATAAGAAGTACATTATGTGCTTCTCATGCAAACAAAAGGGACATTATCGGAACCAATGTCCATTTGGGAAGGATCCTACCAAAGCAAAGAGGAGGAGCTCAAATCAAGGGGGAGCCTCCAAGAACAAGACTAAGGTACTATTAGGTAATGGTACTTATTTAAATCATTATAATATGCATGCTAGGAAAAATTATTATCATTTCAATGCTATTTATCATGAAAATAGGAGGAATGAAAAACCTAAGGAAAAATATAGAGCTCTCCATGCTAGGTCCACCACACCTAAGGATAGGGAAGGTGTTAGATCATTTAATGGTAGACCTATCCAAAATAAGGCCAAAAAGAAAAACTACCAAGGCTATATTAGAAAACCAAGCCTTGATGAGGTAATGGTTGAAAATCAAGTTTTGAGATCAAAACTTGATAAATTGGAAAAATCCCTTAAGAAAATAGAAAATCTATTTAAGGGATCAAAAGTTCAAAATCTAGATTTAGAAAATCAAGGATCCTCTAGGAGCAAGAAAGGTTTGGGGTACAAACCTAAAACTAAGGATGATGGTCCATCCTATCATAGAGTTCCATATAGGTATGGAACTCAATCTAGGTCAAGGAGTCAAGTCAAGGCCACAAGGGAAGCTATCCCTAGGATTGACCAAGACAAGATCAACATGACTAAGACTTTGGAGAAGTCTAAAAAGGTTATTAGGAAGGTATCAAGGGAAGTTATCCCTAATGAATACCTAGAACACCCAAGGAGCGCCAATAGGTTTTGGGTTCCTAAGAGTGTGTTCGCCACACCCTAGATAGATCTAGGGAGTGTCAACTCAAATTGGAAGGGTAGTTAACCTAACCTTGATGAAGTTGGCACTTTGGGACATTTTCAAGGAGTTATTACCCTTGAAAATGAAGGAATCAATTGTTTACTCTAGGAGGAGTAAAATTTGTGCCAAACCATATTTTTGAAAGATTGAACTCAATAAAAGTTGGCACAACTAGGTTAGAATCCAAAGATAGGCCAAGTTGAGGAGTTTTGGCATTATCTTGGAAATTAGGGGCAAAGTTAGGATCATCAATGGCTTAGCGATGAGTTATTGATACTTAGATAGGAAATCTAGGTATTTTCTTTTGTACTACTATGTCATGTTTTGTATGCCCTATCACATGCCATGACATCATAATCTATCTCTCATATTTTATTATGAAAATATTACATGTCATGTCATACATGCATCATCTAGCTATAATATTCTTTAAATTCTCACATGATGCATGTCATAGTCATTATCATGCATTAAGTCAATTTTTATTGAAATTAAGGACATTGGCATTAATTGACATCCTAGGTAGATGATCAAAGTTTATAATGCCTAGATAGAAATGCATGAACCCTCAGTTTAGGGAGAACATGACTTTCACATCTCACTAAAACCATAAGTTGACTTGTATGTGTTTAGAGACACACTAGATACAAGTGAGGTGTTAGGAAGATGAACAAAACTCAAGGTGTTGATAAAGTGCATCTAATTGAGTTTTAAGTTTATCAAAACATGAATATAAATGAACTCCAATCATTGGAAAAGCTAATGTACAAGTCATGTGCATTTAGCCCAAGGAACATGGTTGGAAATTGCTTTTGAAATCTATTTCAAAACTATTTTGGAAAACATTGGTGAAGACTATCTTTTGATAGATATCATCATTGATGAATTGGATACAAAATAGAGTGAAACATTGAAATATTTCAATGGTTTCCAATTTTGTATCAATCATTGGAAATAAAGGTTATTTTCATAGAAAACTATTTTTCCATGATAGTATATGTCATAAATAATGTCTACACAAAATTTTAGGATTTTCGAATTTTGTAGAATTATTTAGGAGTTTCTGAAATTCGGACTGAATTTATTTTCAGAAATCAGAAACTCCCAATCGATTAGGTGATCGATTAGGCTACTTCAATCGATTGGTCAATCGATTGTTAGCCCTATCTGCGAGCACAGAAGCTCGCGTAATCGATCCGTTGATCGATTCAAGGCAGCTGTAATCGATCGGGTGATCGATTAATGCATGTCTTAATCGATTGGTTCCCAACGCCAATCGATTGGTGAGACTGAAACTGTTTGTTTTCAGTCCAATAACCCATTTTTGAGTAACCTAACAATCCCTAGACTCTTGAATTACTTTCATAAGTATATTTGGGTAAATTTCATTGTGAAATCAAAAGAGGGATAGTTTTGGTTAAAAAAAAACTATAGGGTTAAGGAGAGGTTTTGATTCAAGTTTTGAATCTCAAAATCTCATAACCTCGAGTTGAGATTTCCTAAAGTTTTAGGAACTCAAAAATCATTATTGGTGCAATGATGGAGGGTTAGAGCATGTTTTGAGGGGGAGGTCTTCCTTAAAAGCATGAGTTTGAATTTTTATTTTTGGGATAAGTGAAAGAATGAAGATTGGAAATCTTCATTATGATGAATGCTCAAGGATGAGCATAGGTTCAAATGGAAGGTATGAGACTTTCATTGAGCAAGCCTTTGACCATATAGACTCTCAGGGAGAGATTTTGATGTATGTCAAAGGGGGAGAAATTGAAAGGCTAATAGGGATTAGTCTTTCTCAAACATATTGTCAAACATCAAAAAGGGGGAGATTGTTGGTGCAATCTTGGTTAGGTCAGGGTTGACCTAGGTTGACTAAGCTCGGGTGAGCCGATGTCTGATAAGCTTGGTGAGCTTATGTTTGGATGTTTCGATGTTTGATAATTATGTTTGAATATCGTATGATGTCAAGTGGGTCAAGGTTGACTGGAGACTTGACTAGGTGAAGTCCAGGTAGATCGGGGAGATCGCACACTGGCATGGGAAAAGACCTAGTGGGACTAGGTGAAGTCCAGGTGGATCGGGGAGATCACACACTGGCATGAGAAAAGACCTAGTGGGACTATGCACACCTAGTGGGACTAGGTGAAGTTCAGGTGGATCGGGGAGATCGCACGCTAGCATGAGAAAAGACCTAGTGGGACTAGGCACACCTAGTGGGACTAGGTGAAGTCCAGGTGGATCAGGGAGATCGCACGCTGGCAATGGGAAAAGACCTAGTGGGACTATGTGAAGTCCAGGTGGATCGGGTAGATCGCACACTGGCAAGGTGGAAGTCTACCGAGTGACTAGACCTAACTCGAGGGTTAGGCAAACCTGGTTGGGAATCAGGTTAAGTCCTAGTACTTGAGAGCTAGGATGGAGAAATCCAGGTTGGTTAAAGGGGTTGACCGAGAAATCCAGGTTGGTCAAAAGGGTTGACCGTGAACACAAATTAGGTTGGACTCAATCGATTGGGAGATCGATTGGGTTGTTGTCTCGCGAGAATAGAAAGGGTCTTAATCAATTGGGTAATTGATTAAGAAGGGTCTTAATCAATTGAGTAATTGATTAAGAAGGATCTTAATCAATTGGGTAATTGATTAAGAAGGACCGTAATCGATTGGGTAATTGATTAAGATGGACCGTAATCGATTGGGTAATCAATTAAGAGAGTTTTGTTGCGAGAACAGAAGGTGGCTGAATCGATTGGGTAATCGATTCAACCTTCCCTTAATCGAATAGCTAATCGATTAAGGGCAGTCTTAATTGATTGGCTAATCGATTAAGGTTCGAAAAATAGCCGTTGAACGACTAGATGACGTGGTAATCGATTGGGTAATCGATTAGGAAACCCTAGGTGTCGGGTATAAGGGTTTTCACGCAGGTTTTGAGCCACAACACTTCTCCCCTTCTTCTCCTTCATCGGTGCCATCTCAAGGGAAGCCTTGGAGGATATTGTTGCTGCATTTCCAAGGTTCTAGAGGCAATCACAAGCTTGAAGATAGCAAGGAAAGCAAAGAGAGCTTATTCATTGTAAATCTTGTAAGATTTCATTTGTGTTTTGCTTTGTAATCTTGTTGTATCTTCTTGTAAGCTTGTAAGAGGTTTCTCCACCTCAAGAAGGAGATCTTTCATAGTGTATGAGAGAGTGAGGAGAGTGGATCCTTGGATTAGTCACCCGGCCGGGGTGGATACCAAGTAAAATCCAAAGTGTTAGCATTGCTTGAAGTCTTCCGCCGTGACAAATCATCTACAAGCAAATCGGAGCTAATCACCCCCCTCTAGCTCGTCTACCGGTCCCAACAGTCAAGACTTAGGATTTGAGCCTATGGATGAAAATTCTTGGTTGCTTGAGTACTACTTGGTTATGGACTCTAGAGTGATGACTTGGGATGAATTCTTTTTGCCTAGTGAGAACTTAGCTTTATTTGTGAGATACACACATATGATTGCACTCTAGAACTTGCTTAGGTTCTTTCAAAACCGTATTTCTATGATTGGACCACATTCATAAAGGTTAGTCACTTTGTTTTCCCTTTTTCATGTAATTGTTGCATCATATCTTGTTGATACATGCTTAATTCTTCCCTATTTTTCTGCTCATTACCATATTTCTCTATAGACTTGGTTACTTGGGATTTTTCTTAATGTTACTTTGCCCGAGACGGACAAAAGTTTATGTGTGGGGGAGATGGTTAGAGTTTTGAAAGAAATTTTGGTGAGAAGTGGTGTATTTTGAAGTTCATTATCTATTTTATGGGTTTTAAGTTGGATTGTTTTTGTGGATTCCGAGTGTTTGAAGGAACTCAAGGAATGGAAGAATATGAGGAACACAATGCAAAAATAGGAAAAAAAAAGAGAAGAAAAGAAATGGAAAATTGTGCCAATTTGATGGGTGATGTATCAAAGATGAGTTGTGAGTATTGAAAAGTTAAGTTCATTTTTGGAGCAATCTGATTTATGGATGTTGTTTGGTGTCTCAACTCTATGAAGCTAATTGTGAAAGGAATGGGAGCTCATAAAGGTTAGTTTTTAGTGATACTTTGCAAGCTTACCAAAAGTTTCCATTTAGATATGGAATTGGCAAGTGTAATTGTTTTCAAATGTTCAAATTGTTGCCATGACTGAAGTGGAGAGTTGGGAGTAAATTTGGTTGTTAGATCAGAGTTGAAGCTGCAGAGAAAAAAAACACAACAATGTAGCTGGAAAAAAATAGAAAATAGAAGAAAAGAAGGAAAGAAAAGAAAAGAAAAGAAAGAAAAGTCAAAGAAGATTATGAAGGTTCAAAAGATGGATAGATTTTTGAATTTGGAGTCGAGAATAATAAGCTAGATGAGTTAAGATTCAGTGATGATTGGAAGAAAGGAAAATTCAGGCGAAAGACAGCTCAGAATTCTGGAGTTTGGCTACTGATCAGCCCCTGATCGGTCACCAGTCCGATCAGGGAGCACCAGTCCGATCAGTAGGCCAATCAGGCAATGTCTGATCGGTCTCTGGTCCGATCAATGAAGCTGGCACGGCACAAAACACTGTTTTCAGTATTAGACCTCTTCCAAATCAGCTCATACTCACTCCCCTTGGCTTAGAATTCATAAGATGCTACCACAAAAGGGCAAAGAGCATTAGAAATAATTTTAAAGTATTCGAGTCTTTTATTTTTCCTTACTTTACATATTTCTTCTTCATGCTATATTTCTTTACCATAGTTCTTTCCTTATCATATCATATCCCTCTATTTTCTTTATCATTAGCCTGTGGTATCAGAATTCATGGAAAATTCTTTTTCATTCTATCCATTTCATACTTCTTAAATGTTTCTAATAAACCTTTGTAGATGTGGATCCAAGGCAAGAATGATGGCGGAGAGTAGATAATAAGCAAGCTTATGGTAATTCAAGAAACATGTTGTGTTTGAGTGAGCTCCACTTTTATTGAAATGTAGAACTTAGGAAGAGAGCCACTAAAAAACTCTTTGGAAGGTTTTATGTGTTGATTTCATCTCAATGAGTCATGAAGGAGGAAGTAAGCTAAATTGTTGATTTAAGGACAAGATACTAGTCTATTGAGCTTAGATTTTTTAAAATTGGCAACCCTAGGTAATTTCGTTTCAATTGCTTTTTACTATGATTGAGAATAATCTAGGGGGATACATCTTAGTTTCCTAGTAGCTTGTGCGAGACGCCCAAGAATAAGTGTGGGGGAGTTGATAACTTTCATTTTATTGATTAAATTAGGCTTTCAAATCCAAGTTTTTGATCCCTTTTCATATGCTTAAGTTTGCATTTGTATTAGGTTTCATGAAATCTTTCTATTTTGTCCTTGGATACAATTCTTCCTATATTTGAAATATTTTGGCATTAATGTTGAATCTAATTTTGTAGGCTTAAATTAGTCATGGACCTAGATCAAGATTGGATCAGGACTTGAGTTCAGAATGAGCCTAGATCAAAGGGATCAAGAGCTGAATTAATATGGGCCGTCCATTTAAGATGACGGTTAGATCTAAGCCATCTGCCAACTTCCGGTCGATCCAAGCTCAAGATAGACTTAATCAAGTTCATGGATCAAGATCTGAAAGTTTGGGCCAGATCAGAGCTAATTCAGCCGTTGGATCAAGCACCAGAGGATCTAAACCGTTCAGGCTAAAGAAGAGAAGATCTGAGCCATCCGCTTCAGATCTGAGTGATCTGAGTTAAGGACAAGCAGATCAGAGCCCTTGATCAAGATCTGGGAAGTTTGGGTTCGATCTAACTTGATCTGACCGTTGGATTGAATCGGAGCAATCTCAGCCGTCGAAATTCAAAATGTTCAGTTAAATCGGGAATTCCCTCTTCCGCTCGCGTGGTCGCCAGATCGCGTCTTCGTCTTCGTTCTCTTCTTCGCGTTCCCATTTTTCGATCGGAGGTGACCGCCCAGAACAAGATCTTCTTCAGTTTTCGATTCATCAAGCTCAGTTCTCGTGAAAGGATCGCATTCCATTCGTTGCTGACAGCTCCGGCGAGGGTTTCACCGGGAGCTAGCTTCATTCCGACTAATCTTCACCCGATTCCGTTTCTCCATCAATCGGCCAAGTCAGAGGGGTTCTCTGAGCTTGTTCGAGGCTCCCTTAGCTATACATCACCATCCCAATCATCACAGAAGAGAGGATCGGAAGGAGTTCAGAATTCCACCGAGTGCTACGCGATTTCATCTCCGCAGTTGAGTTTTGATCAATTCTTGAGCGAGGGGGTTCCGAGCTCGATCTTTGTGTGATGACAAGGAGAAAACTGGGTGAAAAACTTGAACTGGAGTTTATAGCTTGTAGATTTCGTTTATGAATCGCTTAAGCTGTTTCTGAATTCTATTCTTAGTTCTGTGTCAACTTGTTTTCAGTTACTGATCGGACTATCGTCCGATCCAGACTACATCTGATCGGACTGCTGACCAATCAGACTCGAGCCTGATCGGACTGTCAACCGATCAGGTAGAGTTCCAGCACAATTTAACCCTGTTTCTTGTTTTTCAGTTGAAGTATGTGAGCTTAATTCGATTTCTGCTATTTAGCTTCAGTTCTGTTGTTTTCATGAATTCGATACTAGTTTTTGTTTTTAAATTCCATCATTTTAAATTGAATTGCTCATTTCCAAGTTGGTTAAGTAGAATAGCGATTTCCTAGTTTAAATTCGCCTAGTTAAACTTGTTTCATTTCAATTACATTCCAAATCTTATTTGCAAAACAAAACCCCGATTTTATTCCGAAAACCCAAATCATTTAACGACAAATAACTTTCAAGCTTAATTTGAACACTCGCAACTAGTCCTGAAAAAATACGACTTAAGACCCCTATTCTACATTTCTACTTTGCTAGCAAGGGTTTTCAGCTTTACAAATTTCTAAATTTGAGGCACACATTCGTGACATCTATATTGGGTACCATCAGTCACGGGCGCCCCCATCAGCTCGGGCGCCCAAGTGGAGGTGGATAAGTGCTGACCGAGCCTGCGGATAAGGATTCGCGCAGGGAAGGGTACGTGTTAGGCGCCCCCATAGTCTCAGGCACCCGTATGAGTACTATAAAAGGAGGTTCACCCTCAAGGCTTCGACATCCATTGCTCTCAACTCTCCAGACACTTTGGCTCAAGCGCTGCGCCCTGGCAAAGTTCGATTTCGAGATTCCAGCGCCGACGACCACCCTCTGCTCCGGAATTTGATCCACCTCGGGCGTCGGTAAAATTTCAATTTACGAAAGTGTTGTGATTTAAATTTCCAATTCTATATCTGTACTATCATCTTGTAAAAACTTTATCGAATATAGAATTTCCCAAAGTAAATGGTCAAGGACCGTGGGCCTTGGAGTAGGAGTCGACCGCGACTCCGAACCAAGTAAAAAACTGTTGGTGTAGGCAGCACCTAAGTCGAGCCTGGGTTTTGATAATGGCAAAGGGTTCAAGAGTTAAGATGTTATTTTGTTCTAATATGTTCACTGAGTGTGCAGAAAGAAGACCTGGCAAAGGACTGTTGGGCACCTAGCGAAGGGCTGCTAGGCATCGAAACCCTATGACCTGGCGAAGGGCTGCTAGGTACTTGGCGAAGGGCTGCTAGGAATCGAAGACCTGGCGAAGGGCTGCTAGGCACCTGGCGAAGGGCTGCTAGGCACCTGGCGAAGAGCTGCTGGGAATCTAAGTCCTGGCGAAGGGCTGCTAGGCACCTGGTGAAGAACTGCTTGGTACCAAAGACATGGCGAAGGGCTGCTAGGCACCTGGCGAAGGACTGCTGGGCAAAAGTCCAACCGGAGGAGCCGGTTGGCAAAAGGTAAACTCTCCTGAGAGGAGTAGGTGAGGACGCGTTCCCCGTCGAGGGAACAGTAGGCGTTGGTTCGACCTAGGGTTCCATTTGGGAGACCCGAAGTCAGAACCAAGACAACTACGGCTGTAAAAAAACTAATGAATATTCTTGCCTTGTTGTTTTGGAACTAACCTTGAATGCAGGGACCAAGGGAACGTGTTTATGTAGCTCAGAACGCCCCAAAGGAGAAGGGCAGGAAGCTGGGTCAGGCGCCCGGGAGGTCCCGGGCGCCCAAGGTGAAAGACAAAACAAAGGAATCAAGAAGTGCTTCGAAATAGGCTTAGGCAGGGCGCCCCGGAGGCCCCGGGCGCCCAAGGTCAAAGCAATCGAAGCAAAGTAATATGAAGCCAGCGGACCAAGTCAAGGAGGGCGCCCCCAACGTCCCGGGCGCCCCCGTCAGCTCCAGAGCCGATTCGAAGGGGATAAGCGCTGACCAAGCTTCGGATAGAGGTTTTCGGATCCGAAGGCACGTGTCGGGCGCCCCCAAGAGCACTATAAAAGGGGCTCGACCCCTAAGGCTTCATCATCACTTTTTCCAACGCTTCCAAGCTCTTCGTTCAAGCGCTCTGCTCCGGCAAACTATGTTCTCGACATTCTAGCGCCGACGACGACCCTCTGCTCCGAAGAACAATCCACACCGGGCGTCGGTAATGAAGAGTATACTTGTTTACTTACTGCACTAATATTGTAACAATTTCTGTAAACTTTTGAGCTACTATAGAATTGCCCGCAGTAAATGGTCATGGACCGTGGGCCTTGGAGTAGGAGCCGACCGCGACTCCGAACCAAGTAAAACTACTTGAGTTCCGTGTGTGTGTTTTGTTTAAATTCCACTGCGTACTTTCTCTTTTCTTAATCCGAAAGTTTTTCACGATATTCACCCCCCCTCTATCGTGTTTCTCGATCCAACAAGTGGTATCAGAGCGGGGAAGCTCAAATTTGGTGCAACCACCAATTTGGGAGTTTTTCAGATTTTTCTTCGAAATTTTTAATTTCTTTTTTGATCGAATTTTTATCGTTAATCGAGGTTGGTGCAACACCACTCGATACTTTTTTTATATCTTCTTCCCGCACTGCTAATCCAAGACCAGGGACAGTTTTTTTAATTTTATTTCAGAAAATTCTAAATGGCCATGCAAGAAGGGTTCAGTACAGCCAGACCACCACTCTTCAGTGGAGAGGATTTCTCCTACTGGAAGAGTCGGATGGAAGTCCACCTGAAAACTCAGGTGGACATGTGGATAATAATCCAATCTGGTCTGGAAATCCCAAGAAATGCTGAAGGAGTACCACAATCTTACACCGAATGGGACGCCTCGCTGAAAAGGAAGATCGAGGTTGATGCTAAAGCGACTCAAACACTCCAATGTGGCCTAACCAAAAAAGAACTGAACCGGGTGAGACCATTCAACAGTGCAAAGGAACTCTGGGGTAAGTTAATTAAGTTGCACGAAGGAGCCTCCGACACCCGAATCAGCAAGAGGGACCTACTGCTAAACAAGATATACACAATCAAGATGAACGACAGCGAATCTGCAGCCCAACTCCACGCCAGAATCCAGGAGCTGATGAACGGTCTACATTCAATCGGTCACAAGGTAGAAAACCGTGACCTGATCAGGTACACCCTTAACGCTTTCCCGAGAAACACTTTGTGGGCATCTATGGTAGATGTATACAAAGTTTCAAGAGATCTCTCTAAAATCAAATTAGACGAGTTGTTTTCTGTACTTGAATTACATGAGCAGACTAACTACACCCTGGCCGAGAAAGACATTGCTTTTGTTGTAGGTAAAATTGGAAAGATGACCAAGAAGAAGCCTCAACCTGCACCCAAGTCTGACTCAGACTCAGACTCAGAAGACAGCGAAGGAAATCGACCCAAACTGGTTCGGCTAGCTCGGGACTACTACAAGGAGCTGAAAAACCAGACCAACAGAAGGAAAGCCTGCCGATGAAAGGAAGAGCCAGCTGAACCTTCAAATGAAAAGACCAAACCAAATGTGACCTACTACGAGCGCAAAAAGAAGGGTCACTATAAGACGGAATGCCCCAATCTGAAGGAGATGAAGAAGACAAGAAGGAAGAAAGCCCTTCAAGCAACGTGGGACGAGTCTTCCTCTGAAGAAGAAGAAGAGGCCCCACAGTCGAACCTGCTTGCCCTGACTGCTTCGGAAGAAATCGAGACCGAATCAGAATCGAAGCCGGACGACGAAAAGCTCACATTTTCAGAAGACGGCAAAATCACTGTAAGTGGATTTTCTAGAGTTCAATTATCAGAATTAATTGCCTATCTATCTCGCGACTTGGCGAAAGCCAAAATCCGAGTCGAGTCCCTCCGACAGGAAGTAAAACTCCTGAAAGAGGGAGCTGACTCTAGATCCTTAACTAAAAATGTTCAAGAAGGAACCTCTACTCAAGTTGAAAAACTTGAGAAAGAGAACTCCTCCTTGAAAACTCAAGTCAAGGACCTTAGAGCAGCTTTGAAACGATTCACTTCGGGTTCCAAGGGTCTTGACATGATCCTTGGAAAATAGAAGTTAGTTCTAAATCGATCCGGGTTAGGTTATCGAACCAAGGCTAGACAAAGGTCTTACTATGCTATACTGAATCAGTCTAGACCCAAAGTTCAGGCATGGGTACCCAAACTATGCCTGAACAACCAAGCTGGACCAAATCAGTATTGGATCCCCAAGGATAAAATTCATATCTTGCCTAATCATTACCGGTCCAGGGGGAGCCAACTTAAAAACCATTTTTATAGTTAAATGAATTTCTTTTCTTGTTTTAAATTGCATGATTGCTTGTCTATTTACTTTCTGCAATTTACCATGCTTAGACTTAAGGCTGGTTAGATTAAGGACTAAACCAATTAACTGAAATTTGAACAACATAGTATTGGGTGGAGGTGAGATGATAATACGTTAGGGAAGCCATTTTGGCGGAACTAGCCGAAGCTACCGATCCAAGTCCCAAACTAGTTAGACCAGAATTTATCAAAAAGTAATTTTGAAAATGAAATTTCACTAAAAGGCTTTGTCAAGGAAAGGGTTGATGATCTAATAAGGCTACGGCCAAAGAAGGCCTTGTGCCTCGCCAAGACCTGGAAGCCAATTTTGAAATTCAAATTCAATTTACTCTTTGTCAAATTCAAATCTAACACAAATTTTCAGTTAATCTTAGATTCAAATATTCCTTTTCAAAATAAATTGTGTTTAAAAAATTAATTGAACTTTTCAAAATTAATCATGGTCTTTTCAAAATAAATATTTCTACTAAAACCTGTCTCACAAAAATCCATAAGGATAACGTGATTGATAACTAGATACCGGGTGTGATAGTTAGGAATTAGGTTAATACAAAATCTGATTTCGATAATATTGTTGAAATTAGAGTTGAATTGTCTTGATTGTTGGTCATTACAGCCAAACCGGGTCAACATAGTCAAACCGGGTCAAACAGTCAAACCTGGTCAAACAGTCAAACCTGTCAATGGTCAAACAACATTCAAATCGGGTGCCCGTGACCCCTCGGGCGCCCCCTCCCTTTCTCTTCGATCAAGATACAAAAGCTGTAAATTCCTATCTAAGCTAGGCGCCCGGGTCCTCACGGGCACCCCAAGGACAGGGTCAAAGCGGAAAAAGCTGCATTTGGCAGTTTTCACCTGACTCAGGGCGCCCAGGCCATCATGGGTGCCCCCATCCAAGACCAGGTAAGGGCAGAAAAGCTGCCAAAGGCAGCCTTCTGACCCGGGTGCCCGAGACCACCCAGGCGCCTGACCGACCACCTTCTATATAAACCACCCGAAACTCCATTCTTTTGCCACACCCAAAACACTTCTCCTCTCTAACTCTTCTCCTTCCAAGGCAACCGAACGACCCTCTCGTGCCCTCAACCACTCCACCTCGACCATGCCTCCCCGGATGGCGACTCGGTATAATTTCTTTTGCACTTAGAATTAATTTTCTTACTATTTCTACCCTTAAACGCATGTTTCTTATTATTTTAGAAAACGTCGTGCAAATCAACCAAACCCCGGGACCGAACCTAGCCCCGACCCTAGGTTTCCGACCTTGGAACTATGCAATAAATTCGCTAGGATGACGTATAAACCTATCAAAATAAGTTTCCTAAATAGACAATTTTTTACTCAATCCTGTCCGTTAGCTATGAATGTCATAAACTTCTATCAACTTGATAACCTTATCTTCTGCACTCTTCCCGTGAACACATCTCTATGTGCAGAATTCTACAACAATATAGTCAGACAAAATGACCTTATCTTTGTCACCACAGTACAAGGGATGCCCTTGACAATAACACCCTCACTGCTTAACAGATTTCTTGGATTATGACTTTCTCAGTCCACTTTCTGCTGTTATCCTCCTAGAGATCCTCCCTTTGCTGCTCCCTACTCTCACATTGACCTGGACACCCTATATTCCTATTTTTATAGAGATGCCTGAAATCCTTTGGCTAGACGATTTCAGTCTGTAGATCTTCAGGTCCAGGACTACGCTCTTTATAGAGTCCTAGTCTGTTGCATTCTACCCTTGTCCACTAGGGACGTCGCGACTATGCGACCATTCCACACCTTCTTACTGTACGCATTGATCCATCACCTAGATATTGACATTGGACTTCATATGTTTCACACCATTCTACATGCATCCAGTGTTACCACTCAGGGTCAGGTACGCACCCCTTATTGCCACATCATTACCTCTCTTCTTCATCATCACGGTTGTGACATCACCGATGGAGAGATGACCACAATGACCGAATTTGATGAAATAGGTTTTAGGAACTTTTCCCTAGCGGGCGTAGAGGTCTCGGGTACCGGGGGTTTATCATGGAGACGTCAGCGAGCCGGACCCCAGATCGATTCTGATGAGGAGATAGAGGTCGATGTCGCAGATCTGGCTGTCGAGATTCGAGAGCAGATGGACGAGCCCCCACCTCCGACGACTGACGAGAGGCTAGCTCTACTTCAGACAGAGGTCCACAGTCTCAGGGAGGAAGTAGAAGTCATTCACGCAGAGTATATGGAAGCAAATCAGGGCCGTTACACAGAGTATATGAATGCCCTCAGAGCCGATCGAGAGACTAACGACGCACGGTATAATGAAATGATGTCGTTATTCCGATCCTGGCAGCCCAGCTCATCTGATCATCCCGGTCCTTCCTCCTAGTTCAGATTGATATTTTCTATTGTACTGTTGACTACCCCTACTCAGTAGGGTTGACATGTAGTTGATTATGGTTTGACTATGCTGGTCCTCGTTTTGACCAGTTGACTTATCTAGTTGCTAGTTGCTTTCTTGATTATCTGATCTTTATCAGTTACTAAGTTAGGGTTATGGTTGGTAGAATAGGAATGCTCTAATTATTTTTTAAAACTGTTTTATTACTTATCAGTTCCTACTTAATTTGAAAAATCATTTTCTTTGTGAAATTTGTTAAAATAATTTTTTCGACTTAGTTTTTCTTAAGAAAAAATTACTTTCGAAAAAATTACCCCCTTCAAAACTAGGGTTTTTTCGCAAAATGGACTTAGCCTAGGCCATAACCCTAGAACTGCATGCAACTATAGATCTAGAAGCCAGCATCTCACAAGCACCTTAGGGTACTTTTGATTGATCACCTAGAATGGGTTGAGATGCTTAGGTCTTTTCCTTGATTCAAGATGCTTAAGTCTGTGCATCTGCAGTAATTGGGGTACTAAATACCAATCAACAGTAATCAAGTTAAGTGTCAAGCTTAGAAAATATAACTTGATCAGAACACTTAACTTGACTAACCCTAGCGAAAGCTACTATTTATAACAGTTAGTAAGTAGCTAATTGGGTTAGATAGGACCCGAAAGAGAAAATTCAAATTGATTTGGTCCAGTTTATACCTTGAATTGGTTCAGTATAGCACCTTACTTCTATTGCTAAGCATGTTTCTTTTGCTATATTATTTTTTTTGATATATGGCAAAGGGGGAGAGATTGGAAAGGAGAGAAGAGAAGGTTTAAAAAAAATTTCAAATTTTTTTTTCAAATTTCAAAATTTTATCTCCTTTTTCAAAAAGTAAAATTCCTTAAGTCAATTGCCTTTTACTTGACTTAAATTATTTTCAAAATCTTCTAAATACTTGACTTAAACTATTTTCGAAATTCCTCTATGTACTTAGTTTAAATTTGTCTAATAGAAAAGTTTCTAAGTATTTCAAAATTTCCTTAAAAACTTTCTAAAGTGCTAAAGAGGTTGGAAAATTTTTCAACTCAAAAATATGGTAGAAATATTTTCAAAGTATTAAAACTTCAGGAAAAGTCTCTAAGTGTAAAATTTTCAAGTGCCCAAACCAAATCTATTTTTTTGGAAAATATTTTCTAACTTAAACCTTTTTTTTGAAAATGTTCTAAGTATTGAAAAAATCATTTCCCTTTTAGACTTAGAAACTTTTTCAAAACCCATGAATCTTTGAAAAACCTAGGGGGAGATTCCTTCCAGGGGGAGGAAATTAATTTGGCACTTTACCTGCTTTTTGTTTAAACTAAACTTTTTGAACCGGGTTGCCATAAATAAAAAAGGGGGAGATTGTTGGTGTAGGCAGCACCTAAGTCAAACTTGGGTTTTGATAATGGCAATGGGTTCAAGAGTTAAGATGTTATTTTGTTCTAATATGTTCACTGAGTGTGCAGAAAGAAGACCTGACAAAGGACTGCTAGGCATCGAAACCCTAAGACCTGGCGAAGGCTGCTAGGCACCTGGCGAAGGGCTGCTGGGAATCTAAGACCTGGCGAAGGGCTGCTAGGCACCTGGCGAAGGATTGCTTGGTACCAAAGACCTGGCGAAGGGCTGCTAGGCACCTGGCGAAGGACTGCTAGGCAAAAGTCCAACCGGAGGAACCGGTTGGCAAAAGGTAAACTCTCCTGAGAGGAGTAGGTGAGGACGCGTTCCCCGTCGAGAGAACAGTAGGCATCGGTTCGACCTAGGGTTCCATTTGGGAGACCCGAAGTCAGAACCAAGACAGCTACGGCTGTAAAAAAACTAACGAATATTCTTGCCTTGTTGTTTTGGAACTAACCTTAAATGCAGGGACCAAGGGAACGTGTTTCTGCAGCTCAGAACGCCCCAAAGGAGAAGGGCAGGAAGCTGGGCCAGGCGCCCAGGAGGTCCCGGGCGCCCAAGGTGAAAGACAAAACAAAGGAATCAAGAAGTGCTTCGAAACGGGCTTAGGCAGGGCGCCCCGGAGGCCCCGGGCGCCCAAGGTCAAAGCAATCGAAGCAAAGTAATATGAAGCCAGCGGACCAAGTCAAGGAGGGCGCCCCCAACGTCCCGGGTGCCCGATTTGAAGGGGATAAGCGCTGACCAAGCTTCGGATAGAGGTTTTCAGATCCGAAGGCACGTGTCAGGCGCCCCCGACGTCCCAAACGCCCCAGGAGCACTATAAAAGGGGTTTGACCCCTAAGGCTTCATCATCACTTTTTCCAACTCTTCCAAGCTCTTCGTTCAAGCGCTCTGCTCCGGCAAACTCCATTCTCGGCATTCTAGCGCCGACGATGACCCTCTGCTCCGAAGAACGATCCACACCGGGCGTCGGTAACGAAGAGTATACTTGTTTACTTACTGCACTAATATTGTAACAATTTCTGTAAACTTTTGCGCTACTATAGAATTGCCCGCAATAAATGGTCAAGGACCGTGGGCCTTGGAGTAGGAGCCGACCGTGACTCCGAACCATGTAAAACTACTTAAGTTCCGTGTGTGTGTTTTGTTTAAATTCCGCTGCGTACTTTCTCTTTTCTTAATCTGAAAGTTTTTCACGATATTCACCCCCCTCTATCGTGTTTCTCGATCCAACAAAAATGACTTGTGTTCTTGTGTATTTTGTCATTTTCCGCTGCGCATTTACTCTTCTACTCCGAAAAATTTTATAACGATATTCACCCCCCTCTATCGTTTTCTCCGATCCAACAAGTGGTATCAGAGCGGGTGGCTCAAATTTGGTGCAACCACCAATTTGAGAGTGTTTTTCGGATTTTATGATTTTTTAAAAATTTCTCTCGTTAATCGAGGTTGGTGCAACACCACTCGATCATTTTTTTCGATTAATTTACTTCCGCACTACTAATCCAAGATCAAGTCTTGGGACAAGTTTTCTCTATTTTTCTTATTTTTCAAAAATTATTATGGCCATGCAAGAGGGTTTCAGCATAGCCAGACCACCGCTCTTCAGTGGAGAAGATTTCTCCTACTGGAAAAGTCGGATGGAAGTCCACCTGAAAACTCAGATGGATATGTGGATAATAATCCAATCTGACCTCAAAATCCCTAAGAACGCAGAAGGAGTGGCACAGCACTACTCTGAATAGGACGCCTCTCTGAAGAAAAAGATCGAGGCTGATGCTAAGGCAACTCAGACGTTGTAGTGCGGATTAACCAAGGAAGAACTGAACCGGGTGGGTCCTTTCAGCAGCGCCAAAGAACTTTGGAGCAAACTGATTGAGTTGGACGAAGGCACCTCCGACACCAGAATCAGCAAAAGGGATATGTTGCTGAACAGACTCTACACAATAAAGATGAATGAGGGCGAATCAGCAGCACAGCTCCACGCCGGAATCCAGGAGCTGATGAACGACCTGCACACAATCGGTCACAAGGTAGAGAACCGTGACCTAATCATGTATACCTTAAATGATTTCCCAAGAAATACTCTGTGGGCATCTATGGTAGATGCTTACAAGGTTTCTAGGGATCTTTCAAAAATTAAATTAGATGAACTATTTTCAGAATTAGAATTACATGAACAGACTAACTGCACTTTGGCCGAGAAAGGTATTGCTTTCCTTGCAGGTAAACCCCAAGGAAAGGTAGCCAAGAAAAAGCCTCAACCTGCACCCGAGTCTGACTCAGACTCAGACTCAGAAGATAGTGAAGGGGATCGACCCAAGTTGGTGCGGCTAGCTCGGGACTACTACAAGGAGCTGGATCATCAAACCAACAGAAGGAAAGTAAGCCGACGGAAGGAAGATCCAGCTGAACCTTCAACTTCAATGACCAAACCGAATGATACTTGCTACGAATGTAACAAGAAGGGACACTACAAATCGGAGTGCCCCAATCTAAAGGAAGCCAAAAAGACTAAAAGGAAGAACGCTCTTCGAGCCACGTGGGACGAATCTTCCTCCGAAGAAGAAGAGGAGGCCCCACAGTCAAATCATCTCACCTTAACCGCTTCGGAAGACATCGACACCGGATCGGAATCGGAGCCAGACGACGGAAGGCTCACAATTTCGGAGAACGGTAAAATAACGGTAAGAGGTTATTCCGAAATTGAATTATCAAAATTAATAGCGTACTTATCTCGTAACTTGGCGAAAGTCAAAATCCGAGTCGAATCCCTCCGACAGGAAGTAAAACTCCTGAAAGAGGAAGGTGACTCTAGATCCTTGACCGAGAAGGTTCAAGAAGGAATCTCTACTCAAGTTGAAAAGCTTGAGAAAGAGAACTCCTCCTTAAAAACTCAAGTCAAGGAGCTCAAAGTGGCTTTAGAACAATTTACTTCGGGTTCCAAGGGTCTTGACATGCTCCTTGGAAAACAGAAGTCCGTTCTTAATCGATCTGGGTTAGGGTATCGAACCAAGTCGAGACAACGGTCATATTATGCTGTATTGAACCAACCAAGAGCCAAAGTTCAAGCATGGGTCCCCAAACTTTGCTTGAACAACCAAGTTAGACCAAACCAGTATTGGATCCCCATGGACAAGATTCACATCTTGCCTAATCATTATTGTGGCTTTAGTCCAGGGGGAGCCAAGTTAAAAACAATTTTCATAATTAGATAAATTTTTTTGCTTAATTCCTTGATTTTAATTGCATGCTTGATTGTTTATTTATTTCTGCAAATTATTATGTTTAGACCTAGGACTGGTTAGACTAAGGACTGAAACGATTTAACTGAAATTTGAACAACATAGTATTGGGTGGAGGTGAGATGATAGTACATTAGGGAAGCCATTTTTGGTGGAACTAGCCGAAGCTACCGATTCAAGACCCAAACTAGTTAGACCAAAATCATTCAAGGAGTAACTTGAAGATGAATTTTCAATAAAAGGTTTTGTCAAGGAAAGGGTTGATGATCCAATAAGACTACGGACAAAGAAGGCCTAGTGCCTCGCCAAGACCTGGAAGCCAATTATTGAAAATCAAATTCACTTTACTATTGTCAGATTTGAATCTAACATAAATTTCAATTAATCTTAGATTCAACCACTTTTCAAAATAAACTTAAAACTTAATTGTTTTTAAAATTAATTTAACATTTCAAAATTTAATCATGCTTTTCAAATTAAAATCTTCATCTCTATTAAAAACTGTCTCGCAAACCCCATAAGGTTAACATGATTGATAACTATAGACTGGGTGAGATGGTTAGGACCTAACTTAACTCAAATTCATCTAGTTATTGTACTGTTGTCAAGTAAAAACAATTGAATCATGCAATTTAGAGCTTAATTGATTTAATTGTTGGATGGTTAAAAGAGTCAAACCGGGTTAAAACAGTGAAACTTGGTCAAACGGTCAAACTGATCAATAGTCAACCCTTGTTCAACTCGATCGCCCGTGACCTGTCGGGCGCCCCGACTTTCTCTTCGACCAAGACAGCAAAAGCTGTCAACCCCTACCCACCTGACCCAGGCGCCCGTGGCCTATCGGGCGCCGAAGCTTTATCTTCGTCCAAGGTGGTCAGAACTGCCAAAAGCAGCTGACCACTTAACCGGGCGCCCTTGACCTTACGGGTGCCCCAATGAATGTTGGGACCGGGTGCATGTTGACATGGATGCGGGTTCGTAATTTTAAAATTTATTACGTGCAGCGGAAGGTTTAGCATAAATAATTTTCCAAATTATTTAACCACACATCTAAGCATGCAACCTTATATTGTGTAGACATGATCATATATTAAAATTTTGCAGAAAGTAAACTAATTTACTTAATACCTCGCGTAACTTGAAGGAAGGGACAAGATCCAACCGTAAGCGTCCCTTGGAAGCTCCGCCCCTATTCGCGTCCACGCCGAGTTTTCTTCAGGATGACTTCGCAAAGCCACGAGTTTCGTGTCGACAAGAACTACTAGATTCTCCAAAGGCACGACAAGAATACCAAGAGAGAGATGGGAAGACTAACCACCAAACGAAAAACAGAATCAAGATTCCGGGAGGAAGGAAGGAGTTGCGCCCGCTTGTTCTTCTTCTTCGGCAGCTGCTTGGTGGATGAAGCTCACGGCAACAAAGGGGTCCTCCTTTTAGGGCCGGCGGCACTAGAGGAGGGAGAGGGAGAGAAGGAGAGAGAGAGAGGGTTTATTTCTAGATCTCTTAGATTAATTGATCTCCAAGCCTTGCCTTGGTTCCTTTATATAGTAGCCTCTCAATCGCCAAGTCTCCTTTTTATGGAATAAATTTTCATAAGAAATTTATCATATAAATTTTTCTATGAATTATTCTATCATGCCAAGTTTTTATCATAATTTAATTTATAATAAAAACAACCATGTCTCCCTTTTTGTTATGGAATAAATTTTCACAAGAAATTTATTATATAAATTTTTCTTATCATGGAAAAATCAATTCATAATTGATTTTATAAAATAAAATAAACTATTCAAAGTTTATTTTAATTTCCATGAAAATAATAAACCAAACTTCGGTTTATAAAAATTTATATATTATCCATAATTTTATAAAACAAACCACGCTCGGTTTATTTTATAATTTGAACCAAACAATTTGGTTCTCCCCTTTTAATGTGGCCGGCCAAACAAAGAGGGTGGGGACCCTCTTTGGCCGGCGAAACCCAAGCCTACACCATACGAATTAAACTCATTTAATTCATCCAATAAGCCTTCAAAAGACTTAGTCATTTTAAGCTTCCGATGCGTCTCTGAAAAATTCAGATTCGACTTATCTCTCTTGATCGGAAAATCCAATTTTCAACTCGTTTTAAATCCCTCGGATTACTCGTAGTGCGTGTGACTAAATAGGCTTTCGATTTATGTTGGTCGTCTATAATTAACCAATTATAGAACGATCATGAGTGGCACCTAGTAGTACATCATGATCCCCAATTAATCGAAAGATCAACGGTTGACCTCAGAAATAATTCTGAAACCCTTCAGCAGCTATAATGAGTCGTGCCCTATTCCCTTCACCATCTTATACCCACTTGGTTCAGGACACGGTCTATGTGTGTCAGTCCCCACTAGGCTGACTACGTCACACCTAGCCCAAGTAGTGTATTTCTCGTCCAACGGATTCTAATTACTCTCATGTTTTTGAGAGATTCATACTCTGAACATGTGATGCTCTGGCCAGAGGCTTCGAGTAACAATCCGACGATAGGTCTTGGGTATACATCTCCTCGTAAGGAGTGGTGAATCCTTTGTAGGCTGTTCAAACATCTTCGAGCACTTCGGCTTATACCCAACCATCCTAGGTCCACACCTCCTTAGAGATGCTTGCTTAAGATGTCAAAGTATAAGTCTCCATGACCAAGATGACTTGAACACCGCAAGTCAAAGGAACATCGCACTTAATCTACAGTAAGAACTTCATTGACATATCTATATGTAGATTACCATATGAAGTTTTACAGCCAGTCACTCCAATGAACTAGTTCCCTTAACTAGCATTCATGTTTATCTCCGGACATCCCAATGTCACCAGCCAGTGAAAATCAGCTGATTAGAGAATAACCCATGCTAGTCTCAATAGAATTGATAGTGTCTGTATTTATCAATTCATCGACTAGGGACAATTTCAATACTTCACAATTACACATGTAGAGATAATCACTAGTTGTGAATTCATCACAAATTCTCTCATGCTGTGAATTATATTGCGGACATTCAGTAAATGAGTTTAAGATCTCAATCAAATACACAAACATGTATACTCAAATAGTGAATATTCATTTATTAAAATAAATGATTACATTCATAAGGCGATTGCCTTAGGACACTTCTCTCACAATACTAACAATGAACACGGGCGCCTGACCCTTCACGGGCGCCCGTATGACACTATATAAGGAGCATGACTCCCTCTTCCTTCCCCACACCAAAACCAAAACGCTCCTTCACTTCTCTTCTTCCCAAGGCACCCGGACGCTCCTTCCTCGTCTTCAAACGCTCTACTTCGAAAATGCCGCCCCGGTATCAATTTTATGCATTTCCAAGCAATTTCCTTTTTTTTTGTATTATCTCGCTTATTAAATGCACAATTTTCTTTTACATATTTAGAAAACGTTGCGTCTCTCTGTTAGTAATATGAGAGAAGTGTCCTAAGGCAATCGCCTTATGATTGTAATCATTTACTTTAATAAATGAATATTCACTATTTGAGTATACATGTTCGTGTATTTGATTGAGATCTTAAACTCATTTACTGAATGTCCGTAATACAATTCAGAGCATGAGAGAATTTGTGATGAATTCACAACTAGTGATTATCTCTACATGTGTAATTGTGAAGTATTGAAATTGTCCCTAGTCGATGAATTGATAAATACAGACACTATCAATTCTATTGAGACTAGCATGGGTTATTCTCTAATCAGCTGATTTTCACTGGCTGGTGACATTGGGATGTCCGGAGATAAACATGAATGCTAGTTAAGGGAACTAGTTCATTGGAGTGACAGGCTGTAAAACTTCATATGGTAGTCTACATATAGACATGTCAATGAAGTTCTTACTGCAGCTTAAGTGCGATGTTCCTTTGACTTGCAGTGTTCAAGTCATCTTGGTCATGAAGACTTATACTTTGACATCTTAAGCAAGCATCTCCAAGGAGGTGTGGACCCAGGATGATTGGGTATAAGCTGAAGTGCCCGAAGATGTTTGAACAGCCTACAAAGGATTCACCACTCCTTGCGAGGAGATGTATACCCAAGGTCTATCGTCGGATTGTTACTCAAAGCCTCTGGCCAGAGCATCACATGTTCCGAGTATGAATCTCTCAGAAACAGGAGAGTAATTAGAATCCGTTGGACGAGAAAGACATTACTTGGGCTAGGTGTGACGTAGTCAGCCTAGTGGGGACTGACACACATAGACCGTGTCCTGAACCAAGTGGGTATAAGATGGTGAAGGGAATGAGGCACGATTCATTAAAGCTGCTGAAGGGTTTCAGAATAGTTTCTGAGGTCAACCGTTGATCTTTCGATTAATTAGGGATCATGATGTACTACTAGGTGCCACTCATGATCGTTCTATAATTGGTTAATTATAGACGGCCAACATAAATCGAAAGCCTATTTAGTCACACGCACTACGAGTGATCCGAGGGATTTAAAACGAGTTGAAAATTGGATTTTCCGATCAAGAGAGATAAGTCGAATCTGAATTTTTCAGAGACGCATCGGAAGCATAAAATGGCTAAGTATTTTGAAGACTTATTGGACGAATTAAATGAGTTTAATTCGTACGGTTTCGGCTTGGGTTTGGCCGGCCAAAGAGGGTCCCCACCCTCTTTGTTTGGCCGGCCACAATAAAAGGGGAGAACCAAATTGTTTGGTTCAAATTATAAAATAAACCGCGCGTGGTTTGTTTTATAAAATTATGGATAAAGAAATTTATATAAACGGATTTATTTTTCATGGAAATTAAAATAAACCATGGATTGGTTTATTTTATTTTATAAAATCAATAATAGATTGATTTACCATGATAAAGAAATTTATATAAACGGATTTATTTTTCATGGAAATTAAAATGAACCATGGATTGGTTTATTTTATTTTATAAAATCAATAATAGATTGATTTACCATGATAAAGAAATTTATCTGAAGAAATTTATATAAAGAAATTTATATAAAGAAGTTTATATAAAGAAATTTCTTTCCAAAAGAAAAGGGAGACATGGTTGTTTTTATTGTAAATTAAATTATGATAAAAACTTGGCATAATGGAATAATTCATAGAAAAATTTATAAGATAAATTTCTTATGAAAATTTATTCCGTTAAAAGGAGACTTGGCGATTAAGAGTCTACTATATAAAGGTACCAAGGCAAGGCTTGGAAATTAATCCAAGAGATTTAGAAATAAGCCCTCTCTCTCTCTCCTTCTCTCCTTCTCCCTCTTCTAGTGCCGCCGGCCCTAGAGGCCCTCCCCTTTGCCGTGAGCTTCCACCACCAAGAAGAAGCCGAAGAAGAAGAAGAAGCGGGCGCGACTCCTTCCCTCCTCCCGGAATCTTGATTCCATTCTTCGTTTGGTGGTTAGTTTTTCATCTCTCTCTTGGTATTCTTGTCGTGCCTTTGGAGAATCTAGTAGTTCTTGTCGGCACGAAACTCGTGGCTTTGCGAAGTCATCCCGAAGAAAACTCGGCATGGACGCGAATAGAGGCGGAGCTTCCAAGGGACGCTACGGTTGGATCTCGTCCCTTTCTACGAGTTACGCGAGGTATTAAGTAAATTAGTTTACTTTCTGCAAAATTTTAATTTATGATCATGTCTACACAATATAAGGTTGCATGCTAGATGTGTGGTTAAAATAATTTGATAAATTATTTATGCTAAGTCTTCCGCTGCACGTAATAAAATTTAAAATTACGAACCCGCATCCATGTCAACATGCACCCGATCCCAACACTCTCAACCTAACCCCGTGGCCGAACCTAGCCCCGACCCAAGATTCCCCAACTTAGAATTGTTTAACAAGTTTGCCCAAACAACCTATAAGCCTATTAAGACTAGCTTCCTAAATAGGCAATTCTTTACTCAATCTTGCCCCTTAGCTATGGATGCGATCAACTTCTATCAACTAGATCATCTAGTCTTCTGCACACATCCTGTGAACTCTACCCTGTGTGCAGAATTTTACAATAACCTAGTCAAAATTGATGACCTACTCTACTCTACCACAGCACAAGGCACTCCCCTAACCATTTCTCCAACCTTGTTTAATCGGTTTCTCGGACTACGACAGTCGCAGTCTACCTTTTCTTGTTATCCTCCGGCCGACCCTCCCTTCGCACCCCCCTATTCGCACATTACTCTAGACACTCTTTACTCCTATTTCTTTGGAGATGTGCGAAACCCGTTAGCACGGCGATTTCAGTCCGTTGACCTCTGAGTCCAGGATTATGCCCTCTACCGAGTTATAGTTCGTTGTGCACTTCCACTTACCACCCGAGATGTTGCGACCATGCGACCGTTCACACCTTTTTACTCTACGCCATGATTCATCAGTTAGATATCGACATAGGACTCCACATATTCCACACCATCATTTACGCATCGAGCGTATCTACTCACGATCAAGTACGTACGCCCTACTGCCACATTATCACCGCCCTTCTTCACCACCATGGTCGTGACATAACTGCTGGAGAGATTATTTCGATGACTGAGTTTGATGAAATAGGGTTTAGAAACTTCTCTATAGCGGGGATAGACGTTTCAGCCACGGGGGTTCTATCATGGAGATGAGAGAGGGCTAGACGGTAGGATGACTCGGACGAGGAGGTGGAGGTAGACGTAGCTAATCTCGCAGCCGAGATCAACGAGCAACTACAGGAGCCTCCTCCACTGACCACCGATTAGCGCATTACACTACTGCAGACGAAGGTGCACAGCCTCAGGGAGGAGGTCGAGGCCTATCACATCGAGCACATGGACGCCCTCCGAGCCGATCGAGAGACAAGTGACGCACGATACAATGAAATGATGTCGCTGTTTTGATCTTGGCAACCTGGCCCATTTGACCGTCCTGCCCCTTCTTCTTAGATCATTTTCAGCTATTTTAGTGTATTGTGGACTATTTGACTATCCCTACTGAGTAGGGCTGACTTGTACTTGACTATGGTTTGACTTTGTTGGTCCTACTATTGACCAGATGACTCTTATGCATTTATCAGAGTTACTCGTTGATTACTTGCCATTTCAATTTGTATGCTAAGTCAATTATAATGTTATGCTTAGTAGAATAGGACTGCTCTATATGTTTTTTCTCAAAAACTGTTTTATTACTTATCTGTTATTTAATATGTTTGAAAAATCATTTTTTTTAATTTAAAATGATTTTCTGACTTAGTTTTTTATAAAACTTACCCCCTTCAAAACTAAGGTTTTTTTCGCAAATGGACTTAGCTTAGACCCTAACCCTTGAACTGCATGCACCTATAGATCTAGAAGCCAACATCTCACAAGCACCTTAGGGTACTTTTGATTGACAACCTAGACTGGGTTGAGATGCTTAGGTTCATGCCTTGATTCAAGATGTTTTAAGTCAGTGCATCTGCAGTAATTAGGACAATAAATACCAATTGAACAGTAATCAGGTTAAGTGTCCGGCTTAGAAAATCTAACTTGATCAGATCACTTAACTTGACTAACCCTAGCAAAAGATACTATTTATGACAGTTAGTAAGTAGCTAACTGGGTTAGACAGGACCCGAAAGAGAAGAATTTAAATTGATTTGGTCCAGTTTATGCTTAGAATTGGTTCAATACAGAACTTTACTTTCTTTACTCAAATTTTTTGTTATAATAATTTTTTTTGATATATGGCAAAGGGGGAGAGATAGAAAAGGAGAGAAAAGAATTTTTTTAGAATTTTAATTTTTTTCAAAATTTTAATTCAAAAACTTTTATCTCCTTTTTCAAAAAGTAAAGTAACGAAAATACTTGTTTTCAAATCTGAAGCAGTTCAAAAAGAAAATTTTCTGAGTACTTAATTTAAAATTCTTTTAGAGAATTTTCTAAGTGTTTAAACTCAAAATTCTTTTTAAAAATTTTCTGAGTACTTAATTTAAAATTCTTTTAGAGAATTTTCTAAGTGTTTAAACTCAAAATTCTTTTTGAAAATTTTCTAAGTACTTAATTTAAAACTTTTTGGAAAATTTTTCTAAGTGGTTAAACTTAAAATTCTTTTGGAAAATTTTCTAAGTGTTTAAACTTAAAATTCTTTGGAAAATTTTTTCTAAGTGTTTAAACTTAAAATTCTTTGGAAAATTTTTCTAAGTGTTTAAACTTAAAATCTTTTTGAAAATTTTCTAAGTGTTGAAAACCTGAAAAATCTTTTGAAAATACTTTTTTGGATAGTCAAGGACTTAGAAGTGTTTTCAAAAACCCCACGTATTTTTGAAAAACTCATGGGGAGAATCCTTTTAGGGGGAGGAAATTAAAAATCTTTTACATTACTTGTTTCTTTAAACTTAACTTTTTGAACCGTGTTGCCATAAATCAAAAAGGGGGAGATTGTTGGTGCAGGCAGCACCTAAGTCAAACCTGGGTTTTGATAATGGCAAAGGGTTCAGAAGTTAAGGTGTTATTGTGATCTAATATGTTTACTGAGTGTGCAGGAAAAGTCCTAGGTACACTAGGTAAGAAGTCCTGGCAAAGGGCTGGGCAAAGAAGTCCTGGTCAAGGACTAGGCAAGAAGACCTGACCGGAAGTCGGGCAAAGAAGTCCTGGTCGAGGACTGGGCAAGAAGTCCTGGCAAGGGGCTGGGCACCGAAGACCTGACCGGAAGTTGGGCACGAAGACATGGTCAGGTGGATTGGGCAAAAGTCTAACCGGAGGAGCCGGTTGGTAAAAGGTAAACTCTCCTAAGAGGAGTAGGTGAGGACGCGTTCCCTGTCGAGGGAACAGTAGGCGTCGGTTCGACCTAGGGTTCCATTTGGGAGACTCGAAGTCAGAACCAAGACAGCTACGGCTGTAACTAATGCTTGGTATGTTTTGGAACTAACCTGAGTTGCAGGATCGAAGGACTAGTCGTCTGCAAGTGAGGTGCCTCATTGGGCCTAGGCGCCCGGACGGGCTCAGGCGCCCGGACGGGCTCAGGCGCCCGGACGGGCTCAGGCGCTCGGATGGATACGAGCGCCCTAGTGTGAAGGCAAAATCCAAAACACAGCCGCAAAGCCTCTGGACCGAAGCAGTTCAGGCGCCCGTGAGGTCACGGGCGCCCCCATCAGCTCAGGCACCCAAGTGGAGGTGGATAAGCGCTGACCGAGCCTGCGGATAAGGATTCGCGCAGGGAAGGCCACGTGTTAGGTGCCCCCATCGTCACAGCGCTCGTATGAGTACTATAAAAGGAGGTTCACCCTCAAGGCTTCGACATCCATTGCTCTCAACTCTCCAGACACTTTGGCTCAAGCGCTGCGCCCTAGCAAAGTTTGATTTCTAGATTCCAGCGCCGACGACCACCCTCTGCTCCGGAATTCGATCCACCTCGGGCGTCGGTAAAATTTCAATTTACGAAAGTGTTGTGATTTAAATTTTCAATTCTATATCTGTACTATCATCTTGTAAAAACTTTATCGAATATAGAATTGCCCAAAGTAAACGGTCAAGGACCGTGGGCCTTGGAGTAGGAGTCGACCGTGACTCCGAACTAAGTAAAAAACAACTTGTGTTCTTGTGTATTTTGTCATTTTCCGTTGCACATTTACTCTTCTACTCCGAAAAATTTTATAACGATATTCACCCCCCTTTAATCTTTTTCTCCAATCCAACCGAATATGAGGTTGAATCATACATCTCGAGATTAGTTGGCTTATAAGATTTCAATACTTAATTATTAAAATAAATAAATAAATAAAAATAAATATAAACAATACACCCTCACCCTTAGTCATAAAACCTATTTGAATTTTGGATTAATTTAACTCATACATTTTAGGTCCGAGCTCAGGAAGAAAACAAAAATAAATTAAATAAAAGTAACTAATTAGAAATGACATTTTTAAAATTTTTATTGTAATTATCATTAATTTTTTATTTATTTAAAACTAATATTAATGTAATGTAATCAAGTAAAAAAACATTATATATTTTTTTAGAGTAATAAAATAATAATTTTATGAAGTAATAAATAAATAATTCAATTCCTTTTTCTAACTTATTAATTGTCCACTAAATTATTATTCTTATTTAATTTAAATATATTTTTTCTATGTTATGATTTCGTAGAATCCTATAATATACATTTAATGTGTATGCCTCCCAAATTTAAATTTCATATCTATCACATTTTGTTTTTTGAGGTTCATACACATCCTAAAGTCAGAATCGAAATGAAACAACTGAAAAAATTAAGGAGGAAAATTGATAATTTCAAAAACAAAAGTGTACAAAATAAAATATCCTTTTGATAATAAATAAAATAGAATCATCTCTTTGATGATTTCGATAAAAACAGATCGTCATTTGATCTGTAACCTTATTATTTAAATGAGTATAATTAGCATGTAAACACAGTGAAAGCAAGTTTTTAATTGATAAGTTACCGCAGTCATTAGTTGAACTAATTAAGCGAAGACTAATCTAATCTTTCGTGGTAAACACGCTAGTCCAACTCCAACCAAACACGAAGTCCACTGTCCACACGCAGTCGGCCTTCAACGTTCAAACGGTGGCCAAGTCCTGTTCAGATAACTCATTGACAAAGTCAACCCCAAACTCCGCGTTCCCCACGCCACTGCCTATATCTCCCTTGTGGACTAATTATAAATTAAATAATTTTTTTATATATAAATGAATGAAATGCTTCATTGTAACATACACAATCGAGACAGATAAAAATTAAAGAACAAAAA
Organism: Boesenbergia rotunda; assembly: GCA_024364735.1. Classification (NCBI taxonomy): domain Eukaryota; kingdom Viridiplantae; phylum Streptophyta; class Magnoliopsida; order Zingiberales; family Zingiberaceae; genus Boesenbergia; species Boesenbergia rotunda. The sequence continues at coordinate 564,957 of JAGFNQ010000607.1, read as the reverse complement.
GAAATTACAATTTCTTAATTTTAAAACAACTAGATGAAGCTGACTAATTTTAGTGCGGTCGGCAACGGTGAGCCGACGCCGCCCTTTGAACCGGACATGAGCGGCGGCTTGATGGTCAACGCCAGAGGGCTCATCACCTCCTCTTCCTCCTCTTGCTTTGTGGCTGCGCCGACGATGGGGGCGGTCGGCAGCCGCGGTTTCTTCGCGGCGGGAAAGGGCGCCGCCAGAGGGCTCTGCACCTCGTCGTCTTCCCCCTTCTTCTTCGCGTTGAACCATCCGGCCCGCGTTGCGGGCAGAGGCAGAAGGTTGAGATCCAAGCCTAGGTTCCTTCCGGAGCTGGTGGCCGCTCCGGAGGAGGAGGCCTCCTTCGTCGCTTTCGCAGCAGCGGCGGCGGCGCTTCCGTTTATGACGCCCTCGTAGTGGCACCTCATGTGGCCGCCCAGCGCTTGCCCCGACGGGAAAGACTTGTGGCACACGGCGCACTCGTGTACCCTTCCGCCGCCTCCAGCTGCAGCAGATCCGCTAGTGGTGGCGGAAGCCGCGTCGTCTCCGCCGGATGCGAGGGCCGCGGGTTTCCGGTGGCTGGTCTTGTGGCCGCCGAGTGCTTGGTACGAGGGGAACGACTTGCCACACACAGAGCACTCATACGACTGAGCCCTCGCCGCCGCAGGCTCCGCCACAGGGCCGCGACGAGGGGCGGCTCCCAGCGGCCCTGGAAGGAGGCCAGATCCGCCGCCGCTGATCCCACGGGAAAGCATCATGAGGCAGAGGGCGAGGTACTCCTCCTCGGTGGGCATTCGGCTGTCGCCGCCCTCATCAGACTGTGAGCTGGAGTCGGCACGGGGTCGCTTCGACCGCTTCTTCTTCGCCCACGACTCCACCTGGTAAACCGGTGGCGCCGACGGCCTCTCTTCGCGGTTGATGACCTGGATCACTGCATCGATCGCCATGGCAGACCTCGATTGCTGTGGAAGTGGTATCGAAAGCTCGAATTGAAGAAAGCGGAGAGAAGACCGCCATTTATAGAAAAGACGAAGCAAGGAAAGTGGCGAGGAAGGACGGAAGCGAAGGCGGCGAAGCATAGCAAGTAGGATAAATACGAGTGACACATCAGCATATATTACCCGCTTTTGCATTGGAACTTTGGTGAGCAGTATATTTGTCACCTATAGAGAATAAGGTGAACCAAGTGTGTGAGAAATAGAGGAGTGCGAGAAGAAGTCCGGATAAGCTTCCTCGCTGTTTCTACTTCAACCGACGTGAGCGAGGTCGACACGTTGGAACCAACGGGAGTTGACCGATCCCATTCACATGCCGAATGCACCGGGACAGTCCCGGGGAGGGGGAATTGGGGACCACCGGTGGCACGCATACGGACCAATATTAAAGCTGCGGGTGGCGTTTCGGGTTGGCAAGGCAACTAGGCGTCGTGCGACGACGAACAAGTCCGGCCCGTGGAAAACGAGCCACGTGCTCCTCGTTGCTGTCCTTTTTTCGGTCAACAAACACGCAGTGTGTTCTGAGGCGGCGGCCAACCCGGGCGGGCGTTCCTTGTTGACTCCGGAATTGGTCTGCAGACCGAGCCACTTTTATTCGACTTTTCCGTCTAGACCAGACCGCCATCACGAGTTAGGACCGGTCCGGCCTGGGCCGTACTTGGCGCGACAAGGCGAATGAACTGGAAACCTACCGGAAGGCGAATGATTAGTCTCCTCATTTTTCACGTGTTCCACTTTTTAGCACGTATGTTTCAGTCTGGTGCATGCATGCTTGCCTTGGATCGAAAGGTCTTTATCGAATTCGGATCCTAATTAACCACAATTTTATGCACGTTATTTTCCTCTATAAATTTTGGAGATCAGCACGAGATGGGCAACCGAGCCGATCCGAGCTTGGAGTCATAGACGACTCCACATAGGAGCTGTCCATGTTAAATCGGATTTAGAATGTAAAAACTTAGAATAAAAAAAACATGTTCTTGTAATCAACCAAAAAAATATTTCATATATATATCAATACATATTTATATGTAAAAATATTAATTTTTAAATTTTTTTTCTTTCACGAATCAAATAGATATCATTTTATTTATTGTTCAAATTTATTTTAATAATATTTTTGCTACTCTTTATCCATTTGAATCCACGAATTAGTTGCATGTCCTCTTTTCAATCTGTTATCAATTTTGTAGATTTTAGTTTAATAATATGACTTTTTATCAAATGACGCATTTGAAAATTGATATTTACCAAAAAAAAATATACTAGGGTTTTATTTTTATCAAAGGGCGCAGTGATTTTAGTGAACTTCCTCTTATACCCCTCCCACCAACAAATGTCGAATCTCTTTCTCAGTTAGAATTCCGAGACATCTGAACCAGCCACTTGTTTAGACTTTTTAATTTAAAATAATATATTCTGGGAGTCGGTGATGCAGGAGGGGATCCAAAATAATATTCAGATTTATATATTTAGGATTTTTTTAATTGGTTATATATTTTTATTTAGTTTGTTCCTAAATCTTAGGAAACCACATCTTATTGGGTTTTTTAATTGGTTATATATTTTTGTTTAGTTTGTTCCTAAATCTTAGGAAACTAAGTTTTGTTAGTTAAATTTGTTCCTAAATTTTAAGAGACTAAGTCTGGTTGGTTTAGAGTTTTTTTAGGGATATGAGTGCTATATAAACTCATGCTTAGATGATGTTTAGGATAAATTGTTTAGATATTGAATTAATTTGCTTCGCTTAAGCCACGTTACGGCTATATCTCTATTTTTCTCTTCTCGCTCTTGTTTTTCTCAATAAGGTTTAAGCCCAGTTTTGGCTACTCCTTATCTCGTTATTACTTTCTTATTCTTTTCTCATAAATCCCTCTGAAACTTCTCGCCCCAGAATAATCTATATTCTGCCCGGCGTCAGTTGGTATTAGAGCTCATTAAGATCCAATGGAGGGTCATCGTGGACGTGGTCGTGGTCGCAACATACAGGTTCCGACTGAGGAAGCCCAGCACCGTGATCGTAGTATCCAAGATATAATGATGATTGAGGATTTACAGAAGCAAGTTGTGGAATTAACCCAACGTTTGGCAGCGCGGGATCTTGAAGATCGTGAGATCTCTGATGGTAACTCTGAGTCTCCTTTCGAGAACCCGTTTCATCGTTTGCTACATATCGGGAACACCATGGTTGAGAGGAACGATTTGGGAACTTTGGTTTCCGAGTGGATCTTCCTGATTTTTTTGGCACATTACAAACGGAAGGCTTCATTGATTGGATCAACGAAGTAGAGAGGATTTTTGAATATAAAGAAGTACCTGATCACATCAAAGTAAAGTTGGTCGTTATCAAGTTAAAAGGTCGAGCTTCAGCATGGTGGGAGCAACTTCGACGATCACGGGAGAGACAAGGTAAATCCAAAATCACTGATTGGAAAAAAAAAATGAAGAAACTAATGAGAACGCAATTTCTTCCCTTCGGCTACACCCAAACATTGTATCAACGACTCCATACCTTGAGGCAAGGAGCTAGAACCGTTGACGACTATACAGAGAAATTCTATCAGCTTATTGCTCAGAATGATTTGTCCGAGACCGAGGAGCAGATGGTAGCGCGATATTTAGGGGGATTACGTCAACTCTTACAAGACACCCTGAGCCTTCACTCACTCTGGACCATTTCGGAGGCCTATCAGCGAGCCTTAACAGTTGAAAAACAACTAAACCGAAGATCGACGACTAGGAGCGATCAAAACAATCAAGTTGTTTGCCCTCAAGAGCCACACCCTTCTCAGCAGCCACCACAAGGTAACCCTAAGACCACTATCAAGTGTTTTTGTTGTGGTGAACAGGGCATCGAACTTCGGAGTGTAAAAGATCCCCAGATCAAAAAAACAAGACTCTGCTAGTTGAGGAAGACATAGAGGATGAACTCGAACAGATTGATGAGCCGATTTATGATGATGATATTGATGACGAGGTTCTTTATGGCGATGGTCATGAGACTCTCGTCGTACGCAAGAGCCTACTGATCCCTAAGGAAGAATCTGAAGATGATTGGCTGAGAACCAACATTTTTCACACGACATGCACGATTGCAGATAAAGTTTGCAAGATGATCATTGATAGTGGAAGCTGTGAAAATATTGTATCCGAAGAAACTATTCAAAAGCTACAGTTAAAGACAGATCGTCATCCAAAACCCCACAAGTTATCATGGCTAAGTAAAGGAAGTGAGGTAACCGTAGATAGGAGGTATCTTTTATCTTTTTATATTGGCAGCAAGTATTATGATCGAACATGGTGTGATGTTGTGTCAATGGATGCATGCCACGTATTGTTGGGACGACCGTGGCAATATGATCGCAGCGTCATTCATGATGGGCGGAAGAACACTCACACCCTCAGCATCAAAGGGAGGAACATCATATTGGCTCCCCGACAAGAAGGAACCCCTTCAAATTTGGTAACCAATAATTCTACACTACTTTCTATATCCAGATTTTTGAATGAGATGAAGCACAGAGATGTAGTCTATGCTTTGCTTCCTTTCAAAAGCAATGTAATAGACCAGGACTCGGATCTACCAGCTGAAGTGCAACAACTCTTATCAGACTTCACTGAGTTAATGGTCGAAGACCTTCCGCCAGGACTTTCCCCTATGAGAGATATTCAACACCAAATTGATCTCGTCCCGGGGTCAAGCTTGCCTAACCGACCGACATACAGTCTTAACCCTAAGGATACCGAAGACCTACAACGACAAGTTATGGAGCTATTGAGACAAGGCTATATTCGCGAGAGTATGAGCCCCTGTGCAGTCCCTGCCATACTTATACCAAAGAAAGACGGTTGATGGTGCATGTGTATTGATAGCTGAGCTATCAACAAAATTACAGTGAAGAGTGGATACCACCAGATTTGAATCAAGCCAGGAGGTAAATGGAAGACAGCTTTCAAGACACAACATGGGTTGTACAAGTGGATGGTCATGCCTTTTGGACTGTCCCATGCCCCCAGAACATTCATGAGATTCATGCATCAGGTCTTGCGGCCTTTCCTGGGAAGATTCGTAGTTGTATACTTTGATGACATCCTTATTTATAGTTCGACGAGGGCTTTACACCTTGATCACCTCCGAATTGTTTTTGAGAAGCTAAAGGCGGAATCCTTGTTCGTCAACAAAAGGAAGTGTTCTTTTTTCACGACTACAGTTTCTTTTCTTGGATTTATAGTTTCTACTGAGAGTGTCCGTGCAGATCCATCAAAGATAGAGGCAATCTTAGAGTGGCCACAGCCAAAAACCATTCATGACGTCGGAAGTTTCCATGGATTGGCCTCTTTCTATCGTCGGTTCATTCAGAACTTTAGTACCTTAATTGCTCCTATAACTGAGTGCCTCAAGGAGCGCGAGTTCAAGTGGAGTGAAGCAGCTATGACTAGTTTTCAACTGGTGAAACAAAAGATGACTGAAGTACCTGTTCTAGCACTTCCAAATTTCTACAAACTGTTCGAAGTAAACTGTGACACATCTAGCATTGGCATTGGTAGTGTTCTAAGTCAATCAGGACGCCCTATTGCCTTCTTCAGTGAGAAACTATTTGGTGCAAAGAAAAATTATTCTACCTATGACCTGGAATTCTATGCTATTGTGCAAATCTTAAAGCATTGGCGCCATTATCTCGTGCAAAAGGAATTTATCTTATTCACAGATCATGAGGCTTTGAAGTACATCAATGATCAACATTAATTGAGTAGTCGACACGCTAAATGGGTAAATTACTTGCAGGAGTTCACCTTTACACTGCAGCATCAATCAGGGAGACGTCGAACTCGAGGACGAGTTCTCTTCAACTCCAGGAGACTGATGCAGGAGGGGATCCAAAATAATATTCAGATTTATATATTTAGGGTTTTTTAATTGATTATATATTTTTATTTAGTTTGTTCCTAAATCTTAGGAAACCACGTCTTGTTGGGTTTTTTAAATTGGTTATATATTTTTGTTTAGTTTGTTCCTAAATCTTAGGAAACTAAGTTTTGTTAGTTAAATTTGTTCCTAAATTTTAGGAGACTAAGTCTGGTTGGTTTAGAGTTTTTTTAGGGATATGAGTGCTATATAAACTCATGCTTAGATGATGTTTAGGAGAAGTTGTTTAGATATTGAATCAATTTGCTTCACTTAAGCCACGTTACGGCTATATCTCTATTTTTCTCTTCTCGCTCTTGTTTTTCTCAATAAGGTTTAAGCCCAGTTTTGACTACTCTTTATTACTTTCTTTTTTTTTCTCGTAAATCCCTATGAAACTTCTCGCCCCAGAATAATCTATATTCTGCCCGGCGTCAGTCGGCTACAAAAGCGTAAGGTAAACCCTATCACAGCACATAATTTCAGGCTCACGTTGGGCCTGAAATCTTTTGATTTCATGCCTAACTTGATTAATTGGAACTTGACTAGTACTAATTGGTATGTTTCGGTTGGTAACTAATTACTAGAAATATTAAAGTCACTAAACAAAACAAATACCTAAATTGCTCCCTACTTTCTTCTAAAAAAAAAGTAGGCATAGCACATGGAGCGGTTTGATCAGGTTCAAAACCATGAATGCAAGATAATTAATCTTTTCCAACGCCTGAAGGACGTCGGCCTTCAGATCTTCAAAATCCTCGACTCCAAAATTGAACTTCACCAGATTCTTCTTGATTCCGTACTTGGCTACCCTTTCTGATTCACTAATGTCCCTGCCCATGTAAATGAGTCAGGATCGAACAAAAACATAGTATTTCTTTGGCTAGATTTTGAATTGACTATGACTTTATTTAGTTCTGAAGCAAAAAATTCTCGATCTGCAACATGAATATTACTAGTAATGCTAATTCAGAAGCTGGAAAGAATACTCATCTGCCCATGTAAATGAGTCAGGATCGAACAAAAACATAGCATTTCTTTGGCTAGATTTTGAATTAACTATGACTTTATTTAGTTCTGAAGCAAAAAATTCTCGATCTGCAACATGAATATTACCAGTAATGCTAATTCAGAATCTGGAAAGAATACTCATCTGGAATTGAGTTAAACAAATTAATAAGCTATACAAGGGCCTAAAATCTTTTGATTTTAGGCCCAACGTGGGTCTGAAATCAAAAGATTTCAGGCCCAGCGTGGGCCTGAAATTTTTGATTTCAGGCCCACGTTGGGCATGAAATTAGATGACTTCAGGGCCGATGTGGGCTCAATTTTTTTTCCATTTTAAAAATATTTTTTATAATATTTAATCATGATTTATTAAATTAATTATTTATAGGGTAATCTTTTATATAATTCTACAAGTTGTGACAAAATCCTCTCATTTTATTGAAATACTCAGGTATGATCAAAACATGCTTACATTTGTTTAAACTTGAAATAAAAAGGTTCCATCTGGATATTACCTAAATACACAATGTATAGCAAAATTGGGTTCCTTGCAGACCATCAACTCATATTTTCAGAATTTGTTGCAATGAGACTTTTGTAGGTCCATCTGTGGGTTTCGGTAGAAACCTACTGATGGACCTAGGATATTTGGATTTCTCAATACTCGATATCACTAGTTAGAGTTGAGTTAGGAGATGATATTTGTGGTGTCTAAACTTAGTCCTAATGAATATTAATTATGTTCTCATACCGTATTAGTTAGCACAAAACGATGCAGCAACAATGTAGAATCATAGCTTGTTTTAGTAAATCATCCTTATATCTTTAATTTTGCTCATCAATATATTTTATTATCTATCTTAATTATTTTTTACATTTATAAATTTTTTTTATACATGTCACTTTGCAAAGAACTGCTCATCTACTTGGAAGGCTCTTGTTGAATTCCAAATGCAGCTATACTATCTTCACAGTGTGCAAACACAGGGACACTATCAACAGGCAGTGGATTGACAAAATAATTTGAGATAGAAATGTTATTAGTGGTCAGTTCATCTTTGAATGTGAGAAAATCAGATGAATTTGATGTGGGAATTTCTTGAGAAGACCCAATGTGTTGGCCATCCAAAATAGGTGAATTTTCAGTCCTTTCATACTCATCAATACAAAGTTCCTGTTGGTGGACAACCAGAGAGAATATTGTCAGAATTAGTGCTTAATGAAAGGATTTGATCATGTGATTCTATCAAAAACTTTGCCTCTGCTATACAGAAGAAAGATAACAAAGGTTAAGTAAAATAAACATTTAAAACTGGAATTAAATGTCAATAGCTATAGAAGGGCCCCAAGCTGGGTCTGAAATCAAAAGATTTCAGGCCCAGCGTGGGCCTGAAATTAGATAACTTCAGACCCGACGTGGACTCAAATTTTTTCCCATTCTAAAAATATTTTTTATAATATTTAATCATGATTTATTAAATTAATTATTTATAAGGTAATCTTTTATATAATTCTACAAGTTGTGGTAAAATTCTCTCATTTTATTGAAATACTCAGGTATGATCAAAACATGCTTACATCATTTTAAACTTGAAATAAGAAGGTTCCATCTGGATATTACCTAAATACACAATGCATAGCAAAATTGGATTCCTTGCAGACCATCAACTCATATTTTCAGAATTTGCTGCAATAGGACTTTTGAAGGTCCATCAGTGAGTTTCGGTGGAAACCCACTGATGGACCTAGGATATTTGGATTTCTCAATACTCGATGTGTTGGTGCAGGCAGCACCTAAGTCAAACCTGGGTTTTGATAATGGCAAAGGTTTCAGAAGTTAAGATGTTATTGTTGTCTAATGTGTTTACTAAGTGTGCAGGAAAGAAGTCCTAGGAACACTAGGCAAGAAGTTCTGGCAAAGGGCTGGGCAAAGAAGACCTGGTTAAGGGGCTGGGCACCGAAGACTTGCTCGAAAGGTGGGCACGAAGTCCTGGTCGAGGACTGGGCACGAAGTCCTGGCAAGGGGCTGGGCACCGAAGACCTGCTCAGAAGGTGGGCACGAAGTCCTGGTTGAGGACTGGGTACGAAGACCTGGCAAGTAAAGCTGGGCAAAAGTCCAACCGGAGGAACCGGTTGGCAAAAGGTAAATTCTCCTGAGAGGCAAAAGGTAAATTCTTGTCCCAAGGTCAAAGCCAAAGAGTAATCGAAGCAAAATCAGCCACGAAGCCAGCGGACCAAGTCAAGCTGGGCGCCCAGGAGGTCCCGGGCACCCCAGTCGGCTCCAGAGGCCGATTCGAAGGGGATAAGCGCTGACCGAGCTGCGGATGAAGGTTCTCCGATCTGAAGGCACGTGTTAGGCGCCCCCAGCGAATCAGGCGCCCCCAGGAGTATTATAAAAGGGGCTCGACCCCGAGGATTCAAGAATACAACTCTCTAACGCCTCTAAGCTTTTCGTTCAAGCGCTCTGCTCCGGCAAACTTCGATCTCAAGACTCCGGCACCGACGATGACCCTCTGCTCCGAAGTACGATCTACATCGAGCGTCGGTAACGAAAAGTGTAATTCTGTTATTTACTGCAATATTCTTGTATCAAAATCTCTAAACCTTTGCGTGATTATAGAATTGCCCGCAGTAATTGGTCAAGGACCGTGGGCCTTGGAGTAGGAGCCGACCACGACTCCGAACCAAATAAAAGACTTGTGTTCTTTGTGTGATTGTTTTGTTTTCCGCTGCGTTTTCTCGTTCCTTAATCCGAAAAATATTTTAACGATATTCACCCCCTCTATCGTTTCTCTCGATCCAACAAGTGGTATCAGAGCGGGGTAGCTCAAATTTGGTGCAACCACCAATTTGGGAGTTTTTCGGATTTTTATGAAGTTTTTAATTTCTTTTTCGATCGAATTTTTATCGTTAATCGAGGTTGGTGTAACACCACTCGATAATTTCTTTTAAATATCTTATTCCCACACTGCTAATCCAAGACCAAGTCTTGGGACAGTTTTTTGTTGTTATTATTTCAGAATTTCTAAATGGTCATGCAAGAGGGTTTTAGTACAGCCAACCACCACTCTTTAGTGGGGAGGACTTCTCCTACTGGAAGAGTCGGATGGAAGTCCACCTGAAAACTCAGGTGGACATGTGGATAATAATCCAATCTGATTTGAAAATCCCGAGAAATGCTGAAGGAGTGGCACAGACTTACACAGAATGGGATGCCTCGCTAAAAAGGAAGATCGAGGCTGATGCTAAAGCGACCCAGACACTCCAATGCGGTCTAACCAAAGAAGAGCTGAACCGAGTGGGACCATTCAACAGTGCAAAGGAACTCTGGGGTAAGTTAATTGAATTGCACGAAGGAACCTCCGACACCCGAATCAGCAAGAGGGACCTACTGCTAAACAAGTTATACACAATCAAAATGAACGACGGCGAGTCAGCAGCCCAGCTCCACGCCAGAATCCAGGAGTTGATGAACGGTCTACATACAATCGGTCACAAGGTAGAAAACCGTGACCTGATCAGGTATACCCTAAACGCCTTCCCAAGAAATACTTTGTGGGCATCTATGGTAGATGCGTACAATGTTTCAAGGGATCTTTCTAAAATCAAATTAGACGAGTTATTTTCTGAACTTAAATTACATGTGCAGACTAACTGCACCTTAGCCGAGAAAGACATTGCTTTTGTTGCAAGCAAAACAGGAAAGGTGGTCAAGAAGAAGCCTCAACCTGCACCCGAGTCTGACTCAGACTCAGACTCAGAAGACAACGAAGGGGATCGACCCAAGCTTGTTCGGCTAGCCAAAGACTACTACAAGGAATTAAAGAATCAGACCAATAGAAGAAAAGCCAGTCGAAAGAAGGATGATCCAACCGAACCGTCCAAGACCAAATCCAACGTAATGTGCTTCGAATGCAACAAGAAGGGACACTTCAAATCGGAGTGCCCTAATCTGAAAGAAGCCAAGAAGACAAGAAGGAAGAAGGCCCTTCAAGCAACATGGGACGAGTCTTCATCCGAAGAAGAAGAAGAGGCCCCACAATCGAACCTGCTCGCCCTGACTGCTTCGGAAGAAATCGACACCCGATCAGAATTGGAACCGGATGATGGAAAGCTCACCATCTCGGAAGACAGCAAAATAACTGTAAGTGGTTATTCAAAAGCTGAATTAGCTGAATTAATTGCTTACCTATCTAGTAACTTGGCGAAAGCCAAAATTCAAGTCGAGTCTCTCCGACAGGAAGTAAAACTACTGAAAGAGGATGCTGACTCTAGATCTTTGACTGAGAAGGTTCAAGAAGGAACCTCTACTCAAGTTGAAAAACTTGAGAAAGAGAACTCCTTGAAAACTCAAGTCAAGGACCTTAGAGCAGCTTTGGAATGATTCACTTCGGGTTCCAAGGGTCTTGACATGATCCTTGGAAAATAGAAGTCCGTTCTAAATCGATCCGAGTTAGGGTATCGAACCAAGGCTAGACAAAGGTCATATTATGCTGTACTGAATCAGTCTAGACCCAAAGTTCAGGCATGGGTACCCAAACTTTGCCTGAGCAACCAAGCTGGACCAAACCAGTATTGGATCCCCAAGGACAAGATTCATATCTTGCCTAGTCATTACCGTGGTTTTAGTCCAGGGGGAGCCAATTTAAAAACCATTTTTATAGTTAAATAAATTCTTTTTCTTATTGTAAAATTGCATGATTGCTTGTTTATTTTCTGCAATTTACCATGCTTAGACCTAGGACTGGTTAGATTAAGGACTAAACCGATTAATTGAAATTTGAACAACATAGTATTGGGTGGCGGTGAGATGATAGTACGTTAGGGAAGCCATTTTGGCGAAACTAGCCAAAGCTATCGATCCAAGACCCAAACTAGTTAGACCAAAATCTTTCAAGAAGTAACTTGAAGATGGATTTTCAATAAAAGGCTTTGTCAAGGAAAGGGTTGATGATCCAATAAGGCTACGACCAAAGAAGGCCTAGTACCTCGCCAAGACCTGGAAGCCGATTATTGAAAACCAAATTCACTTTACTATTGTCAGATTTGAATCTAACACAGATTTCAATTAATCTTAGATTCAACCATTGTTTTCAAAAATAAATTTATAAACATAGTTAATTGGGTTTTCAAAATTAATTTAACTTTTCAAAACTAATCATAGTTTTTCAAAATAAAATCTTTACTTCTATTAAAAACCTGTCTCATAAAAACCCATAAGGTTAACGTAATTGATAACTCTAGATTGGGTGAGACAGACTAGGTTGTGAAAATCAATTTAGGCTATCCTTGATTCTAATTGGATCCAAATCAACAAACTCTTTATGTGTAGGAACATAAAGATTTGGACCAATGGATGTTGGATAGCGGGTGCTCCAGACACATGACTGGGGACAAATTGAAATTCACCAAACTCAAGTTCAAGAACCTAGGCTCAGTAGCATTTGACAACAATGCTACACTCAAAGTCATTGGGTCAGGTAACATTGAACTAAAATCTGATTTTGTCATTAAAAAGGTACTTTTGGTTGAAAACTTTAAATTTAACTTGCTTAGTATAAGTCAATTGTGTGATACTGGATATGTAGTTACCTTTACCAATCTAACTGCCTGATTAGAAACTTGCAAGACTCAGAATCATGCTCAAGGGCACTAGAAAAAATAATGTTTACACTATAAACCTACCCTTAGTACCTAAATGCCTCTTAACTCAGTCAGAAGAATCAAACCTCTGGCATAGGAGATTATGTCACACTAATCTGAGATTAATTTCAAAAATCACCCAACTTGGCCTAATTAAAAGAATACCTAAAATTAAGAATCATGAAAACATAATATGTGAATCATGCAACCAAGGTAAACAAACCAGGTCTAATCACAAACAAATTCAATCAGATCTAACTCAGACAACACTTGAGCTCCTGGACCTTGACCTATTTGATTCACATGGAGCCAAGTCACTAAGCGAAAATCGGTACTGCTTAGTAATTATTGATGATTACTCTAGGTTTACTTGGGTTAGGTTCCTAAAAACTAAAAACGAAACCCTAAACCTATTTATTGATTTTTGTAAGTTAATTGAAAATCAAAACGATACCAAAATCCAAAGACTTAGGAGTGATCATGGGGGAGAGTTTGAGAATCAACGGTTCAAGGAATTTTATAGAATAAACGGGTATATACACAAATTTTCGTGTCCTAGAACCCCCCAGCAATATGGGATAGTAGAACGGAAAAATAGAACCCTACAGGAAGCCGCTAGGACTATGCTCAATAAATTCAACCTAGCTAACCAATTTTGGGCAGAAGCAATTAGCATGGCTTGCTATATCCAAAATAGGTCCTAATTAACAAACGACATAATAAAACTCCCTACGAATTATACTACCATAGACTTCCAAACCTACATTACCTAAGGGTCTTTGGGTGCAAAGTCCATATCCTAAACACCAAGGACTATCTAGGTAAATTCTAGTCTAAGTCAACCCCAGGGGTCTTCTTAGGATATTCAACAACAAGTAGGGCCTATAGGGTTTACAACAAACAAAGTAACAAAATTGAAGAAACAACAAATCTAATATTTGATAAGGAAACTAATTCAAAATTTGATAATCCAAATCTAAATCCATCAAATAGTGATCAATATCATGAAGATAATGAACAAACTATTGAACCACTAATTGAACCCCTAAATGAACTAACTATTGAACCAACTATTAAGTAAATTCAACCAATAATTGAACCAACCCAAGTAGTTGAACCAAATACCGAACCGAACCGTCCAGCCGGACCTGAGGCTGAACCAAGTTCTAGAAAAACCAAGAAACCCAGACTCAGTCACCCAACTGATCAAATTGTGGGTGATCCAACCTTAGGAGTCAGAACTAGGTCTTCCTATAGAAATCTTAGTCAGATTGCACTGATTTCGAAAATCGAACCTAAGACTATAGAGGAAGTCTTACCTGATCCTGATTGGATCATAGCAATGCAAGAAGAGTTAGCCCAATTTGAAAGGAACCAAGTCTGGGAACTAGTACCTAAACCTGAGAGCAAATCCATTATTGACACTAAGTGGGTTTTTAGGAATAAGCTAAATGACCAAGGAGAAATAGTTAGAAATAAAGCCCGCTTAGTAGCCAAAGGGTTCAGTCAAGTCGAAGGGTTAGACTATAACGAAACCTATGCCCCAGTAGCCAGACTTGAGTCCACTAGAATGTTGTTAGCCTTTGCAACCCATAAAGGATTTAAACTCTACCAAATGGATGTAAAGTCAGCTTTTCTAAATGGATTTATTAGAGAAGAAGTCTATGTAGGACAACCCCCCGGTTTTAAGGACTTAGAAAAACCTGACCATGTTTACAAACTCAATAAGGAACTGTATGGACTAAAATAAGCACCTAGGGCATGGTATGAACGCCTATCAACCTACCTCATTTCTAAGGAATTTAACCAGGGACAAATTGACTCAACCCTTTTTGTTAAGACCTTAGAAAAAGAAATCATTATTGCCCAAATCTACGTTGATGATATAATTTTTGGATCCACCAACTCAAATTTTTAAAAGAATTTGTAAAAATAATGGAAAACGAATTCGAAATGAGCTTAGTTGGTGAGCTCAACTTCTTTTTAGGATTACAAATTAAGCAAACTAGGGATGGAAATTATGTCCATCAATCCAAATATGCTAAGGATTTAATAAAGAAATTCAAAATGGATAACTCCAAAAGCATAAGTACCCCTATGACTACAAATGTAAAAATAGATAGTGACCCTGATGGTAAGCCTGTAGACCTTAAACTATATAGAAGTATGATTGGTAGTCTAGTTTACCTTACAGCCAGCAGACCCGATATCCTTTTTGCTGTAGGAATGTGTACTAGATACCAAACCTGTGCTAAGGAAACACACTTAGCAGCCCTAAAAAGAATACTTAGATACATCAAGGGCACCCTAAATGTAGGAATTTGGTATCCTAGGACCTCAACTTTTGACCTGTCAAGATACTCGAATTCTGACTATACTGGTTGTAAACTAGATAGAAAGAGTACAAGTGGAAGCTGTCAACTTTTAGGAAATAGTCTAGTAAGTTGGTGTAGCAGAAAGCAATACTGTGTAGCTCTATCCACAACTGAAGCTGAGTATGTTGCTTTAGGAGAGTGTGTAGCACAACTCTTATGGATGATGCACACTCTTAAGGACTTCCAGCTTAACTACACCCAAACTCAGGTCTACATTGATAATATAAGTTCAATTAATCTAACTAAGAACCCAATCTAACACTCTAGAACTAAACACATAGAAGTCAAACACCACTTCGTAAGAGATCATGTAGCCAGGGGTGAAATAGTTCTTAAGCATGTAGACTCAAAATCTAACTTAGCTGACATATTCACCAAACCCCTACCTGAGTCTGAGTTCAGCTCACTAAGAAGGCAGTTAGGGTTATGCTTGGTAGAATAGGGCTGCTCTAATAATATTTTTTGTCAAAAACTATTTTATTTTCTGCAAAATCATTTCTTTATTTTTATTATGTTATTTAAAATAATTTTTCCGACTTAGTTTTTTTTTAAAAAATAAAATTACCCCCTTCAAAACTATGGCTTTTTCGTAAAATGGACTCAGCCTAGGCCCTAACCCAAGAATTGCATGCACCTATAGATCTAGAAGTCAGCATCTCACAAGCACCTTAGGGTACTTTTGATTGATAACCTAGAATGGGTTGAGATGCTTAGGTCTTTGCCTTGATTCAAGATGCTTTAAGTCAGTTAAACAGTAATCAGGTTAAGTGTCAAGCTTAGAAAATCTAACTTGATCAGATCACTTAACTTGACTAACCCTAGCGAAAGTTACTGTTTATAACAGTTAGTAAGTAGCTAAAGCAGAAATTCAAATTAATTTGGTCCAGTTTAAACTTAGAATTGGTTCAGTACAGCCTCTTACTTTGATTACTCTTTTTTTTTGCTATATTTTTTTTTATTTATGGCAAAGGGGGAGAGATTGGAAAGGAGAGAAAAGAAGGTTTCAAAATTTAATTTTTCTTCTCTAAAATTAAATCTTTTTTTCCCAAAAAAACTTTTATCTCCTTTTTTCAAAAAGTAAAGCTCTTTAAGTACTTAAGTTCTTTTTGAAAGTTAATTTTCTAAGTACTTATTCTGAAAATTTTCTTGAAAAATATTTCTAAGTATTTAAACTGCTTGAAAAATATTCTTGTCCCAAGGTCAAAGCCAAAGAGTAATCGAAGCAAAATCAGCCACGAAGCCAGCGGACCAAATTAAGCTGGGCGCCTAGGAGGTCCCGGGCGCCCAGTCAGCTCTAGAGGCCGATTTGAAGGGGATAAGCGCTGACCGAGCTGCGGATGAAGGTTCTCCGATCTGAAGGCACGTGTCAGGCGCCCCCAGGAGTACTATAAAAGGGGCTCGACCCCGAGGCTTCAAGAACACAACTCTCTAACGCCTCTAAGCTTTTTGTTCAAGCGCTCTGCTCCGGCAAACTCCGATCTCAAGACTCCAGCGCCGACGATGACCCTCTGCTCCGAAGTACGATCCACATCAGGCGTCGATAACAAAAAGTGTAATTATGTTATTTACTGCAATATTCTTGTATCAAAATCTGTAAACCTTTGCACAATTATAGAATTGCCCGCAGTAAACGGTCAATGATCGTGGGCCTTGGAGTAGGAGCCGACCGCGACTCTGAACCAAGTAAAAGACTTGTGTTCTTTGTGTGATTGTTTTGTTTTCCACTGCGTTTTCTCTTTCCTTAATCCGAAAAAGATTTTAACGATATTCACCCCCCCTCTATCGTTTCTCTCGATCCAACACGATGTTCCGGAAGGAGTCGTCGGCAATGGCCAGTCACGGAGGCTCAGTCCCTAAGGAGGATACTATGCCGTCGAGGAACCAGGGAAACCTGCAAGAGTAACACAAGCGTTAGGGGACACGTCGGCCAGGGTCCGGCGGAGTCCACTCCGACGCTCAAGTTAGTAGGATGTCCGATGAATGGTAAGAAAGAAAATAATGCATAAAGATCAGAGATTGTCCCCCCCCCCCCCCCCCCCCCCGGAGGGGTTGAACTCCCTTTTATATCCCCCCTATCGGCAGACTGGTCGTGCCTTCTTTATTGTGGCCACGTTTTCGATCTTCAGGCCGCGCCCGCCACTTTCGGTGATAAGAGGATATCCTTTGAAATAGTCTGTGTCTTTATCACTTTTCCATTAGTTGCGGCCCCTGGGGTTCCCGAGGTCGGTGATTGCAGGGACTCCACCTCCCGAGGCGAGCTCGGGAATCTTCTGCCATGATATCTTCTGAAATACTTTCGGGGCCCTACTTCGCGGAGAAGCCTGACCCTCCCGAGCTCGAACCCCAAAGGGAGGCCAAGAGGTTATACTCAGTCCCCGGCTTCTTCATCCCCGGGGCCGGGCACGGGCTTTCCAACCCTATCACTCGATATCACTAGTTAGAGTTGAGCTAGGAGATGGTATTTGTGGTGTCTAAACTTAGTCTTAATGAATATCAATTATGTTCTCATACCGTATCAGTTGGCACAGAATGATGCAGCAACAATGTAGAATCATAACTTCTTTTAGTAAATCATCCTTGTCTCTTTAATTTTGCTCATAAATATTTTTTATTATCTATTTTAATTATTTTTACATTTATAAATTTTATTTATATTTGAATTATATTCATTTATTATATTTTTAATATTATATATTTTTTTCTTTCTTTAAAATTCCTTATAAATAAAATTTATAAATGTAAAAAATAATTCAGATATATAATAAAATATATTGATGAGCAAAATTAAAGTTATAAGGATGATTTACTAAAATAAATTATGATTCTACATTGTTGTTGCATCGTTCTGTGCCAACTGATACGGTATGAGAACATAATTATTATTCATTAGGACTAAGTTTAGACACCACAAATACCATCTCCTAGCTCAACCCTAACTAGTGATATCGAGTATTGAGAAATCCTAATATCCTAGGTCCATAAGTGGGTTTCCACTGAAACTCACTGATGGACCTACAAAAGTCCTATTGCAGCAAATTCTGAAAATATGAGTTGATGATCTGCAAGGAATCCAATTTTGCTATGCATTATGTATTTAGGTAATATCTAGATGAAACCTTCTTATTTCAAGTTTAAAATGATGTAAGCATGTTTTCATCATACCTGAGTATTTCAATAAAATGAGAGGATTTTACCACAACTTGTAGAATTATATAAAAATTACCTTATAAATAATTAATTTAATAAATCATGATTAAATATTATAAAAAATATTTTTAAAATGGAAAAAAATTTGAGCCCACGTCGGGCATAAAGTCATCTAATTTCAGGCCCAACATAGGTCTGAATCAAAGATTTCAGACCCACGCTGGGCCTGAACTCAAATGATTTTAGGCCCTTGTATAGCTTATTAATTTGTTTAACTCAATTCCAGATGAGTATTCTTTCCAACTTCTGAATTAGCATTACTGGTAATATTCATGTTGCAGATCGAGAATTTTTTACTTCAGAACTAAGTAAAGTCATAGTCGATTCAAAATCTAGTTAAAGAAATGCTATGTTTTTGTTCGATCCTGACTCATTTACATGGGCAGGGACATTAGTGAATCCGAAAGGGTAGCCAAGTACAGAATCAAGAAGAATCTGGCGAGGTTCAATTTTGGAGTCAAGGATTTTGAAGATCTGAAGGTCGACGTCCTTCAGGTGTTGGAAAAGATTAATTAACTTGCATTCATGGTTTTGAACTTGATCAAACCGCTTCATGTGCTATGCCTACTCTTTTTTTTTTTTTTGAGAAGAAAGCAGGGAGCAATTTGGGTATTTATTTTGTATAGTGACTTTAATATTTATATTAATTAGCTACCAACCGAGACATACCAATTAGTACTAGTCAAGTTCTAACTAATCAAGTTAGGCCTGAAATCAAAAGATTTCAGGCCCACGTTGGGCCTGAAATCATCTGATTTCAAGCCCAACGTGGGCCCGAAATTATGTGTTGTGATAGGGTTTACCTTACGCTTTTGTAGCCGACTCCCAGAATATATTATTTTAAATTGAAAAGTCTAAAAAAGCGACTAGTTCAGATGTCTTAGAATTCTAACTGAGAAAGAGATTCGGCATTTGTTGGCCGGAGGGGTATAAAAGGAATATCACTAAAAACGCTGCGCCCTTTGGTAAAAATGAAACCCTGGTACGCCTTTTGGTAAATACCAATTCTCAGCTGCGCCCTTTGGTAAAAAGTCGTTAATAATAACATGACTTATCCTACTATTAAGAGTTGACTATATGAATCTTTCTATATTATTGATTTTATCCCTTTTTATATTATTATCTATATTTAAATAAATTTTATTTTATTTTAGTTTTACTAACCAAATCTTTTTTACTTTTTCTTTTTCTTGTTTGATATGCACATCGATCTATTATAGTTTTATATCATTTGATTAGAGCATTTATTGATCATTTAATACCTTTTTAAATGTGTCTTTTTGGAGTTTTTACTTAATAGATACAACTTTGATTTCTTTTTAATATTTTCATTTATATTATTTATCCTCATATGTACATACATCTACCTTAACATTTTCATTTCTGTCATTCTCATTTTCTGCTCATGTTCTAGAATCATAGTCTAACATTCAGCTCTATATAACATTACAGGTTTAACCATTAAACCTTTCTTTCAAATTTTAGATCTACATTGCGAATATATAAAACATCTGACATTCTTTTCTATTTCAAAATATTATTGTATTATGTGCAAGTCATCTTGCCAATTAAAAACAAATATTGTGAATTTTTTTTACTTAGCCCATTAAAATTTTCTCTTTCACACCCAAAACCCAACTTAACTTTAATTTCGGGTTCGTCCATGTTTGAAGCTGTCACTACAAAAAAAATATGTAAAATAGTGATGAATTCACTATTTCGGCCAAAATACTATGGATGATCAAATCACCCATCAACAACCCTGCTAATGTGAGTGCACTCCGAGGATCGTCGACCAAGAGAGAGGAGAAGTAGATGGACCTGCAATGCGCTTCCAAAAGAGGGTTAGACTACCACGAGACAAAGTCCCATGATTACTTCGACGCTCTAGTTAAGGCTTTTCTCGGAGAAAAGAGAAGAAAGCCAAGTATGTAGGTTAGTGAAGAGTAAGAAATGGAACCTTTTTTTCCTTCCTCCTCTGAGCGCTTATATCCCCCTCCTCCAAATCTTCACATTAGCGGATAATATCATCATTATGGAGGTCCCAAAAAAGAGGTCATATCTGATAGGCATTAGTTCTCATTCATTTGGTGCCACGTGTTGACTAGGGGCATCTAGGGAACTAAGTCTGACAACCTGATAATAGCTAGGCCATACTCAAGAAGTCACGCCTCCGAGAATATTCACAGTGTTGATTAGCAAGTTTATGCAAGAGTGGATTCTCTTCAAGGATTATGGAGTGGCGTACAACCACGCCCAGGGACAACAACGCAGACTAAGGCAATGTCTGAGGCCAAGACAGATTCCATGATTGAGATGTATATAGAGATTGAGATGTAGGATGAGACTGAGATAGTGTCCTGAGACTGAGCTATATGCCGAGACCGAGATGGATGTTGAGATCAATGTTGAGATGGCTCCCGAGACTGAGATGGATGCCGAGATTGAGATGACTTCCAAAACTGAGATGGATGCTGAGACTGAGATGAATTCCAAGACCGAGCTATATGCTGAGATTGAGATGGGTCCTAAGACCAAGATGAATATCGAAACTGAGATGGTCCCGAGACCAGGATTAGGTTTTTAGTAGAGACACCTACCGGGTCTTACTCGACTCAAGTTAACTGCTTTAAGGGATGAGTCTGACCCATCTTGACTTTGATTGATAGATCATCTAGGTATTGACCTATAACCCATGTAGATTACCTAAGAGAGACTTGCACATCATCACTAACACATGATTTTTCGTTGTTGACCCTACAGTGACAATAAATATTCGTCACTAATATCGTCGCAATAAGTTTGTCGCAAACTTTATTTAGCGACAAAAATAAATATTTCATAGCTAAGTTTAATGACAAAATACAAAACGTCACTAAATTTACCAAAAATCGCCATTAAATACAACACGATTAGTGACAAAACAAACATTTTTCGTCGCTAACCACAACGATGGTTAGCGATGAAACACCAAATAATTGTCGCTAAAAATTAGGTTGTTAGCGACGAAACATCAAATAATCATCGCTAACCTTTAACATATCATCACAATCAATTCGATACGTTTTGATACTTATCTAATGGATTAGCGACGAATTTTAATAAAAATTGTCCCTAATCAAGGGGTTAGCGACAAAATTTAATAAAATCATCACCAACCCTATTTTTTTTTTAAAAAAAATATTTATTTTCATTCCTATCCTGTATATAAATTCATAGACTCACAAACAACTTATACTTTAACATCATCAAGTTCACAACAATCACAAAACATTCACAACTCTAACATTCACAAACAACTCATACAACTCTAAAAATAAGTAACATAACAAATAAGTAACATAGTTCTAACAACAAGTTGCAAGTTCACAACATCAAGTTAACATCAAGTAGTACAACAATAAGTAACATAGTTCTAAAACACAACAAATAAAGTTCACAACATCAAGTTAACATCCAAATTCACAACTCTAACAAAAGTACTCATAACATCAAAGTCTAAGATCGATGAGGAGGAAGTGGAGCAGAAGATGCATCATGGATCAAGGATTGTAATGCTCTAGGTGTCAATCGGTTCAGAATTGGTTCAAATATATCTTATTTTAATCTCATTAGTACCAATCATCTTGGATATTTGTTAACTAAACTTGGGCGTTTGCTAACTCTTCTTCTGTGCCTTCTAGTCGTTGCTCGGTGGAGTCCAGATTTTCACGCAATTCTACATTAGTTGGTCTAGATGAGATGACATTTGAAGAAGTTGACCTAACTAGCTTTTGTGGGATCGGTTAGAATCGATAGAGGGGGGTGAATATTGATCGACAAATTTTCGGAAAACTTAGAGTAACTTGCACAGCGGAAAAATAAATCAATGCTAACACGTTATTTTTACTTGGTTCAGAGTCGCAGTTGGCTCCTACTCCAAGGCCCACGGTCCTTGACCGTTTACGATGGGCAATTCTATATTGCGTAAAATTATTATAATTTGAAGTTCGAATATAGAATTAAAATACAGCACATAATAAAAAAGTTATATCGACGATCGGAGAAAATTGAATGTTGGAGCCACGGGTCGTCGTTGGCACTTAAGTCTTGAGCATGAAGCGTTTGGAGCAGAACGCTTGAAAGAATTCGTAGAAAGAAGTTGTGTTTGAAGCCAAGGGGGTGAACCCCTTTATATACTAGTCGCTGGGGCGCCTGTGTTGAAGGGGGCGCCTGACACGTGGCCCATTCTGCGCGAAACTCAATCCGTAGACTTGGTCAGCACTTATCCCTTCAACTGGGGCACTTGTATGAACATAGACGCCTCATATGCTGCTTTGGAGGCTTGCTTCGATTGTGCTTGGAAACATCCTTGTCTGGGGCGCCTGTATCAACGCAGGCGCCTGACCTCATTCAAGCGCCTGGGAGCAGAAACTTCCATCCCATTGTTCCTGCAACCAGGGTTAGTTCCAAAACACAAATAACATATAATCCCTCCTACGGGGAACGCGCCCTCACCTACTCCTCTCAGGAGAGTTTACCTGTTTGCCAACCGGCTCCTCCGGTTGGACTTTTGCCCAATCCTCTGGATCAAGTCTTCGTGCCCAGTCCGCGACCAGGACTTATTACCCAGCTTCACTTACCAGGTCTTCGGTGCCTAGTCCACGACCAGGACTTATTGCCCACCTTCACTCACCGAGTCTTCGGTGCCCAGTCCACGACCAGGACTTATTGCCCAACCTTATGTCAGGACTTCGTGCCTAGTTGACCTAGGACTTTTCCTATACACTCGAGTAATGTTGTTAGATCACAATAAAACCTTAACTTCTGAACCCTTTGCCATTATCAAAACACAGGTTTGACTTTGGTGCTTCCGACACCAACAATCTCCCCCTTTTTGATTTATGGCAACCAGGTTCAAAAAGTTATGTTTAAGGTATTTAAAGCACATGTCTAACAAGAAAAAAAATTACTTTTTGAAATACTATTTACTAAGCTCCCCCTGAAATATAAATTCTCCCCCTGAAATATAAATTCTCCCCCTAAAGCTTCCAATAATAAGCAATTTTTTTTTAAAAAAAATGTCTAAGTGCTAACTTTTGGCTAAGTGTTTTTCAAAACAAAGCAAAGTATTTGCCAAAAAAATTTGTACACTTAGCACAGTTTTTAGAAACCAAAATTTCACTTTAAAAAAAATTCACTTAAAAAAAACTTTGCAAAAAAAAATTCACTTAACCAAATTTTTTGTGCAAACTTTTTACTTAAAAAAACTTCATTTAAGCCAATTTTTGCACAACATTTTTACATAGAAAATTTTCCAGTTAAGCCAATCTTTGCAAACCAAAAAAAAATTCACTTGAAAAAAAAATTCTCTTAATAAAAGTTTACCTAAAAAAATTCACTTAGCCAATTTTCACTTAAAACATTAAACCAAAGTTTGCACAACAAATTTTGCACACTTAAAAAAATTTGCTTAGAAAACATTTTGTGCATTTAGAAAAAATTTGCTTAGAAAAATGCTTAAGAAATTTTTTGCTTAGAGAATAAATTTTTACTTAGAAAAATTTGCTCAGGAAAATGCATTTAGAAATTTTGCTTAAAAAATTTTGTGCACAAACAAAATTACTTAGCAAAAAAATCTGGAAAATATTTTTACTTAGAAAAAAATTATGCACTTGAAAAGCTATCTGCTAAAAAACTTATGCACTTAAGAAAAACATTTTTGAAAGAATCAGAGCTTTAAATTTAAATTTAATTTGAAATTTAATGCACTAAGCTTTAACCTTTTGAGAAAATTAAAATTTGAAAAAAAAAATTACTCTCTTTTCTTCTCCCTCTCCCCCTTTGCCATACATCAAAAAGAAAAATTAAGTACGTATTGAACCAACTCTAGTGAATTTAAGCAATAAAAAGGACCAAACCAATTAATCTGATCTTGTTCGGGTTCTGTCTAACCCAGTTAGCTACTTACTAACTGTTATATAACAGTAGCTTTCACTAGGGTTAGTCAAGTTAAGTGATCTGATCAAGTTAAATTTTTTAAGCTTGAACACTTAACTTGATTGTTGTTCAAGTATATTTATCGCCTCAACTACTATAGATGCACTGACTTAAAACATCTTGAGTCAAGGCATAGACCTAAGCATCTCAACCCAGTCTAGGTTATCAATCAAAAGTACCCTAAGGTTTTTGTGAGATGATGGTTTCTAGATCTATAGGTGCATGCAATTCTAGGGTTAAGGCCTAGGCTAAATCCATTTGCGTAAAAACCCTAGGTTTGAAGGGGTAATTTTTGAAAAATCTAAGTCGGAAAATAATTTCAAATTTCAAGACTTAATAAAGAAATGATTTTTAAAAAAATTAAATGCTAATTTTTGAAAAATATGAAAAATAAAAGATTTTTTAAAAAAATTTAGAACAGTCCTATTCTACTAAGCACAACCCTAACTACCTTCTTAGTAAGCTAAACTCAGATTCAGGTAAGGGTTTAGTAAAGATGTCTGCCAAATTAGATTTTGAGTCCACATGCATATGTACAATTTCGCCCCTGGCTACGTGATCTCTAACAAAATGATGTTTGATTTCAATATGTTTGGTTCGGGAGTGATGAATTAGATTTTTAGTCAGATTTATTGAACTAATATTGTCAATAAACACTTTGGTTTGGGTATAGTCCAGCTTGAAATCCTTAAGAGTGTGCATCATCCATAAAAGTTGTGTCACACAATCTCCTAGGGCAACATATTCTGCTTCAGTTGTGGATAACTAGACTATGTCCTAATAATTAGCAACTTCCACTTGTACTCTTTCTATCTAATTTACAACCGGCATAATCAGAGTCAGAATATCCTGATAATTCAAAAGTGAAAGTCCTAGTATACCAAATACCTACATTTAGGGTACCCTTAATGTACCTTAGAATTCATTTTAGGGCTGCTAAGTGGGATTCCTTAGCACAGGTTTGGTACCTAGCACACATACCTACAGTGAACAAAATATCAGGTCTACTAGCAGTTAAGTACAATAAGCTACCAATCATACTCCTGTATAATTTTAGGTCAACTGGTTTACCTTCAGGGTTATTATCTATTTTGACATTTGTAGCCATAGGAGTATTTAAGCTTTTAGAGTTGTCCATTTTGAATTTCTTTATTAGTTCCTTTGCATACTTGGATTGATGAACATAATTACCATCCCTGGTTTGTTTAATTTATAGACCTAAGAAAAAGTTGAGCTCACCTATCAAGCTCATTTCAATTCACTTTCTATAATTTTGACAAAGTCTTTTAAAAAGTTGGAATTTGTAGATCCAAATATTATATCATCAACGTATATTTGTGCAATGAATATATCTTTTTCTAAGGTTTTAACAAATAATGTGGAGTCAATTTGACCTTGGTTAAATTCCTTAGAAATTAAATAGGTTGATAATATTTCGTATCATGCCCTAGGTGCTTGTTTCAACCCATAAAGAGCTTTCCTAAGTTTGAATACATATTCGGGTTTGTCTAGGCCCTCAAATCCTGGGGGATGCCTGACAGGCCCAAAATAGACTGTCACGAATGTGGGTCTCAAATTTAAATGTATATGAATGCTGGAAACCCTTTTTACAATCAAAATCTGAAAATGTAGCAAAGGGGCCACAGGTCGTATTTTTCCAAGGGACTAATCGAGGTTGTGTTTGATTCGAGCTCATGTTTTTGTGTCATTTATGTTTTTGGGTTTCAAATAAATGATTTGGTTTTGGGTTGTAAATAAAAGTGAAAATGTGATGGAAAGAATTAAACCCAACTAATAACCAAACAATTGATGGCAAGTGCTAATTCAACCAATGAAAACCTAATCAAGCACTCACCAGATTTTTAGAAACTGATTTCTGATTTCAACAAAACAAAAGAACTGCTATGCAATGAAGTAAAAGCAGTGATAGGAGTTTTCGGAAACAAACAAGCTTGCAACAAATCAATGCAAAGGAGATTCGAAATTTACACAAGCAACAAACATTAATTATCTACAAGACTTCGAAACAAACAAGGGCTAGGGACTGTTCTGAATTGGCACAAAGACAATGCTAGATTATTTCAAGCTATAAAACACACTAAAAATCATGGCTATTTGATACCAAACAATTGCCACAGCTGCCTCTTGATACAAATTGCAGGAATTGACCCAATTTGGCACGCAAACAAGTGATCCTATATGCTGAAAATCATCCCAATTGCAACACTTTCAGCTGATGTGAAGCAAGTGCAACTGAGGCAAACAATTCCAGTGCCAATTCAGAAACAATGGAATGGAAAAACAATAATTCAGATCTCCTAATCGGATGAGCAGAAATGGAAATTTCATACACAAATTGCAAAAGAAAAATAGGGCAGACTTGATACGCAATGATTTAAGTGGGGAGCAAACTGAATTTTCGAGTTATCAAAGCTAAACAGAATTCAGGAATGAAACTAAAGTCTAGACAAACTTAAACCAACTAAATTAGCTCACTAAAAATGAAACAAATTGAGAAAGTCTGAAACTGAAATGCAATTTTCAGTAAGGGACTGATACGCAGCTAATGGAATTGGCACGCAAGAAATTGTCAAAGAAATAAGCTGAAATAACATTCAATTTATCACTAACAAACTTCCTAAACTATTTGACTTGAAGAATTGAAACTAAATTACAGCTAAACAACTTAAAAATGTAAATAGCAGTAACTGACAAAGAAAAACAGAATTCGTGCAGAATTAAACTACAGCTAAAACACTGAAAATTAATTATCTAAACTGCTCCTCAATCATTCTCCAACTCAAGAGCTCCTTGGTTGTCAATCAAGGGAGAACCTCGGACCCGCAAGCTCAACAAATCAGTGAGGAGCTATCTCTGCTACCGAATCAGATCAAATCCTGCTCAAGCCGAAATTTGCTTCCAATTCCTTCAAACTCGCTGTGGTGGCTTGCGATTGGGATTAGGGAATGACCGAAACCTTCCAGGGAACCCCTCTGGATAGCTCGGATGTAGTAGCGATGGTGCACAGCTGAGCTCGCTAAAATCGGATAGCAAAACTGCCGAGACCTCACACAACTTTGCTATTGAGCAAAAATCAAATCTGAAACCTCACTGAGATTCTCTTCACTAACCTAGCCCTTGCTTTGATGATGGATTGAGGGATCACGCCTTCGATTGGATGAAAAAATGGAAGAACACGATGAAGAACTGAAGAACTCTACTGTTGCGGCGAAGACGCGATGAAGAGGAAGCTGCGGCAATTTTTCCTTAAGTAATCAGAAATGGACGGCTGTGATTGATTTGAGAAAATCCAACGGCTGATCTTGCTCTGATTTGAGCCAAACTTTGATGATGATGATCTGGGGTCAGGATCTGCCTCGTGGTAGCTTGGATCCTCCAGATGTGCAACGGATGGTCCAGATCAACCTAATCTATGAATGGACGATCTAGAGCCCTCCGAGCTTGATCCAACGGTTGATTGAGCTCTTATTGGAATGAAACCTTCAGATCTTGATCATAGTGCTTGATCAACCCTAACCCTAGCTCGGACTGCTTCGGATCGTCCTGGATGGCTCAGATCTAGCCGCTCTTGAATCGGACGGCACGAATTAATCGTAAGCTTGACAATTCGATCCGGTTCACTTCTGACTCAAGTTTGACCCAATATGCTCTAGGTCCAGGATCCTTTCATGCCTACAAAAAATATATCAGAAAATTAGTGGCCAAATAATCCAACAATGTGTAAATTTGTAATTAAGTCTAAAATAAGAGGAAATCCTAAAACCTAAGGCAATTTCACAATTAAGCAATAAAAACATAGGTCAAACATGGATTTTAGCAACTCAAATGATCAATAAAATGGTATCTATCAATGCCCTACATATACTTCTTCTTTTATGAACCCATTAAGATAGGCAGACTTGACATCCATTTGGTATAGTTTATACCCTCTATGGGCTGCAAAAGCTAATTGATTCATGTCTGGCTACTGGGGCATAGGTTTCATCATAATCTAACCCTTCGACTTGACTAAACCTTTTAGCTACTAAGCGGGCTTTGTTTCTCACAATTTCCCCTTGATCATTTAGTTTGTTTCTAAAAACCCACTTAGGGTCTATAATTGATTTACCCTTAGGTTTAGGTAAGTCTATAATTGATTTACCCTTAGGTTTGGGTACTAAGCCCCAGAATTGGTTTCTCTCAAATTGAGCTAGTTCTTCTTGCATTGCTATGATCCAATCTGGGTCAGGTAGGGCTTCTTCTATAGTCTTAGGTTTAATTTTTGAAATAAGTGCGATTTGACTAAGATTTCTATAAGAAGACCTAGTTCTGACTCCTAAGGTTGGATCACCCATGATTTGGTCAGATGGATGATTGAGTCTGGGTTTCTTTGTTCTTCTAGAACTAGGTTCAGCCTCGGGTCCGGCTGGACGGTTTGGTTCAGTGTTTGGTTCAACTACTTGGGTAGGTTCAGTATTGGTTCAGTTGATACCTCAGTAGTTGGTTCAATTGATAGTTCATTTAATGGTTCAATTAATGGTTCAATTAATGATTCAATTGATAGTTCATTATCTTCTTGATCAAGATTTGACTTGTTTAGATTTTGATTGTCAGATTGTGGTTCAACTTCTTCGTCAAAGATTAAGTTGGTAGTTTCCTCAATTTTATGTGTTTGTCTGTTGTAAACCCTATAGGCTCTACTAGTTGTTGAATATCCTAAGAAAGTCCCTGGGGTTGATTTTGATTGGAACTTACCTAGGTAGTCCTTAATATTCAATATATGGACTTTGCATCCAAAACCCCTTAAATAGTGTAAATTATATAATCTATGATAATAAGGTTCATAGGGTGTCTTACTGTGTCTTCTATTAATTAAGACCCTATTTTGAATGTAACACATTGTATTTACCGCTTCTGCCCAGAATTGATTAGTTAGGTTATATTCGTTGAGCATGGTCTTAGCGGCTTCCTGAAGGGTTCTATTCTTTCTCTCAACTATCCCATTTTGTTGGGGAGTTCTAGGACATGAAAATTCATGAACATACCCATTAATTTTACAGAATTCCTCAAATTTTTGATTTTCAAACTCTCCCCCATAATCACTTCTAAGTCTTTTAATTTTTGTGTCATTTTGATTTTCAATCATTTTGCCCAAATTATTAAATGAGTTAAAAGTTTCATCTTCAGTCTTTAGGAACTTAACCCAGGTAAATCTAGAGTAATTGTCGATGATTACTAAGCAGTACCAATTCCTGCTTAGTGACTTGGCTCCATGTGAATCAAATAGGTCAAGATGTAGGAGCTCAAGTGTGGTTTGGGTTAAGTTTAATTGGGTTGGTTTATGAGCTGACTTGGTTTGTTTGCCTTGTTGACATAAATTACAGATTGTATTGTCAAAGTTCGTAATTTTAGGTACACCTTTAATTAATCCAAGTTGAGTTATTTTTGAAATTAGTTTGGTATGAGTGTAAATGTTGTTTTTCCTACTACCCTTAAGTGTTATCTCTAAGCCCTGTAGATTTCTAATAAGGCAATCAGAGTTGGTGAAGGTATCAACATAACCAGTATCATAGAGTTGGCTAATGCTAAGCAAATTGAATTTAAAATTTTCAACCAATAATACCTTCTTAATGATGAAATCTGAGTTAAGTTCAATGTTACCTGACCCAATTACTTGAAGTGTAGCATTGTTGCCAAATGCTATTGAGCTTAGGTTTTTGAACTTGATTTTGTAGGACCGGTGCCGTCGATAGAGGGGGGGGTGAATATCGACCGTGAAAATCTTTCGGTAAACTTCGTAAATCTTTCGAACGTTCTAAGATCAGAGTTAGTAGCACAGCGGAAAAGTAAAGCAGAATAAGAAAAACAATACACACGGACACAGCGGGATTTATTTACTTGGTTCCCAACCCCCCAGGGTCAGTACGTCCAAGGCCTATGTACTCGGCGTGAGTCCACTATTGGTCTCCTTTCCAGAATTTCCGGAGGCAGAGAAAACTAGTCTTACAGTGTAGAAGTACAATCAACAATATTTAAAGTTAAGTACGGAACAAATAAAAGCAAACCGAACAAGAATCTGAAACTCGACCGATCTGGACCTCCGAAGTACCGCACACTTCCTCCTGGAGCCTCCCAATCGTAGAGCCTCATCTTTAGAGCGTTGTCGTCGATCAGAATACTTAGAATCGCTTTCAGCAGTTGTGTTTGAAGTAGAGGGGTCGAAGCCCCTTTTATAGGCTTCCTACGGGCCCCCTGGACGTTGGGGGCGCCCCGATAAACCCGGTCAAACCTTATCCCTGCGCCAACCTCGCCGCAGCTGATAAAGACTTTTACCAGGGCGCCCCGGACCTCCTGGGTGCCTAGCTTGAGCCCAGTCAACGCTAATCTCCTGCTTCGAACTCATAGCAGCAAAACAGCTTTGAACCCAGGCGCCCCGGACCTCCCGGGCGCCCCGCTTGAAGCCTATTCTGCCTTCTTCACTATACTGCTTTTTTTTCTGCTTTGGTTTGGGTGCCCCCACCAATGGGGGTGCCCTGGATGCATGGGGGCACCCCCACTGATGGGGGCGCCTGGCTTCAAAGCCTCCAGCCCAGTTTTTTTTGACTGCTTTGTCTCCGGTTCTTGATACCTGCAAGATACACAAACACAAAGCACATATACATATAATATTAGGCTTAAGGACTTGGTTCGGACTTCGGATTTCCACAAAACCCTAGGTCGAATCGACACAGGTTCTCACCCCCGAGAACGCGCCTTCCAACTACTCCTTTCAGGAGACGGTTGTCACCCAGTCCTTCGGGTGGACTTTTGCTTAGCCTCCGATTACTCCAGACCTCAAGACGCCCGAACCCCGACCCGTCTCTACTTCTGTCCTTAGTCATCGCTCAGCTAAGTTGCTCAGTCCCTCAGACCAAGACTCCGTGCCCAAACCCTAGGTCCAAGACTTAGGTGCCCAACCCTCGGGCAGGTCTTCGTGCCCAATTCCCCGAACCAGGTCTTCGGTGCCCAACCCTCGGCCAGGTCTTCTTGCCCAGTCCCCGACCAGGACTTAGTGCCCACCTTCCGAGCAGGTCTTCGGTGCCCAGCCCTTTGCCAGGACTTAGTGCCCAATCCTCGATCAGGACTTAGTGCTCAATTCCCTGAACCAGGACTTATTGCCTTGGTTTAATAGGACTTCCTTCCACTTTGGTTACTCCTCTCTTAACTCCCCTTTGTCTGTTCAATATGTCACTGACTTAAGTAAATTGTCAAACATTAAAACACTTAGAGGAGAACATCATTGATGCAACTTGCACCAACAATCTCCCCCTTTTTGATGTTTGACAATAACTTAAGTTAGATTGGTTGAAGGGGCTAACTTACTCTCCTTGGGATCAAACTAAAAAATGATCTTAGTTTTGAAAATATATTTTTGATCCTCTAAAAAAATAAGAAAAAATTTCTAACTTTCACTTCCTCCCATTTTGAAAGACATTTTGATTAATTGATCCTTTGGTAAGATGGAAAGAAAAAAAATTATTTCCAACTTAAGCGCATCTCTCCCCCTTTGTCGTACATCAAAAAAAATTACTAGAAATACTTGTGCCAACAGTGAGAATATTTGGTTCTTTTTGAAAATACTTAGTATAAATTTTTGAAGGCATAACATGAAACTAAGTATTTACGTATTTTGATCTTAAACAATATTGCATTTTTTTGAGAAAATACCGTATTTTTGAAAGAATACTGTGAGTTTTGAAAAGGTGCAAGTACTTTGACAGATATGATGCATTTTTGAAAGATATTTTGAAAACTATAAGTTTTTTAACAAAAATATTATACATATTTTGCAAGTACTAACTATTTTTGAAAAAGATGAGACTTTGAAAAATATAAGTAATTTTTGAAAAGTATTATGCATTTTGAAAACATAATATTTTACTTGACTAAGTTTCTTTTCCAGTTTGACACAATCCTAGGAAACCTTGTTAACTACAAGGACATTTTCCTAAGTGTCCTGGAAAATTTTCAAACTCAAGTAAATATAAAAATAATTTCATAAGTCACACAAATTCTGAAAAATAGAATAATAGTATTTTGAAAGACTTAGATTTTTAGCAAGATTTTGAAGATATGAAAACATGTTATTAAATAATTCTTTTAATTTGATCTCCCCCTAAACTTGACTCAGTCCTGGGAAGCTTGTTGACCACAAGTACTCTTCCTCTGAGTCTTAAGGTTTGATTCAGATCAAAAGAATAATCTAATAATTTTCAAAATAAATAATTTAAAATTTGTCAGAAGGTTGACTCAGACTCCCCATAAATCTGACACATCCTAGGAGTCCTTTTAAATCATGAAGTGGACCTTCCTCTGTGCCTTTTTGGGTTTATCAAAATCAAATGAACACCAATTTTCAGGAAGATAGATTTTGAAACCACAATTTGGAAAGAAGATAATTTTTAAAGTATAAGCCTTTTTTAAAAACATATGTGATAGAAATTAAGGCGTAGTTTTCGAAAAGTCTTAAAAATTTTTTAAAAGAGTGAAAACACTCCCCTGTACCCAACATCGTGTGATTCTATCTAAGTGCCTTAAGGAACTTTAGTGTTGTCCTAAGAGGCTTGTGACTAATTGAGTGAGTCAAACAATTTTTCAAAAGATATACTTTTGAAAAATGTATAATATTTATAATCAATCAGACAAGCATGAATTCCATAAAAACATTATTATGTTGAAGTACTATTTTGAAAATATATTTTTAGAAAAATATTCTAACAATTTTGAAAAAATATTTTTCAATTCATTGGTCCTTAACATCTCACCCATTCTAGATGTGCCAATACAACAAGCATGGTTGCCTTATGGGTGTATTGTGAGATGCTTGAATTATTTTCCTTAATTCATTATTAAATCTAAGATTTAATTGAAATTTATGTTAGATTCAAATTTGACAAAGAGTAAATTGAATTTGAATTTCAAAAATTGGCTTCCAGGTCTTGGCGAGGCACAAGGCCTTCTTTGGCCGTAGCCTTATTGGATCATCAACCCTTTCCTTGACAAAGCCTTTTAGAGAAATTTCATTTTCAAAATTACTTTTTGAGAAATTTTGGTCTAACTAGTTTGGATCTTGGATCGGTAGCTTCGGCTAGTTCCACCAGTCTAAACAGACCAAGTAGAGTATACTTGACCTTATTAGAAAAGGCTTCCCTAACGTACTATCATCTCACCTCCACCCAATACTAGGTTTTCAAATTTCAATTATCTTTTTCCTATAACCATTCTAAATCATGCGTAAATTTAAATATGAATGACATGACACATATATATATGAAAAATAGCAGATGCATGTCATGGCAATTATGCATGAGTCAAACAAGTCAAATAATTTTATTTAAGTTTCTAAAGATGTATCAAATTCCCGATTTGATACATGTCGTGTGGACCCGCGAATATGTCAACCCACTTTGACATATTTAATTTTCTTAAATTAATTGTTTCGGGTTGGGTAGGATTTTATTTAATTTGAGTTTAAGTTATTTACGAGTTAGAGTTAACTTAAAAAGAATTACTTAAAGTTAAATTAATTAAGGATTAAATCAAATACAAATTAATTAGGATTTAATTGAATTAATTTGAATTAAGATAATTTAATTTAATTTGAATTAAAATAATTTAATTTAATTTGAATTAAGATAATTTAATTTAATTAGGATTTAATTGAATTTAATTGATTTAATTAATATTTAATTGAATTTAATTGATTTAATTAATATTTAATTGATTTGAAGAATTAATTTGATTTGAATTAATTTGAATTGGATTTATATTTAATTTGAATTAATTTGAATTTAATTTAATTTGGATTTAATTTGAATTTAATTTAATTTGGATTTAATTTGAATTTAATTTAATTAGGATTTAATTTGAATTTGAATTTAATTTAATTTGGATTTAATTTGAATTTAATTTAACTTGATTTGGATTTAATTTGAATTTAATTTAATTTGGATTTAATTTGAATTAAATTTAATTAGGTTTTAATTTAATTAATTTAAGTGTGAATTAATTAAGATTTAATTGTATAATTAAGGTTGAATTGATTAATTAATAGTTGTGGGTTTAGGTTCAGCATTTTCATTATTTCAAAAATTTCCGACTGATCCTTATTTTTCTTTTCAAGTTTTTCTAGTAATTCTGATTTATTTGAACCTTTGTGTTTTTTATTAACTATGACTTTTATCTTAGAAAATTCTATCTCCTCCTC
Source organism: Boesenbergia rotunda (assembly GCA_024364735.1). Lineage (NCBI taxonomy): Eukaryota > Viridiplantae > Streptophyta > Magnoliopsida > Zingiberales > Zingiberaceae > Boesenbergia > Boesenbergia rotunda. Next base: position 530,595 of record JAGFNQ010000607.1, on the reverse strand, counting down.
AAGATTAGATCTTTCAATATCCTCAAAGTAGGTGGAGTAAAGTGGGTCAGTATTTAATTTTCTAGGATTATCTAAGGGAATAATTAAATTAATATCTAAAGAGATTTCATCTCCACTATCGTCAGAATTATCCTTATGATCTTCAGAATTATAATTATCCTTATTATCCTCAGAATTTTCAAATTTAAATTCATAACTATCTAAAGGATTTTCAAATTTGGGTTCAAGTTTATACAAAGGGGTTTTGAATTCATAATTATCTAAAGGATTTTCAAATTTAGAATTATCCTTTGGATTTTTGAATTCTGATTTATCCTTAGGATTAAATTTATCTGAATTAGAATTATCAGAATTAACATTATTAGAATGAAAGTTATCAGAATCAGAATTAAGTTTAATATTATCATAAATAAAATTATTAGGATTAACATTATCAGATTTAGAGTTATGATAATTTATTTTAGAAATTACTAAATTAATGTTCTGAATTAAATAATTAATTTCTGATATTTTAGTCATATCTGTATTTTCTAATTTGTCATGCAAAATATTAATTTTACTATGCAGTAAATCTAATTTATCAGAAAGATTAACTAAATTATCTAAAGACAGTGCAGGAATTTTGAAACATTTCGAAACGTAAATTTTACGTACCTTTGTCGGACATTTGTTCTTGTAGTGTCCATATTTTCCGCACTTGAAGCATTGTATGTGATCCTTGTTTTTTCGGACTCCTGGCGCTGGTGTCTCCTTTGCCGCCGGTGGTATAGATCGAGTCTTACGAGTAGGGCACTGATTTTTATAGTGCCCTCTCTCTCTGCACTTAAAACACGTAATATGAAATTTAAAAACAGACATTTTAACTAAAATATACCTGATTCACCCCTGGGCTCCCCCTCAACTCCTGGCGTCGTTGCTCCGTCGGCGGTTAGTCCGGTCAAGAGCGGCTCGGCTCTGATACCACTTGTAGGACCGGTGCCGTCGATAGAGGAGGGGTGAATACCGACCATGAAAATCTTTCGGTAAACTTCGTAAATCTTTCGAACGTTCTAAGATCAGAGTTAGTAGCACAGCGGAAAAGTAAAGCAGAATAAGAAAAACAATACACACGGACACAGCGGGATTTATTTACTTGGTTCCCAACCCCCCAGGGTCAGTACGTCCAAGGCCTATGTACTCGGCGTGAGTCCACTATTGGTCTCCTTTCCGGAGGCGGAGAAAACCCGTCTTACAGTATAGAAGTACAATCAACAATATTTAAAGTTAAGTACGGAACAAATAAAAGCAAACCGAACAAGAATCTAAAACTCGGCCGATCTGGACCTCCGAAGTGCCACGCACTTCCTCCTGGAGCCTCCCGGTCGTAGAGCCTCATCTTTAGAGTGTTGTCGTAGGTCAGAATGCTTAGAATCGCTTTCAGCAGTTGTGTTTGAAGCAGAGGGGTCGAAGCCCCTTTTATAGGCTTCCTACGGGCGCCCTGGACGTTGGGGGCGCCCCGATAAACCCGGTCAAACCTTATCCCTGCGCCGACCTCGCCGCAGCTGATAAAGCCTTTGACCAGGGCACCCCGGACCTCCTGGGCGCCTAGCTTGAGCCCAGTCAACGCTAATCTCCTGCTTCGAACTCGCAGCAGCAAAACAACTTTGAACCCGGGCGCCCCGGACCTCCCAGGCGCCCCGCTTGAAGCCTATTCTGCCTTCTTCACTATACTACTTTTTTTTCTTCTTTGGTTTGGGCACCCCCACCAATGGGGCGCCCTGGATGCATGGGGGTGCCTGGCTTCAAAGCCTCCAGCCCAGTTTTTTTTGCTTGCTTTGTCTCCGGTTCTTGATACCTGCAAGATACACAAACACAAAGCACATATACATATAATATTAGGCTTAAGGACTTGGTTCGGACTTCGAATTTCCACGAAACCCTAGGTCAAACCGACGCAGGTTCTCACCCCCGAGAACGCGCCTTCCACCTAGTCCTTTCAGGAGACGATTGCCACCCAGTCCTTCGGGTGGACTTTTGCTTAGCCTCCGATTACTCCAGACCTCGAGACGCCCGAACCCCGACCCGTCTCTACTTCTGTCCTTAGTCATCGCTCAGCTAAGTTGCTCAGTCCCTCGGACCAAGACTCCGTGCCCAAACCCTAGGTCCAGGGCTTAGGTGCCCAACCCTCGACCAGGTCTTCGTGCCCAATTCCCCGAACCAGGTCTTCGGTGCCCAACCCTCGGCCAGGTCATCTTGCCCAGTCCCCGACCAGGACTTAGTGCCCACCTTCCAAGCAGGTCTTCGGTGCCCAGCCCTTTGCTAGGACTTAGTGCCCAATCCTCGATCAGGACTTAGTGCCCAATTCCCTGAACCAGGACTTATTGCCTAGGTTTACTAGGACTTCCTTCCACTTTGGTTACTCCTCTCTTAACTCCCCTTTGTCTGTTCAATGTGTCACTGACTTAAGTAAATTGTCAAACATTAAAACACTTAGAGGAGAACATCATTGATGCAACTTGCACCAACAGATTTTGGTGAACTTCAATTTATCCCCAGTCATGTGTCTGGAGTATCCATTATCCTACATCCACTGGTCCAAATCTTTATGATCTTACACATAAAGTATGTTTGATTTGGATCCAATTATGTAGAGGTAGGGATAGATTAAATTGAAATTCACTACCTAGAGACCCCACATCTAATGTTATCAAACATGTTGACCTTATGGGTTTTTGTGAGATAGGTTTTCAATAAAAAAATGTTTAATTTTTGAAAGACAATTAATTTTGATAATGTTGAATTAATTTTGTAAAAATTGTAGAGTTAAGATTATTCATTTTGAAAAGATGTTGAATCTAGGATTTAATTAAAATTTGTGTTAGATTCAAATTTATCAAATAGTAAATTGAATTTGAGTTTCAATAATTGGCTTCCAGGACTTGGCGAGGCACAGAGGCTTTTTTTGGTCGTAGCCTTATTGGAGTAACAACCCTTTCCTTGACAAAGCCTTTTATCGAAAATTCATTTTCAAATTACTTCTTGAAAAATTTTGATCTAACTAGCTTAGGTTTTGGATCGGTAGCTTTGGCTAGTTCCACCAGACTAAACAGACCAAGTAGGGTGCGTCTTACCTTACTTGATCTTATTAGAAAGGCTTCTCTAACGTACTATCATCTCACCTCCACCTAATACTATGTCGTTCAAATTTTAAGTAAATCTTTTGTCCTTAAACTAACCATCCCTAAATCTAAGCATAATAAGGAAATTGCAAAAATAAACAAGCAACAAGAAAGTAAATTAAAAAAAAATCATCTAATTATAAAGATGGTTTTTATATTAGCTCCCCTGGACTGAAGCCTCAATAAGGGTTAGGCAAGATGTGAATCTTGTCCTTGGGGATCCAATACTGGTTTGGTCCAGCTTGTTTATTCAAACATAGGTTTAGGACCCATGCTTGGGCTCGGGTTCTAGGTTGGTTCAATATAGAATAGTAAGACCATTGTCACGATTTGGTTCGATAGCCTAGTCCGGATAGATTTAGAACAGACTTCTATTTTCCAAGAATCATGTCAAGATTCTTGGAACCCAAAGTGAATCGTTCTAAGGCAACTCTGAGTTCCTTGACTTGAGTTTTCAAGAAGGAATTGTCTTCCTCAAGCTTTTGAACTTGAGTTGAGTTTCCTTCTTGAACTGGTTTGGTCAAGGAACTCGAGTTGACTTCCTCCTTCAGGAGTTTGACTTCCTCTCGGAGGGTTTCAACTCGGATGTTGGCTTTTGCCAATTTTCGTGACAAGTAAGAAATTAAATCATATAGTTCAGATTCAGGATAACATCTTACAGTGATTTGTCCGTCCTCCGAGATTGAGAGTTTTTTGGTGTAACAACCAATAATTTTCTTGTATTATTAGGGATTTTTCTGAATTTTTCTAGCATTTTTCGGAATTAAAACAAAAAGAAAAGGAAAAACGGTCGGGGAGAGATTCGATCTCGCGACCATGCAGCTGGCCGAGTCCTTAAGTGAGCTCGGCTACCAAAAGGGCGGGGGTATCAAGCACAGAAAAGGATGAAGCGAAATAATGTTATTGTTAGTGATATGAGAGAAGTGTCCTAAGGCAATCGCCTTATGATTGTAAATATTTATTTTAATAAATGATAATTCACTATTTGAGTGTACATGTTTGTGTATTTGATAGGATCTTAAACTCATCTACTGAATGTCCGCCATACAATTCACAGCATAAGAGAATTTGTGATGGGATCACAACTAGTGATTATCTCTAAATGCGCAAATGTGAAGTGTTGGAAATATCCCTAGTCGATGAATTGATAAATACGGACATTATCAATTCTGTTGAGACTAGCATGGGTTATTCTCTATTCAGCTGATTCTCACTGGCTGGTGACATTGGGATGTCCGGAGATAAACATGGATGCTAGTTAAGGGAACTAGTTCATTGGAGTGACTAGCTGTAAGACTTCATATGGGAATCTACATGTAGATATGTCAATGAAGATCTTACTGCGGCTTAAGTGCGATGTTCCTTTGACTTGCGGTGTTCAAGTCATCTTGGTCATGGAGACTTATACTTTGACATCTTAAGCAAGCATCTCCAAGGAGGTGTGGACCCAGGATGATCGGGTATAAGCCGAAGTGCCCGAAGATGTTTGAACAGCCTACAAAGGATTCACCACTCCTTGCGAGGAGATGTATACCCAGGCCTATCGTCGGATTGTTACTCAAAGCCTCTGGCCAGAGCATATCATGTTAAGAGTGCGAGTCTCTTAAATACATGAGAGTAATTAGAAATCCAAAGGACGAGGAAGACACTACTTGGGCTAGGTGTGACGTAGTCAGCCTAGTGGGGACTGACACCATAGACCGTGTCCTGAACCAAGTGGGTATAAGGTGGTGAAGGGAATGAGGCACGATTCATTAGAGCTGCTGAAGGGTTTCAGAATAATTTCTTCTGAGGGCAAACCGTTGATCTTTCGATTAATTGGGGATCATGATGTACTACTAGGTGCCACTCATGATCGTTCTATAATTAATGGGTTAATTATAGACGGCCAACATAAATCGAAAGCCTATTTAGTCACACGCAATACGAGTAATCCGAGAGATTTAAAACGAGTTAAAAATTAGATTTTCCGATCAAGAGAAACAAGTCGAATCTGAGTTAGTCAGATGCGCAATGGAAGCCAAAAATGGCTAAGTCTTTTGAAGGCTTTTTGGGCGAATTAAATGAGTTTAATTCGCGGTTTATTGGGTTGGTTTTGGCCGGCCAAAGAGGGTGTTAAACCCTCTTTGGTGGCCGGCCAAATAAGAGGAGAAAAACCAATTTAATTGGTTTAATTAATAAAATAAATCTAGTGTAATTTATTTTATAAATTATGGATAAATAAATTTGTATAAAGAAATTTATATAAATAAAATTTGTAGAAATTTATTCTTTTATGGAAGATTAAAATAATCCATGAATTGGTTTATTTTAATTTTATAAAATCAATTATGAATTGATTTTTCCATAATAAGAAAGTTTATAAATTTCTTATAAAAATTTATTCCATAATTTAAAGAGAAGAAGAATTAGTTTTATTATAAATTAGTTTATAATAAAGACTTGGTTTAAACGGAATAATTAATAAGAAAATTTATAAGATAAATTTCTTATAACCAATTCCGTTAATTCCGTTAATTCGGTTTAGAGGGAGACTTAGCAAAGAAGTTGCTACTATATAAAGGAACCAAAGGCTAGCCCTTTATTCCAATTAAGAGATTAAGAATTCTCTCTCTCTCTCTCTTAATCTCTCCTCTCCTCCTTCTCTTCTTCCTCCCTTAGGGCCGGCGCACCCTAGCTCCTCTAGGGCCGGCGCCCAACCACAACCAAGGAGGTGGTGCCGTGAGCATTAAAGAAGAAGGAGAACCCGAACACGAAGAAGAAGAAGCGGATAGCGATTCCTCTCTTCCCGGAATTCGATTCCGTTACTTCGTTGGTTAGTTTTTCCATTATTTCTCTTATTCTTCTAGTTGTGCCTTCCGAGAATCTAGTAGTTCTCGTCGGCACAAAACTCGTGACTTTGTGAAGTCATCCCGAAGAGAACTCGGCGTGGACGCGAATAGAGGCGGAGCTTCCAAGGGACGCTACGGTTGGATCTCGTCCCTTACTTCGAGATACGAGAGGTACTTGGTAAATTTGTTTACTTTTCCGCAAAGTTTTATTTTATGATTATGTCAACACAATGTAAGGTTGCATGCTAGATACGAAGTTGAAATAATTTAGGAAATTATTTTATGCAAACTCTTCCGCTGCACGAAAAATTTTGAATTTTACGAACTCGTATCCTTGTCGACATGCACCCGGTCCCAACAGTGGTATCAGAGCCGGTTAGTGTTCGACTTAATCATATAATTGTTTTGTGGAAAACTTTGTCATAATCTCAATTTCGGAAATTTTTTCCAATTATGGAAACTTTCAAATTATAATAAATTTTAGAATTAGGAATTTCAAAGTTTGGAAATCCTCATGAAATTTCGCAAACGTTTGAAATTTTCTAGTTTCTAAATTTTTATAATAATTGTGAAAATTTCCCATCTTTGGAAACTTTCCAATTTTGGAAAATTTTCTATTTTAGAAATTTTCCAACTTTGGAAATATGTAAGTTTTCTTTGTACCAGAAACTTACAATTATTCTGAAAACCTATTTTCGAAATCTCGCAATTTTGGGCACTTTCTTTTAAGAAAGTCTAGACAAATTCATGGACAGTTAATTGACAATTAAATTTGAATTGGTTTTTAAATTGACAACAAAATTCTTTATTCTGGATTGAGCCTCGGGGAGCCGTCCAATTTAAAGTTAGATGTTGTAATTTAATTTCCCAATTTTTAATTGAAATTGTCATGTTTGATTTGGATTGAGCCTCGGGGAGCCGTCCAATTGGATTTACAACACTTTACTTTTCTTTGGGTATCTGAGCCTCGGGGAGCCACCCTTAGAAAACGATTTGTTGTAATTAATTAAATCCATGAATAAAATATGTTTTAAGAGGTGATACTCTTACATATTGTTGTCTCCAAAATTAATTAGGAAAATGGTTTCCTATAGAGTTTCTTAAATGAGATTTTCATGAAAATAAAATGTGGTTGAATTAAGGGAATTGTCTCTTAATTTAATAAGTTTTGATTTAGAGAAATCAAAGTCTTGAACATATTATTTCCGAAATTAATAATGATAATTTAGGAAATTGTTTCCCAAAACAATTCCTTTAATAAAGTGTGAAATTAGAATTAAGGAAATCCGGTTCCTAATTCAATTCATGAGACTTGATAAATTAAGTCACATACATACTTTATTAAGGAAATCGTTAGTCATGACATATGTCATGAATGTGCATTAAAAGGAAAAGATGAGACCAAAACCCCTTACAAAATATTAAGGCCAACACCTTCCATTAATATGGTTAGAATCGGAGTTTTGTTTCTCGATTGGGTTGATGGACACATCCATGCCCGACTTGAACCTTAACATGTTCAAACCATGGAATTAGTTTATAAATAATATAGTTGGAGTCAGAGGTCAATCCTTAGTTTTGGTTGTTGGACACATCCAAGCCTGACTAAACGGTTGAATGAGCTCCAACCATATTAAAACTATTTCTTGATTAATGGGTCAGCCTTAAGCTTGGAGCATCGATTTGTTGTGCCACAGCCAAGGTCGATGTAAAGAGAGGTGCAGTTGGGTGCTATGTATATGATGCATACTTGTTAATGAGTTAACAACCCAATGATTTATGCAAACATTCAATTAGTTGATAGCATAACGTGATAGTTACATATATGTGATATGTAATCGGTATAATTACCTACCTTCATAGCTAAAGAAAACTTGATGGCCACAGCCATGGTGATTCTTATCTATGGTTGGATATCAACCTATTTGGAGATGTTCCTACGATCTCCCGAATTGATAATAAGGGTTATTCAATTTGAAAAATAAATAGGATTTTATTTATGTATGTTGATACATTCTTTAATAAATCTTCTCACATAATCTCAATTTGTATTTCTAGGATAATCACTCGATCATGTCTTCTCTGAACTTGCGTTCCATTTTGGACACAAATAAACTGACTGGGCTGAACTACATGGACTGGCTTCGAAACCTGAGGATAGTCCTCAAGGCAGAGAAGCTTGCTTATGTCCTTGAAGAACAACTTCCCACCCATCCTCCAGAGAATGCAACTCCAGACCAATTGTTGGCCTATCAGAAACATGTGACCGATTCTGAAGTTGCGAGTTGCATCATGCTAGCCTCTATGGTACCTGAGTTGCAAAAGCAGCATGAGCATATGGATGCTAATACCATCATCTTCCATCTTCATGAGTTGTTTGAAGAGCAGGCGAGATCCGAAAGGTTCGAAGTCTCCAGACTCCTCTTCACCACTAAGATGCAGGAAGGCACTTCTGCCTCGCAGTTTGTGTTAAAGATGTTGGGGTACATTGAGCGACTGAGAGCACTCGGTTTTGCAATGGATCATGAACTAAGTATTGACTTAATTCTGAGTTGTTTGCCCAAGAGTTATTCACAATTTGTAATGAACTATCGGATGAACAAACTGGAGACTACCATTCCTAAGTTGATCAACATGCTGAAGACTGTGGAGCCTTCTGTAAAGCCGGATCAAAAAGCAGTACTGTTAGTTGGTTCCTCGAAGAAAGGTTCTAAGAGGAAGGCCAAAGAACAGAACAAAGGGAAGAAGAAAAAGGCCAAAAAGACTGAAAAGAAACCAAAAGGCATTTGCCATCACTGTGGCAAGGAAGGTCACTGGCGAAGAAACTGCAAGATTTATCTTGAGTCCATGAAGAAGAAGGCATCCAATGCCCCATCCTCTTCAGGTATCTTCGTTATTGAATGTCACTCTATTTCCTCAAATACCTGGGTACTTGATACTGGGTGTGGCTCACATATATGTAATGACATACAGGGGCTAAGGAATAGAAGAAGACTCGTCAAGGGAGAAGCGAATTTGAGAGTTGGAAATGGAGCAAAGATTGCTGCTGTTGCCATCGGAACATATTTGCTGAAGCTCCCTACCGGACGTATCTTAGAATTGGATAATTGTTATTTTGTTCCTTCATTAATAAAGAACATTGTATCTATTTCATGTTTGAATGAAAAAGGTTATCATTTAACTTTCAGTAACAATTGTTGTTACATAACTTTAAATGGCGTTCTTTATGGGAATGGAACTTTGTGCAATGGCATCTACACGTTAGATTTATCCAGTGACGTTTTCAATATCGAAGTAAGCAACAAACGTGCTCGAATAGATAATCGAATAGACTCCTACACGTGGCACTGTCGTCTTGGCCATATAAGTAAGAAACGCATGACCGAATTACACCGATGTGGAATTTTGGAATCATTTGAACCCGGTTCATTTGATACATGCGAATCATGCTTAAAAGGCAAGATGACTAAATTACCCTTTCCTGGAAAGGGTAATCCAGTGGGAGAGTTGCTTGGTCTAATACATACCGATGTATGCGGACCAATGTCAACTCAAGCACAAGGAGGCTATAACTACTTCATCACCTTTATCGATGATCACTCACGATTCGGTTATGTGTTCTTGATGAAACACAAATCTGAAGCTTTTGATAAATTCAAAGAATTCAGAAATGAAGTAGAGAAACAACTTGGCAAAAGTATTAAAATACTTCGATCCGATCGGGGTGGAGAACACTTAAGTCAAGAGTTTCAAGATTATCTTAGGGACAATGGGATATTATCCCAATGGACTCCGCCATATACACCACAGCATAATGGTGTATCTGAGAGGCGCAACCGAACCTTGATGGACATGGTTAGGTCGATGATGAATCATGCAACTCTTCCAAAATCCTTTTGGGGCTATGCACTTAAGACAGCTGTTTACTTGCTAAACAGAGTCCCGACCAAGGTAGTCTCTACTACTCCATATGAGATTTGGAATAGTAAGAAACCTCACTTAACTCACCTTAAGATATGGGGTTGTCCTGCTTATGTGAAGCGGGTTGTATCAGACAAATTAGATGTTAAGTCTGATAAATGTCTATTTATTGGATACCCTAAGGAAACGAAGGGTTACCAATTCTATCATCCCTTGGAACAAAAGGTGTTTGTTTCAAGGCATGCTGTATTTCTAGAAAAAGAATTTCTTTTACAAGAAAACAGTGGGAGTGGCATTGAGCTTGATGAAGTTCAAGAAACTCCAATAGACATTACAGAGACACCTAGTCTAGACCCACAACCGAGAACTCATAGTGATGAGCTATCAGTTGAACCTAAAACTACACCACCTCTTCGTAGGTCTGATAGGACACGCAACATTCCAGAGAGATACGGATTTCTCGTAAGTGAATCGAACGACGTGTTGCTCATTGGTGATGACGAACCTATCAGTTATGAAGATGTTCTGAAAAGTTCAGAAAGGGACAAATGGCTTGAGGCCAAGAAGTCGGAAATGGATTCCATGTACGAAAACCAAGTGTGGGACTTGGTTAACCCACCTGAAGGGATTAAGCCCAGAGGGTGCAAGTGGGTTTTCAAGAAGAAAACCGACATGGAAGGTAATTATGCTTAAATCCATTCGGATGCTCCTAGCCATAGCAGCTCATTATAATTATGAGATATGACAAATGGATGTGAAAACAGCTTTCCTTAACGGAAACCTGCTTGAGGATGTATACATGATACAACCTGAAGGTTTCACATCGGTTGATAAAACCAAAGTATGCAAGCTTCGACGATCCATATATGGACTGAAGCAAGCATCTAGGAGCTGGAACATCCGTTTTGATGAGACAATCAAAGAGTTTGATTTCTCACAAAATCCTGACGAACCTTGTGTGTACAAGAAAGTTAGTGGGAGTGCAGTCGTATTCCTAGTATTATATGTCGATGACATATTACTTATAGGAAACGATATATCAGTTTTACAGACAGTTAAAATTTGGTTGTCTAAAACTTTCTCCATGAAAGACCTGGGAGAAGCAACCTACATCCTTGGGATTAGAATCTATAGAGATAGATCAAAACGGTTGCTTGGTCTTTCGCAGTCTACATATATAGACCGAGTGCTAAAAAGGTTTAGCATGTCGGAATCCAAGAAAGGTTACCTTCCCATCAGGCATGGGATCAACCTTTCAAAGTCTATGTGTCCGCGCACAGAAGACGAGAGGATTTGCATGAATAAGATTCCCTATGCATCCGCAATAGGATCTATCATGTATGCTATGTTATGTACAAGGCCCGATGTATCATATGCTTTGAGTGTCACAAGCAGATACCAGTCAGATCCAGGAATGGATCATTGGGCGGCTGTCAAGACAATCCTTAAGTACTTAAGAAGAACTAAGGATGTGTTCCTAATATATGGAGAAGGAGATATGGTAATACGTGGGTATACAGATGCCAGCTTCCAGACAGATAAGGATGACTCCAAATCTCAGTCTGGATACGTATTTACTTTGAATGGAGGCGCAGTATGTTGGAAAAGTTCCAAACAAGACATCGTAGCGGATTCTACCACGGAAGCGGAATATATTGCAGCTTCGGAAGCAGCAAAGAAGCAGTTTGGATCTAGAAGTTTGTCTCAAAACTTGATGTGGTTCCAACCATTGATGAAGCAATACCGGTTTATTGTGACAACAATGGAGCTATTGCACAAGCAAAGGAACCAAGGTCTCATCAACGATCCAAACACGTGCTTCGCCGCTATCATCTGATCAGAGAGATTATAAGTAGGAATGACATACAAATTGAGAAAATCCCCACTGAAAGGAATTTAGCGGATCCTTTAACTAAGGCTTTACCTCAAAACAAGTTTGAGGGTCATGTTAGAGCTTGTGGTATTGGATACCGTAGCGATTGGCATTAGGCCAAGTGGGAGTTTGTTAGTGATATGAGAGAAGTGTCCTAAGGCAATCGCCTTATGATTGTAAACATTTATTTTAATAAATGATAATTCACTATTTGAGTGTACATGTTTGTGTATTTGATAGGATCTTAAACTCATCTACTGAATGTCCGCCATACAATTCACAGCATAAGAGAATTTGTGATGGGATCACAACTAGTGATTATCTCTAAATGCGCAAATGTGAAGTGTTGGAAATATCTCTAGTCGATGAATTGATAAATACGGACATTATCAATTCTGTTGAGACTAGCATGGGTTATTCTCTATTCAGCTGATTCTCACTGGCTGGTGACATTGGGATGTCCGGAGATAAACATGGATGCTAGTTAAGGGAACTAGTTCATTGGAGTGACTAGCTGTAAGACTTCATATGGGAATCTACATGTAGATATGTCAATGAAGATCTTACTGCGGCTTAAGTGCGATGTTCCTTTGACTTGCGGTGTTCAAGTCATCTTGGTCATGGAGACTTATACTTTGACATCTTAAGCAAGCATCTCCAAGGAGGTGTGGACCCAGGATGATCGGGTATAAGCCGAAGTGCCCGAAGATGTTTGAACAGCCTACAAAGGATTCACCACTCCTTGCGAGGAGATGTATACTCAGGCCTATCGTCGGATTGTTACTCAAAGCCTCTGGCCAGAGCATATCATGTTAAGAGTGCGAGTCTCTTAAATACATGAGAGTAATTAGAAATCCAAAGGACGAGGAAGACACTACTTGGGCTAGGTGTGACGTAGTCAGCCTAGTGGGGACTGACACCATAGACCGTGTCCTGAACCAAGTGGGTATAAGGTGGTGAAGGGAATGAGGCACGATTCATTAGAGCTGCTGAAGGGTTTCAGAATAATTTCTTCTGAGGTCAAACCGTTGATCTTTCGATTAATTGGAGATCATGATGTACTACTAGGTGCCACTCATGATCGTTCTATAATTAATGGGTTAATTATAGACGGCCAACATAAATCGAAAGCCTATTTAGTCACACGCAATACGAGTAATCCGAGGGATTTAAAACGAGTTGAAAATTGGATTTTCCGATCAAGAGAAACAAGTCGAATCTGAGTTAGTCAGAGGCGCAATGGAAGCCAAAAATGGCTAAGTCTTTTGAAGGCTTTTTGGGCGAATTAAATGAGTTTAATTCGCGGTTTATTGGGTTAGTTTTGGCCGGCCAAAGAGGGTGTTAAACCCTCTTTGGTGGCCGGCCAAATAAGAGGAGAAAAACCAATTTAATTGGTTTAATTAATAAAACAAATCTAGTGTAATTTATTTTATAAATTATGGATAAATAAATTTGTATAAAGAAATTTATATAAATAAAATTTGTAGAAATTTATTCTTTTATGGAAGATTAAAATAATCCATGAATTGGTTTATTTTAATTTTATAAAATCAATTATGAATTGTTTTTTCCATAATAAGAAAGTTTATAAATTTCTTATAAAAATTTATTCCATAATTTAAATAGAAGAAGAATTAGTTTTATTATAAATTAGTTTATAATAAAGACTTGGTTTAAACGGAATAATTAATAAGAAAATTTATAAGATAAATTTCTTATAACCAATTCCGTTAATTCCGTTAATTCGGTTTAGAGGGAGACTTAGCAAAGGAGTTGCTACTATATAAAGGAACCAAAGGCTAGCCCTTTATTCCAATTAAGAGATTAAGAATTCTCTCTCTCTCTCTCTTAATCTCTCCTCTCCTCCTTCTCTTCTCTCAATCTCCCACTATTTCGAATAGTTCTATGCGAATCACAAGACCTTGTATATATTGAATACCATTTACAATGCAGACATCATAGAGTTGAACTTCAACATCATATCTCACTGCTAAATAATACATCTCGTTTGTAATTTTTGAATTTATTAAATTTTTTAACTTTATCATTTTATCCTTAAACTACAGTGGAAAATCTCTCATGATATTAGAGATGTTGATATGAATGAACCTATCTGACAAAAGTTGTAGATATTTATGACATAAATAAATATTTAAATTACAATTTTATAATAAAATATAAACAATAAAATTTCATAATGTAAAAAACTTACTTCCAATATTGATCAACTTCTTTACAATTGTTGAGAATATACCATTACGCTTTCATATACAAAGTCAAAGGCAATTTCAGATTATGTTAGTTGTCAAACACTCTTACTTGTTGTGAGAAACACTTAAAGTGCATGTTATTGATTGAACATCTTTGTTTGATTCTGGCCTACTAAATGTGATCTCAATTTGACTAATATATAAAGAATTTAAAATCAATGCCTCATTTATAATATACCCCTCTACAATAGATCTTTCATGTCTTACTTTATTATGAACATATTTTTTAGTCTGATATATCCATCGTGACGAAACATGTCCAACTTATAACATGACTTCATGGGGTAAATGAACTATCATATGAACCATAATGTCAAAAAATATTGGAGGAAATATTTGTTTCATCTTACACAATATGAAGACAATTTCCTCCTCCATTTTACAAAGTCTGTTATGTATAAAGATCTTATAGTTTTTTTTTGAAAAAATACACAACTTGTAGGACCGGTGCCATCGATAGAGGGGGGGTGAATATTGACCAAAAATCTTTCTCGTGGAAATCAAATTTTCGTTCTAGACTCAGAGCGTTAGTGCAGCAGAAAATAAATAGAACGAAGAAAAACAATAACGACACAGCGCACGCGGGATTTACTTGGTTCCCAACCCCCCAGGGTCAGTACATCCAAGGCCTAAGCACGGTAACGCCCGTCCACTATTGGTCTCCTTTCCGGACTTTCCGGAGGCGGAGAAACTCGTCTTACAGTGTAGAAGTACAATAAAAAATATAACAAAGTAAGTACAGACTAATAAAACGCAAACCGAACAAGCAAGTTTTGAAACTCGGCCGATCTGGACCTCTGGAGCGCCACGCACTCCCTCCTGGAGCCTCCCAGTCGTAGAGCCTCATCTTTAGTGCGTTGTCATCGATCATAACTTTCAGAATAGATCTAGAAAGTTGTGTCTGAAGCAGAGGGGTCGAAGCCCCTTTTATATGCTTCATTCGGACGCCTGATCCGTTGGGGGCGCCCCTATAGACTTGGTCAAACCTTATCCCTGCGCCAAACTCGCCACGGCTGATAAAACCTCTGACCAGGGCACCTACATGAACTCGGGTGCCTGTATCCTCCCGGGCGCCTGAATGGAAGCCTGTTCTGCATTCCTTCGCAGAACTGTTTTTTGCTTCTTTAACTCAAGCACCCCTATTAATGGGGGCGCCTGATTCCATGGGGGCGCCCCCATTGATGGGGGTGCCTGGCTTCCAGGCTACCAGGTGTGTTGTGTGTTGTTTCCCTGCTTTATCTTCCATTCTTGGTACCTGCAAGATACACGAATACAAAGCAAATATACACACAATATTAACCTTAAGGACTTGGTTCTGACTTTCGAATTTCCATGAAACCCTAGGTCGAACCGACGCAAGTTCCCACCCCCAAGAACGTGCCTTTCACCTACTCCTTTCAGGAGACGGCTGCCACCCCAGTCCTTCGGGTGGACTTTTGCTTAGCCTCTGATACTCCCGGATCTCGAGACGTCCAAACCCTGACCCGTCTCTACTTCTATCCTTAGTCATCGCTCGGCTAAGTTGCTCAATCCCTTGGACCAAGACTTCGTGCTCAAACCCTAAGTCCATGACTTCGGTGCCCAACCCTCGGCCAAGTCTTCGTGCCCAGTCCTCGACCAGGACTTCGGTGCCCAACCCTCGGCCAGGTCTTCTTGCCCAGTCCTCGACCAGGACTTAGTGCCCACCTTCCGAGCAGGTCTTCGGTGCCCAGCCCTTTGCCAGGACTTAGTGCCCAATTCATGATCAAGACTTAGTGCCCAATTCTTTGAACCAGGACTTATTGCCTAGTTTTACTAGGACTTTGGTCCATTTTGTTACTCCTCTCTTAACTCCCCTTCTCTTGTTTAATGTATCTCTGACTTAAGTGTATTGTCAAACATTAAAACACTTGGAGGAGGACATCACTGATGCAACTTGCACCAACAATCTCCCCCTTTTTGATGTTTGACAATATTTTATGTTAGATTGGTTGAAAGGGCTAAATCTTAACTCTTAGGATCAAATGAAAAAGATGATGAAAATTCATTTTTGATCCTCTGGGGAAAAATAGGGAAAAAATTTCTATCTTTCACTCTCCCTCCTTTTTGAAATGCATTTTGATTTTTTGAACCTTTGTAAAGAGAAAAAAAATTCATTTCTAACTTAAGGCACATCTCTCCCCCTTTGTCATACATCAAAAAAAAACCAAAAATACTTGCACCAACAATGGAAACCTTTGGTTCTTTTTGAAAATACTTAGTGTAATTTTTGAAAGCATAGTATAAGACTAAGTACTTAAATTGTACCCAAAAAGAATTTCTTTTTTGTCACAAAAAAAACTTCTCACTTTAAAAAATATTGTTTTAGAACGACTTTCAAAAAAAAATTTACTCATAATAAGATTTTCACTAGTGCATTTTGAGAAAGCTTTGTATTTTGAAAGATATATTACATTTTTTGAGAAAAAACCAGTACTTTTGGAAAATGCATAACTTTGAAAAAATGCTATGAGCTTTGAAAAGTACAAGTACTTTGAAAGATTATGTAATTATTGAAAAATATAAGTAACTTTGAAAGATATATTGAATTTCTTGAAAAATTAAGTACTTTTCAAAAATATATTGAATTTTTTGAAAAATTAAGTACTTTTTGAAAAAGATTAGTCTTTGAAAAATATAAGTATATTTTTAAAAAAAAATATTATGCATTTTGAAAACATAACATTTTACTTGACTAAGTTTCTTTTCCAGTCTGACACAATCCTAGGAATCCTTGTTAACTACAAGGACATTTTCTTAAGTGTCCTGAAAATTCTTTCCAACTCAAGTAACTATTATTTTCAAACCGAATTTTGATAAGCCAAAAAATGATAGTACTTTGAAAATATATGCAGGTACATTTTGAAAAATGTATAAACTTTTGAAGACACAGTATTTTACTTGACTCGGTTTATCTTCCAGTCTGACACAATCCTAGGAAATCTTGTTGGCTACAAGGACATTTTCCTAAGTGTCCTGGAAAATTTTCCAAACTCAAGAAAAAAATATTATTTCAAATTGATTAAAACAAGATAAATTTTTGAAAATAATAATATTTTTAAAGAAAAATTATTAAAATGATAGTATTTGAAAGGATACTTATATTTTCAAAAGGATTTGAGAATACCGTGCATGAAAACATTTGAAGTATTCAATAATTCTTTCAGTTTGACCTCCCCCTAAACTTGACCCAGTCCTGGGAAGCTTGTTGACCACAAGTACTCTACCTCTAAGTCTTTAGGGTTTAGTTCAGATCAAAGGAATTATCTAATAAATTGTCAATGATAATACTTGTTAAAAATAATTTCTTTTTGATTTAGACTCTCCCTAAATCTGACACATCCTTGGAGTCCTTGTAGATCATTAAGTTGATCTTCCTTTGTGTCTTTAGGGTTTATCAAAATCAAAAGACATAGGTAAATTTTTGAACATATAATTTTTACAACATAAGCCTTTTCGAAAACACAAGTGATAATGATTTAAAGCACAGTTTTCGAAAAATATTTTCAAATGATAGTAATGTTCAACGTGCAGTATTCGAAAAACCATTTCACAAGAATGAAAATCACTCCCCCTGTACCCGATACCGTTTGACTCTATCTGAGTGCCTTAAGGAACTTTAGTGTTGTCCTAAGAGGCTTGTGTCTAATTGCATGAGTCAAACATTTTAAAAAGATATAATTTTTGAAAACATATAATATATATTCAATCAGACAAGTATGAATCCCATAAAAATATTATTATGTTAAAGCACTATTTTGAAAATATATTTTTAGAAAGTATTCTAACAGTTTTGAAAAACAATTTTAAAAAATATTTTTCAATTTATTAGTCCTTAACATCTCACCCATTTTAGATGTCTTAAGTATGGTTGCCTTATGGGTGTATTGTGAGATGCTTGAATCATTTTTCTTGATTCATTATTAAATCTAAGATTTAATTGAAACTTGTGTTAGATTCAAATCTAGCAATAGTAAAGTGAATTTGATTTTCAGTAATTGGCTTCCAAGTCTGCCGAGGCACTAGGCCTTCTTTGGTCGTAGCCTTATTAGATCATCAACCCTAGTGCCTTCTTTGGTCGTAGCCTTATTAGATCATCAACCCTTTCCTTGACAAAGCCTTTTATAGAAAATTCATCTTCAAGTTACTTCTTGAAAGATTTTGGTCTAACTAGTTTGGGTCTTGGATCGGTAGCTTCGGCTAGTTTCACCAAGATGGCTTCCCTAACATACTATCATCTCACCTCCTCCCAATATTAGGTTGTTCAAGTTTCAATTATTCTTTTTCCTATAACCGTTCTAATTTATGCATAAAAATTAAATATGAATGACATGTCATATATTTAAAAGCAATAGCAAATGCATGGCATGACAGTTATGCATAAGTCAAACAAGTCAAAATATTTAATTAAGTTTCTAAAGATGTATCAAATACTCGATTTGATACATGTCGTGTGAACCTGCGAATATGTCAACTCACTTTGACATATTTAATTTTATTAAGTTGATTGTTGCAGTTTGGGTAAGATTTTAGTTTAGTTCGAGTTTAAGTTATTTAAGATTTGGTTGGATTCAAGTTAATTAACAATTAATTGAAGTTGAATTAATTAGAAATTAATTGAGGTTGAATTAATTAGGAATTAATTAAAATTTAGTTGAATTAATTTGAATTAATTAGAATATGAGTTAATTAAGATTTAATTGAATTAATTAAGATTTAATTGAATTAATTTGAATTTGATTTAATTGAATTAATTTGAATTAATTTGAATTTGATTTAATTGAATTAATTTGACTTATTTTGAATTTGATTTAATTGAGATTGAATTAATTTGACTTATTTTGAATTTGATTTAATTGAATTAATTTAAGTTTGAATTAATTAAGATTTGAATAATTAAGGTTGAAATGATTAATTAATAGTTGTGAGTTTAAGTTCATAATTTTCATTATTTCAAAAATTTCTGACTCATCCACTATTTATTCTCTGTTTATCCTTTCAAGATTTTCTAATAATTCTAATTTATTTGAATCTTTGTGATTTTTATTGACTATGGCCTTAATCTTAGAAAATTTCATCTCCTCCTCAAAATTAGATCTTTCAATATTCTCAAAGTAGGTAGAGTAAAATGGGCCACTAGTCAAATTTTCAGGATTATCCAAGAGAATAATTAAATTATTATCTAAGAAGACATTATCTCCACTATCCTCAGAACTATTCTTATTATCCTCAGAATTATCCTCATTCTCCTCAGAATTATCCTTATTATCCTCAAGATTTTCAAAATTAATTTCTGGATTATCCTTAAGATTTTCAAATTTGAATTCATATTTATCTAAAGGATTTTCAAATTTGAATTCAGATTTATCCAAGGGTTTTTCAAATTTGAATTCAGATTTATCCTTAAGATTTTCAAATTTGAGTTCAGATTCATACAACGGATTTTCAAATTTGAATTCATAATTATCTAAAGGATTTTCATATTTTAATTCAGAATTATCAGAGTTAAAATTAAGATTAATTCCAGAATTGTCAATAAGAATTTTAAAATTATCCTTAATAATTTCATATTTAGAATCAGAATTATCATCAATAATTTTAAAATTATCTGATTTAATTTCAAGAGTAACAGTAGTACTATCAGATTTAATTTCGGAATTAATTTTAGTAATTTTACCGGATCTAATTTTAGAATTAATTTCAGTAATTTTTGAATTGACATTAAAAATTAAACAGCTAATTTCTGATATTTTGACATTATTTACATTTTCTAACTGATCATTCAAGACATTAATTTGTCTATTTACACAATTTAATTTTTCAGTAACATTATCTAAACAATTTACATAAGAAAGTGCAGGAGATTTAAAAATTTTCAGAACATAAATCTTACGTACCTTTGTCGGACACTTATTTTTGTAGTGTCTGTATTTCTCGCACTTGAAGCATCTGATGTGGTCCTTGTTCCTTCGGACTTCTGGCCCTGGTGTCTCCTTTGCCGCCAGTGAGGAACGATTCTTACGAGCAGGGCACTGATTTTTATAGTGTCCTCTCTCCCTGCACGTGAAGCATATAACATGGAATTTAAAATTTGACATTTTAAAATTAAATTATACCTGATTCACCCCTGGGCTCCTCCTCAACTCCTGGCGTCGTTGCTCCATCGGCGGTTAGTCCGGTGAAGAGCGGCCTGGCTCTGATACCACTTGTAGGACCGGTGCTGTCGATAGAGGGGGGTGAATATCGACCAAAAATCTTTCTTGTGGAAATCAAATTTTCGTTCTAGACTCAGAGCGTTAATGCAGCGGAAAATAAATAGAACGAAGAAAAACAAAAACGACACAGCGCACGCGGGATTTACTTGGTTCCCAACCCCCCAGGGACAGTACATCCAAGGCCTAAGCACGGGAACGCCCGTCCACTATTGGTCTCCTTTTCGGACTTTCCGGAGGCGGAGAAACCCATCATACAGTGCAAAAGTACAATAAAAAATATAACAAAGTAAGTACAGAATAATAAAACGCAAACCGAACAAGCAAGTTTTGAAACTCGGCCGATCTGGACCTCCGGAGTGCCGCGCACTCCCTCCTGGAGCCTCCCGGTCGTAGAACCTCGTCTTTAGCGCATTGTCGTCGGTCAGAACATTCAGAATGGATCTGGAAAGTTGTGTCTGATGTAGAGGGGTCGAAGCCCCTTCTATAGGCTTCATTCGGGCGCCTGATACGTTAGGGGCGCCCCTATAGACTTGGTCAAACCTTTTCCCCACGCCAAACTCTCCACGGCTGATAAAACCTCTGACCAGGGCGCCTACATGAACTTGGGCGCCTGAATGGAAGCCTGTTCTGCGTTCCTTGGCATAACTGTTTTTTACTTCTTTAACTCAGGCGCCCCTATTGATGGGGGCGCCTGACTCCATGGGGGCGCCCCCATTGATGGGGGCGCCTGGCTTCCAGGCTACCAGGTGTGTTGTGTGTTGTTTCCCTACTTTGTCTTCCATTCTTGGTACCTGCAAGATACACGAATACAAAGCAAATATACACACAATATTAACCTTAAGGGCTTGGTTCTGACTTTCGGATTTCCACGAAATCCTAGGTCGAACCGACGCAAGTTCCCACCCCCGAGAACGCGCCTTTCACCTACTCTATTCAGGAGACGGCTGCCACCCCAGTCCTTCCGGTGGACTTTTGCTTAGCCTCCGATACTCCCGGATCTCGAGACGTCCAAACCCTGACCCGTCTCTACTTCTGTCCTTTGTCATCGCTCAGCTAAGTTGCTCAATCCCTCAGACCAAGACTTCGTGCCCAAACCCTAAGTCCAGGACTTCGGTGCCCAACCCTTGGCCAGGTCTTCGTGCCCAGTCCTCGATTAGGACTTCGGTGCACAACCCTCGGCCAGGTCTTCTTGCCCAATCCTCGACCAAGACTTAGTGCCCACCTTCCGACCAGGTCTTCGGTGCCCAGCCCTTTGCCAGGACTTAGTGCTCAATCTATGATCAGGACTTAGTGCCCAATTCTTCGAACCAGGACTTATTGCCTAGTTTTACTAGGACGTTGGTCCATTTTGTTACTCCTCTCTTAACTCCCCTTCTCTTGTTTAATGTATCACTGACTTAAGTGTATTGTCAAACATTAAAACACTTGGAGGAGGACATCACTGATGCAACTTGCACCAACACAACTCAATTAGTGTATCGCATATGTCTTTTGGGAAGAATATTCATTCAACCGCTAGAAGTATTCTTTGCAACTAGACGTGACAATCATGTGATTTTAGTCCATATAACTTTCCATTATTTGCATTAACATTGTTATATATATTAGCAACATATCCATCAAAAAAACTTCACGGATTTTAGAAATTGACAAAATTCACGTCTTTCTTCCAATATCAACGTGTAACTTACGTATGGTTTATTAAATTTATCTCCAACTTTCCTTAAATGCAATTCACTTCTAATCTTCATATCCTACAAGTTTAACTTTGCTTTATATGTATCATTTGACTTTCCATCTATATTAAATAATGTGTTAACCAAAGCATCACAGATGTTTTTATTCAATGTGTATCACATCTAAATTGTGTCTCTAACTTTAAATCTGACCAATACTTTAACTCGAAAAATATAGAAATCTTTATCCTATTTGTATCATCCAAAGATTGTTGCTGCTTTTTTATTTAATTTAGGATGCTTACTGAATGTCACTTGGGACAATATATTTAACTGTACTAAAATCTCATAACCGATAAATCCTCATAGTGGTTCTTCTTGTACAACATTTCCATTGAAATTCTTATTTCTACAGCATGGGAGCTATGTTGATGCAGTCTGGCCCTGATTGTTGTTTTGGTGTTGACAACGATTTTAGTTTAGGTTGATGATGATGATGATTATGATTAAGTCCTGATCGAGGATTAGGCATGATTTGGAGGATTCTAGCCTGGAGGGCTAGGTGTTGAAAAGTCCTGACCTGGAGGGTTAGGTGTTGAAAAGTCCTAGCTTGGCGGGCTAGGTGTTGGAAAAGTCCTAATTCGGAAGGGTTGGGTGAAAAGTCCTAGCTTGGAGGGCTAGGTGAAAAGTCCTAACTTGGAGGGTTAGGTGCAAATTCCCATCCTGGAGAATTAGGTGAAAAAGTCCTGGCTTGGAGGGTCAGGTGCCTAGCTTGGAGGGCTAGGTTGGATGATGTCCTAACTCGGAAGGGTTGGGTGAAAAATCCTAGCTTGGAGGGCTAGGTTGGATGATGTCCTAACTCGGAAGGGTTGGGTGAAAAATCCTAGCTTGGAGGGTTAGGTGAAAAGTCCTAGCTTGGAGGGCTAGGTGCAAAGTCCTAACTTGGAGGGTCAGGTGCAAATTCCCAACTTGGAGAGTTAGATGGAAAATCCTTAGCTTGGAGGGCTAAGGTGGATGGAAACTTAGCTTGGAGGGCTGAGTTTGAGTCCCTGGATCGGTCTGGTGATCGATCAGGGATTCTGACATGCTACTCCTTCGTGGATCAGTCTGGTGACCGATCCAGCGATGACTGATCGGTCGGGTGACCGATCAGGGAGCACACAGTGAGGCTGGGAACCTACTGTGATGCTTCTGATCGATCTGGTGACCGATCAAGGAGTATGCGTTTCACCCATTGACTGGCTCCTGATCGGTCTGGTGACCGATCAGGGAGCGAGCAGTGAGGTTGAGTTCCCTTGCTGAACTGCTCCTGATCGGTCTGATGACCGATCAGGTTTACTGTGCAGATCGTTCCGGAGAACGATCAAGCGTTGCAGGTTCCTCTCTATGATCGATCAGGACGGAGCCTGATCGGTCTGGTCAGGTTCTGATCGGTCTGGTGACCGATCAGGAGGCTGCCTGATCGGTCCGGTGACCGATCAGAAGGCTTAGCCTGCGAAACTCAGAAATCGCCCAATATAAGGGTGGATCGGTCCGGTGAACGATCCACGACCTGGGATCAGTATGGTGATCGGTCCAGGAGAATCTCAAAGAAATCGCGATTTCTGATTGAGCGTTGGGGATCGATCAGGACGGAGCCTGATCGGTCTGGAAACAGCCTGATCGGTCTGGTGACCGATCAGGAGGCTCTCTGATCGGTCCGGTGACCGATCACTTTAATTCAAATTGCATTGTCAGACGCTCTGATCGCGTCTGAACACAACCAATTCGCTGCCACTTTCCTCTGATATTTGATATGCTGTTTGATTTGCTGCTCTAATACTCTGAGTAAGTTTCAGGTGACAGGGGAGGATTCAAACACTCAAGGAGAAGTCAAAGAGAGCTTTCCTTGGAGTAGGTTTGTCCCTTTCTCCACACAGGTTGCAACGGCTGGATGCAGGACTGAAGCTGCTGACTGAAGCTTGGCTGAGGGAGCTCAGGAAGTTCAGTTAGGGTTCAGTGTAGCTGGCGCGTTGGCAGTGAGGCAGCTGTAGGCTGCTGGAGATGAGATCATATGTTGCTTAGCGGAGAAACAAAAGGAACGAGAGTTGTAGTGTTCAGTAATGATTGAGTCTTGTGCTCATGAGTTCCTGCGTTTTGTTTTTTCTCCACATTAAGCTTGCTGTTCTTGAGTTCTTCAATCATTCTGAGCAAGCTATTGAGAAGCAATCATCATACTTGAGCGCTTGAAGGAGAAAACAAGAGGCTTGGAGTCCGACAGTGGGAAGACACGGAGAAGGGTTCTGCGTGAGATCGCCACTGGGTGGAGCTCAGGGAAGCTTGCTGTGTTTTTGTCCTTGCTAAGTGGTTGAGTAAGATCCTTCTTGTTGTTTCTTTGTGCTCATTCTATATCATTGTTTGAAACACACTGTGGGGAGGTTTCTCCACCGAGAAGGAGGTTGCTTCATATCCGGTGATCACCGGGGCTTGATCTGCCGACGATCAAGGGATCGCCCACCTTAAGGGCACGCCAAGGAGTAGGGGCAAGTTATCCCCGAACCTTGTAAAATCTCCTTGTTAGCGATCTTGCTAATCTTGCTAGTTAGGTTTTGGTTTTAGTTTCTGCAAGTTTTGTTTTCCCATACTTCCGCTGTGCTATTAATAACTTCAAGTGCAGAAATTTGATAACTCTTCTAAGAAGAAGCGATTGGCTATATTCACCCCCCCCCTCTCTAGCCATCTCGTTCCCAACAAGTGGTATCAGAGCAAGGTGCTCTGTTTACGGCTTAACAACCGAGAGTTCTCAACAAGATGGCATTGAGAGAAGGCTTCTCCACCACCCGACCTCCATTCTTTGATGGTGCCGACTTCCAATATTGGAGATCAAAGATGGAATACTATTTGAAGATGGACATCCATACTTGGTTCACGGTGAATGAGGGATTCACCCCTCCTAAGGATGATGAAGGCAAAGAACTTGAGTCTTCACGGTGGACTGCCGAACAAACAAGGAAGAGTGAAGCCGACGCGAAGGCGGTTGTCACTCTACAATGTGGCATGAACAAAGACCAACTCATCAAGGTTGGTCCCTTCACAAGTGCAAAAGACTTGTGGAACTAACTCATAGAGCTCCATGAAGGCACCCGAGATTCTAGAATTGCCAAGAGGGACTTGTTCCTCAATCAACTCCAAAATCTCTCCATGAAGAAGAATGAGTCGGTAAGTTAGCTCCATAGCCGGTTCAAGGAAGTCCTTAATGGACTTCATTCAATTGATGAAAAGGTCGAGAATCGCGACCTTGTGAGGTATGTCTTGAAAGCATTTCCAAGGAATGCTTTGTGGTCATCCATGGTGGATGCCTACAAAGTATCCAAGGATTTATCTATTGTGAAATTAGATGATTTATTTTGTGAGATGGAATTGCATGAGATGGCTAACAAAGGCCCCAAGGAGAAGGGGATTGCCTTAGTTGCAGGGGACCGAGCCACTAAAAAGAAGAAGGAGAAGAAGAAGGAGAAGGAGGTCTCATCATCTTCATCTTCTTCCGGATCCGAATCCAATTCCAAGGAGGATAGCAGCGGCTCTTCTTCATCCGAAATGGCCAACTTTGTGAGGAGGATGATGCGAAGAGACCGACATTTCAAAAGGAGAGGTAACACTAGTGAATTCAAGCTTGATAAGAATAATGCATCTTGCTTTGAGTGTGGTAGGAAAGGGCATTTCAAGAATGAATGCCCGAAGCTTAAGAAGGAGGAGAAACCCAAAAGAAAAGAAGAGAAATCCAAGAAGAAGAAGAAAGCTTTGAAGGCTTCTTGGGATGAGTCATCCTCTAGTTCATCCGATGATGAGAAGGAGGAGAAGAGCACAAGGCAAGTGGCTCTCATGGCTCTTGGAGAGGAGAGCAGTGATGAATCTTCAAGCTCCTCAAACGCGGCTTCATCATCTTCGGATGATGAAGAGGTAACTTCTCCCAAGCTTGAAACATGTTATAGAGCAATTGCATGTTTAACTAGTATGTTTAAGAAATTCAAAAACAAAGTTAAAGCATTGCAATTAGAAATTGATCAATTGAAAGCCTCTAGGGATGATAACATTGATGATTTACATGTTGAATTACTAGAAGAAGAAATTAAATCTTTGAAACATGAGATTGTAAGCTTGAAATCCTCTAAGGTTGAGGAAATCAGTGATTTGCATGATAATGTGTTAGTGGAGGAAAACCAATCATTGAAGAGTGAAGTTGAGAAGCTCAAGAATATTCTTGGGAAATTCTCAAATAGCTCTAAGACCCTAGACATGATCCTAAATGCCCAAAGAGCGGTTTACAATAGGGCCGGTATTGGTTACCGCCCTAAGGAACCCTCATTTGTATCTCTCATGTCTAGGACTGACATGAGACAATCTAGGACACCCAAGACTCAAAAGAAAGTTGTCAAGGCATGGGTGCCTAAGTCATGTTTAGTTGATGCTTTAGGTC
>JAGFNQ010000607.1:452856-500510 GCA_024364735.1 Boesenbergia rotunda | reverse complement strand
CCTCCACTCGCCTTCCTAGCGGGAAAACTGCATACAAGGAGGATCGAGTGTGGGACCCTGGCACGTCGATCGGCATACCTCCCGACTGTACTACGGCTCGATGTTCCGTATTATCGGAAGTTGTCATTATTCGTGGCAGTATAGACCCTCTAACGCCTCGCAAATAAAGGTAGTAGCCGTCTTAGCACCTGCCGACTCGGACCTGACACCACTCGTGTCTGAATCGCCGGGATCTCGCTGGCACAGTACGACGTCTAACAAGCGTTGCTGGAAAGGCCAAGTCGTACCACGGCGCCACCTGCAAATGTCAGACAGCGCGGCGCCGATCGGCTAACTGACAATCGTCCTTGATTCTGGCCCCGCATAGGATAAAAGAGGAGCAGAAAGGGGAAAGAGTTTGTCGGTCCTCCCGGCTATATAAGACCCTCCATCCCTTACACGCAGGTACACATAGTATTTTTCAGCTACAGTATTTTTTTTGGATTAACTCCCCTTCTCTTCAACGAATTCTAACTTGACCGTCGGTGGGCCTTGCCGGGAAAACTCCCAATGGGTCGCTAACGGTCACCTTCTTTGTAGATTGGGAGCTGCCCTATCGCCGGAATCCCAGATTGTGCCGCATGTGACCCGTCATCCTCCTCCATCGACAAGTCATGTCTCGTCATCGAATTAGGACTCCCACCTTGCTCACCCACAGGAACAACAGTCAAAAAAATAAATAAATAAACTTCAAATATATTGTCAATAGTTAGATAAATTCAATATTCTAAATTTAGTTGTGTATGATAATTTTTATAAATAATATTGACATAAATACTATAGAAATTTTACTTTTAGATGTGAATGTAAGTACTTTAGTTGTCCAAATATGAATGTTTTTTAGAGAAACTTGTAGAAGTCCCCAAGTTCTAGCATTGTGGCCTACGGAAGAAGATATTAAGGGGCTTTAATTAATTCATCATCCTAATTAGAAGTTCTTTCTCTCCTGTAAATTGGTCGAGTACTAGCCAGACAACTTAACCTATAAATCAAAGTGCCTATTACTCTAACCATATTAGATGACCTACTCTTAGGTAGGTAATGCCTAGAACATCAAGCCTTAACGCAAAGTCATTTATTTGTTATATTAGCTATAGTTCAGAAAGGTTCTATATACATGTTATGCTATCCATGTTGGTCCTGAGATGAATTGACAAGACACTGAGGACGAGTGAAGCGCTTTTTACCACCAGAAAGGCCAGGGTTACATGCCTTGAACGAGAAGCATCTATTTCAACATGATAGAAGCCTAAACTTGATGAAACTCACGAAGCCAGGGCACCAGAACCATGAACTTAAACTTCAACGCACCTTCAACTCTATATATTTTGCAGCAAACTATAAACACTAGCAATAGTAATTATATTCATTAGAGTTTGTGACTAAGTAGTGCAACTTCAAAACAAAAAAAAAAAAAAGGAATAAAGGAAACTAACATAATTCGATGCAACTCTTTTACATGATAACTTTGCAAGCACAACATTCGGGAGCTAGCTTGCACGCACATTATCATTAGGCATCCATCTTACGTCGATTAATCCTGGGAGTGAACCGTCCTATGTAATGAAAATTTTCTACCGACTATTAGGATAAATTGAGAAGTACTCGTAGCGGGTGACCCATCAATTTAATATTTTTAGGTCAGTCGTCCATTAAGAAAAATTCATCCGTTAAATCATCGAAGCTAAGATTGAATCCTTAAATATCTAAAAAACTAAGAAGACGCTTTGTTGTTATACCATTACCACGAAACTGACAATTCTCTCATTAAATCATGTGAACGTGGCATAATCATCATTACTCCTCCATTGGAGCTTTCACCATTGCGAGGTTGAAAATGTACTTAACTCATTGAGTCAGGGGACTTAGGATTCATAAATAAATGTAATTGGCCTATTCCAAATACACCCCATACGAGTTAGAGGGTGAATAACACTGATCGCTTCTCATCTTGATTTAGGTTTGCAACCGAAACTTAAAGCAAAGCATACTCAATACACTAGCAGATTTGTTTTACTTAATATTTATTTTTTATGTGACTAATCCAAAATCTACTACTACCATTCTGCCACCACTATTAAAATCCTCTTTCTCAAATCAAAATCGAAGGTGGAGAAATCTTCTACAACAACCTTATTATTGTTGTTAGCAATATAATCAAAGTTCCATATTAAAAATACATGAAAAAAGATCATGAATTTATAAGATAAAAGTATCTCTATTATTATGAGATCTTTTGATAAATCCATGAAGACTTAGGCTCAAAATATATATTATACTATGTGAAAATATATGAATTTTTTTAGTTCTAACAAATCGTATCATAGCCATTGTCTAGATGTTAGCAGAAAAGCAAAGAAGAAGATACTTTTTTATTGATGTTGAGAGTTTTACTTAATTTCTCTTCTTCAAAAGATTGCTCTAAGTTAAGTAGTAGAGCACTAGAGAGCTTATTGAGCACTTGAACAAGAAAACGTAGAGCTTTGAGCATGAACAATAACCCAACAATGACTAACTTACTCCTTTTATATTAGCTTAGTTTTTTTATATCGGTTCGACTAATTTCCTATACTAGTCGACTGATTTGGTTGTCGACCAATTAATGATTTCTGAACCTTATGAAATTCTGTCTGATTTTGTCGATTTTTCAAATATCAATCGAATTGATTTGTGAATCAGTTGAGTGATTAGACTGATCGAGTGATCAGTCGAATCAATTCTCTTCTATTCTCTTTAGAAACAATATCAGTCGACTGATTATCCTGAACAGTCGAACCAATTTATTTTTATGCACCTCAAAAACAACATCAATAGATTGATTACCCTGATAAGCAAACTCAATTCATTTCTATGTACTTTAGAAACAATATAGTAGCCCAATCAGTTATTTAAATCAGTCGAATCAATTCATTTCTAATCTCTTCAAAAATAGTACTAGTCAACTAATTACCCTGATCAGTCGAATTGAATCTTTCCAGTCAAAACAAGTACTCAAATCAATCGAATCGATTCGCTTCTGATCTCTTCAGAAGTAACACCAGTCGAATCGATTACTCTGATCAATCGAATTGAGTCACTTCTTAGACAGAATCATTCGACTGATCTAAATATCAATCAATCGATATGAAGAATCAAACCTGAAATACAGGTTTTATAGCGTATCAGTCAGTTGATATTTATTTCCATTCGACTGATACTAATATCAGTCGAATGAATCTCATGCTTAATTGATTGATGGCAGTTTTTGGTCATTTTAATGACCAAATTCATCCAAGAATTTGCTATCGTTCTGTCCTCATTACCTCATGTCAGATGAATCTCTTGTTCTCTGGACTTGATGAATTCATCCACTGATGCATCAGATCCCGTGATTTTCTTGGGGGTTTTCTTTTCTTATTAAGAATTTGGTCCTTGACCTCCTTGGACTTTCCTTGTCTTGCATCAGGCCATCTAACCTACAAGGGCTTCCTTTGCCAAGAATCTGATCCATAATCTTCATGGACTTTACCTGTCTTGCATTCGGCCTTCTGACATGCAAAAACTTCTTGTACACTTAATACACAAATTAAATCTCTCTTTATTTTGCTCTAGTTTAAATGATATTAAACATCAAAACTATAATTCTTGGGCATGATTGCATCAACATAAACCAGCCATATGGGTAGAATACTGGCCTTGAACAAAGCGGCTGTGGGCTTCCAGAGGAGTGAACTCTAAGCGAAAAGTCCAAACATGTAAAGGGTAACCGAATGCTTGGAAAAAAATCCTAGGAGAGTGAACCCTAGGTGGTGAAAAGTCCAAAAAGGTCAAGGGTGGTCAAATGCTTTGTGGAAATCTTAAGGGAGTAAACCCTAAGTGGTTAAAAGTCCAAGTAGGTCAAAGGTGACCGAATGCTTAGAGGAAATCATGGGAAGTAAATCATATGTCACGCCCCCAGAGGTACATGCTTCCTCGAAAATCGAGCAGCATCTCCCCTGTACAGCGGACAATATGGGGCAATAATACATATATCTCAACATATAACTTAGCCACAGGTGGCTGGTATCACAAAATATAGGAAACAATCACAACCACGCAGTTTGTATTAGAATAAAAAAAATAATGGGTGACTTAGCCACCTTAGCTCTTCGCTAGGTGCCTAGCAGCCCTTCGCTAGGTCTTAGGGTTTCGATACCTAGCAGCCCTTCGCTAGGTGCCTAGCAGCCCTTCGCTAGGTCTTAGGCTTTCAATACCTAGGTTAACTAGGGCATTTCTTCAACTTAGGTTACTTCTCCTTTGCTCCCCTTTGTCTGTTCAATTATATCACTGACTTAAGTGTATTGTCAAACATTAAAACACTTAAAGAAGAACATCATTGATGCAACTTGCACCAACAATCTCCCCCTTTTTGATGTTTGACAATAACTTATGTTAGATTAGTTGAAAGGGGCTAACTTACTATCCTTGGGGTAAAAATGAAAAAATGGAAAAAAATGATATAAGTTTTGAAACTACATTTTTTATCTTTGGGGAATACATTTTTAATCTTTGGGGAAAAATTTTTCTAACTTAAGCACACACCTCTCCCCCTTTGTCATACATCAAAAAACAAAAGCATTGTATTTTGAATGATATATTGCAATTTTTGAAAAGTACTAGTACTTTGAAAAATTATGTAATTTTTTGAAAAATATAAGTACCTTTGAAAAATGTATTGAATTTTTGAGTAATTAAGTACTTTTTGAAAAATGCATAATTTTTGAAAGAATGCTAATTTGGAAAATATAAGTATTATGCATATTTTGCAAGTACTAGCTATTTTTGAAAACGATGAGACTTTGAAAAATATATGTAAATTTTTGAAACATAATACTTTACTTGACTAGGATTCTTTTCCAGTCTGACACAATCCCAGGAAACCTTGTTAACTACAAAGACATTTTCCTAAGTGTCCTGGAAATTTTTCAAACTCAAGTAAATATTAACAGAATTTTGCAAAAAAATGATAGTACTTTTGAAAATATATGCTAGTGCATTTTGAAAAATGTGTGAACTTTTGAAGACTCAATATTTTACTTGACTTGGTTTATCTTCCAGTCTGACACCATCCTGGGAAACCTTGTTGACCACAAGGACATTTCCTAAGTGTCCTGGAAATTCTCCAACCCAAGTAAACATTATTTCAAAAATAATTTCATAAGTCACACAAATTCTAACCAATAGAATAATAGTATTTTGAAAGATTTAGATTTTAGCAAGATTTTGAAGACATGAAAACATGTTATTAAATAATTCTTTTAATTTGACCTCCCCCTGAATTTGACTCAGTCCTGGGAAGCTTGTTGACCACAAGTACTCTTCCTATGAGTCTTAAGGTTTGATTCAGATTAAAAAGCAATATTTAACAAAATAAATAAATAATTACAAAAAAATTTCTGAAATTCTTCTTTTGACTCAGACTCCCCCTAAATTTGACACGCCCTAGGAGTCCTATTGAAAATCATGAAGTGAACCTTTCCTCTGTGTCTTTAGAGTTTATCAAAGTCAACGGAACAGGTAAATTTTTGAACATATAATTTTTACAACATAAACCCTTTTTGAAATCACAAGTAATAATGATTTAAAGCACGGTTTTCGAAAAGTATTTTTCAAATGATAGTAATGTTTAAAGTGCAGTTTTTGAAAACCATTTTTTAAAAAAATGAAAAGCACTCCCCCTGTACCCGATACCGTTTGACTCTATCTAAGTGCCTTAAGGAACTTTAGTGTTGTCCTAAGAGGCTTGTGTCTAATTGAGTGAGTCAAATAATTTTTGAAAGAATATAATTTTTGAAAGCATATACTGTATTGGCAATCAACAAGCATGAAATCCATACAAACATTATTATGTTGAAACACTATTTTGAAAATATATTTTTAGGAAAATATTCTAACAATTTTGAAAAATAACTTTGAAAAATATTTTTCAATTCATTAGTCCTTAACATCTCACTCATTTTAGATGTATCAATACAACAAGCATGGTTGCCTTATAGGTGTATTGTGAGATGCTTGAATCATTTTCCTTAATTTATTATTAACTCTAAGATTTAATTGAAGCTTGTGTTAGATTTGAATTTGACAAGAACTTGAATTTGAATTTCAAAAATTAGCTTCCAGGTCTTGGCGAGGCACTAGGCCTTCTTTGGCCGTAGCCTTATTGGATCATCAACCCTTTCCTTGACAAAGTCTTTTAATGAAATTTCATTTTCAAAATTACTTTTTGAAAAATTCTGGTCTAACTAGTTTGAGTCTTGGATCGGTAGCTTCGGCTAGTTTCACCAGTCTAAAGAGACCAAGTAGAGTATACTTGACCTTATTAGAATTGGCTTCCCTAACGTACTATCATCTCACCGCCACCAAATACTAGGTTGATCAAGTTTCAATTATTCTTTTCCTATATCCATTCTAATATATGCATAAAATTTAAATATAAGTGACATGTCATATATTCAAAAGAAATAGCAAATCATGGCATGACAATTATGCATGAGTCAAACAATTCAAATCATTTTATTTAAGTTTCTAAAAATGTATCAAATTCCCGATTTGATACATGTCGAGTGAACCCTGCGAATATGTCAACCCACTTTGACATATTCAATGTTATTAATTTTAATTGTTATAGTTTGCGTAACATTTTATTTTAGTTTGAGTTTAAGTTATTTAAGATTTTAGTTGAATTCAGGTTAATTAAGAATTAATTGAATTAGAAAATTAATTAATCAATTGAGAATTAATGAATTTAAGTTTCAATTAATTTGGATTGAATTAAATTTTAAATTTGAATTTTATTTAATTTGAATTTGAATTTAATTTAAATTTGAATTTGAATTTAATTTAAATTTGAATTTTATTTAATTTTAATTTAATTTAATTTAATTTGAATTTAATTTAAATTTGAATTTGAATTTAATTTAAATTTGAATTTAATTTAAATTTGAATTTGAATTTAATTTTTGAATTTAATTTGAATAATTAAGATTTAATTAATTTGAATTTGAATAATTAAGATTTAATTTGAATTTAATTAAGATTTAATTAAGATTTAATTTGAATTTAATTAAGATTTAATTAAGATTTAATTAGAATTTAATTAAGATTTAATTTAAATAATTAAGATTTAATTAATATTGAATTTGAATTAATATTTAATATGAATTTAATTTAATTTAAATTTAATTAATATTTAATTTGAATAAAATTAATATTTAATTTGAATAAAATTAATATTTAATTTGAATTTCAATAATTAAGGTTGAAATGATTAATTAATAATTGTGGATTTAAATTCATCATTTTCATTGTTTCGAAAATTTCTTCTTCATCTTTATCTATCTTTTCAAGTTTTTCTAATAATTTTGATTTATTTGAATTTTTGTAATTTTTATTGACTATGACCTTTATCTTAGAAAATTTTATCTCCTCCTCAAGATTAAATCTTTCAATATCCTCAATATAGGTGGAGTAAAGTGGGCCAGTAGTTAATTTTTCAGGATTATCTAAGGGAATAATTAAATTATTATTTAAAGAGATATCATCTTCAGAATTATCCTTATTACACTCAAAATTATCCTTAGAATTATCTTTAGAATTATCCTTAGAATTATCCTTAGAATTATCTTTAAGATTTTCAGAATTAATTTCTGGATTATCCTCTGAATTAATTTCTGGATTAATTTTACTAAATTCAGAGTTATATTTAGAATTTTTAGATTCGAATTCAAATTTGTACAACGGATTTTCAAATTTGAATTCATAATTATCTAAAGAATTTTCCAATTTGAATTTGGATTTATCCTTAGAATAACATTTATCTGAATTAAAATTATCAGACTTAAAATTATCAAAATTAATTTTATTAGAAAAGTTATCAGAATTAGTTTTATCAGAATTAAAGTTATCAGAATTAATTTTATTAATTACTGAATTGATATTCTGAATTAAACAATTAATTTCTGATATTTTAGTCATATCTGCATTTTCTAATTTGACATTCAAGATATTAATTCTATTGTGCAGTAAATCTAATTTATCAGGAAAATTAACTGAATTATCTAAAGGCAGTGCAGGAATTTTGAAACTTTTCGGAACGTAAATTTTGCGTACCTTTGTCGGACATTCGTTCTTGTAGTGTCCGTATTTTCCGCACTTGAAGCATTGTACGTGATCTTTGTTTTTCCGGACTCCTGGCGTTGGTACCTCCTTTGCCGTCGATGATGTAGACCGAGTCTTACGAGTAGGGCACTGATTTTTGTAGTGCCCTCTCTCCCTGCACGTGAAACAGATAATATGGAATTTAAAAATGGACATTTTAAAATTAAAAGTACCTGATTCACCCCTGGGCTCCCCCTCAACTCCTGGCGTCGTTGCTCCGTCGGCGGTTAGTCCGGTGAAGAGCGGCTCGGCTCTGATACCAATTGTAGGACCGGTGCCGTCGATAGTGGGGGGGTGAATATCGTCCGTAAATCATTCGTTGAAAACTTCGTAGGACTTTTATTCGTTCTCGACTTAGAGCATTAGTGCAGCGGAAAATATAAAAATAAGGAACAGAACAAAACACAACAAGGGACACGCGGGATTTATTTACTTGGTTCCTGACCCCCCAGGGTCAGTACGTCCAAGGCCTATGTACTCGGCGTGAGTCCACTATTGGTCTCCTTTCCGGAATTTCCGGAGGTGGAGAAACCCGTCTTACAGTACAATAATTGCAATAAGAAATATAGAAAATTAACTGCAGTATAATTAAAGCGAACCGAACAGAACAAGTATGAAGCTCGGCCAATCTGGATCTCCGAAATGCAGCGCACTTCCTCCTGGAGCCTCCCGGTCGTAGAGCCTCGTCTTTAGCGTGTTCTCGTCGGTCAGAATGATCAGAATCGCTCTGGAATGTTGTTCTCCAAGCAGAGGGGTCGAAGCCCCTTATATAGGCCTCCTGGGGGCGCCCTGATAAACCCGGTCAAACTTTATCCTTGCGCCTACCTCGCCGCAGGTGATAAGATCTTTGACCAGGGCGCCCCTGACATCCCGAGCACCCTCCTGAGCGCTTATCTGCATTTCGAACCTGAAACAGCACAAACAGGTTCGAACCTGGGCGCCCCGGACGCTCCGGGCGTCCCGCTTGACACCTGTTCTGCCTGCTTCACCAAAACCAGTTTTTTTGCTTTGTCTGGGGGCGCCCCCACTGTTGGGGGTGCCCTGGATGCATGGGGGCGCCCTTCTTAGGGCCTCCAGCAGCCTACTATTTCTTCCAATCTTGGTACCTGCAAGATATACAACCACAAAGCATAGATACATATAATATTGGCCTTAAGGACTTGGATCTGACTTCGGATCTCCACGAAACCCTAGGTCGAACCGGCACAAGTTCCCATCCCCGAGAACTTGCCCTTCACCTACTCATTTCAGGAGATGATTGCCACCCAGACCTTCGGGTGGACTTTTGCTTAGCTTCCGATACCTCCGAACCTCGAGACTCCCAAACCCTGACCCGTCTCTACTCCTGTCCTTAGTCATCGCTCAGCTAAGGTGCTCAGTCCCTTGGACCAAGACTTCATTCCCTAGCAGTCCTTCGCCAGGTGCCTAGCAGCCCTTCGCTAGGTCTTCTATTCCTAGCATCCCTTCGCTAGGTGCCTAGCAGCCCTTTGCTAGGTCTTCTATGCCTAGCAGCCCTTTGCTAGGTCTTCTATGCCTAGCAGCCCTTCGCTGGCGAAGACTTTATCAGAATTAATTTTATTAGAAAAGTTATCAGAATTAGTTTTATCAGAATTAAAGTTATCAGAATTAATTTTATTAATTACTGAATTGATATTCTGAAATAAACAATTAATTTCTGATATTTTAGTCATATCTTCATTTTCTAATTTGACATTCAAGATATTAATTCTATTGTGCAGTAAATCTAATTTATCAGGAAAATTAACTGAATTATCTAAAGGCAGTGCAGGAATTTTGAAACTTTTCGGAACGTAAATTTTGCGTACCTTTGTCGGACATTCGTTCTTGTAGTGTCCGTATTTTCTGCACTTGAAGCATTGTACGTGATCTTTGTTTTTCCGGACTCCTGGCGTTGGTACCTCCTTTGCCGTCGATGATGTAGACCGAGTCTTACGAGTAGGGCACTGATTTTTGTAGTGCCCTCTCTCCCTGCACGTGAAACAGATAATATGGAATTTAAAAATGGACATTTTAAAATTAAAAGTACCTGATTCACCCCTGGGCTCCCCCTCAACTCCTGGCGTCGTTGCTCCGTCGGCGGTTAGTCCGGTGAAGAGCGGCTCGGCTCTGATACCAATTGTAGGACCGGTGCCGTCGATAAAGAGGGGGTGAATATCGTCCGTAAATCGTTCGTTGAAAACTTCGTAGGACTTTTATTCGTTCTCGACTTAGAGCATTAGTGCAGCGGAAAATATAAAAATAAGGAACAGAACAAAACACAACAAGGGACACGCGGGATTTATTTACTTGGTTCCTGAACCCCCAGGGTCAGTACGTCCAAGGCCTATGTACTCGGTGTGAGTCCACTATTGGTCTCCTTTCCGGAATTTCCGGAGGTGGAGAAACCCGTCTTACAGTACAATAATTGCAATAAGAAATATAGAAAATTAACTGCAATATAATTAAAGCGAACCGAACAGAACAAGTATGAAGCTCGGCCAATCTGGATCTCCGAAATGCAGCGCACTTCCTCCTGGAGCCTCCCGGTCGTAGAACCTCGTCTTTAGCGTGTTCTCGTCGGTCAGAATGATCAGAATCGCTCTGGAATGTTGTTCTCCAAGCAGAGGGGTCGAAGCCCCTTATATAGGCCTCCTGGGGGCGCCCTGGACGCTGGGGGCGCCCCGATAAACCTGGTCAAACTTTATCCTTGCGCCTACCTCGCCGCAGGTGATAAGATCTTTGACCAGGGCGCCCCTGACATCCCGGGCACCCTCCTGAGCGCTTATCTACATTTCGAACCTGAAACAGCACAAACAGGTTCGAACCTGGGCGTCCTGCTTGACACCTGTTCTGCCTGCTTCACCAAAACCAGTTTTTTTGCTTTGTCTGGGGGCGCCCCCACTGTTGGGGGTGCCCTGGATGCATGGGGGCGCCCCCAACACTGGGGGCGCCCTGCTTAGGGCCTCCAGCAGCCTACTATTTCTTCCAATCTTGGTACCTGCAAGATATACAACCACAAAGCATAGATACATATAATATTGGCCTTAAGGACTTGGTTCTGACTTCGGATCTCCACGAAACCCTAGGTCGAACCGGCACAAGTTCCCATCCCCGAGAACTTGCCCTTCACCTACTCCTTTCAGGAGACGATTGCCACCCAGACCTTCGGGTGGACTTTTGCTTAGCTTCCGATACCTCCGAACCTCGAGACTCCCAAACCCTGACCCGTCTCTACTCCTGTCCTTAGTCATCGCTCAGCTAAGGTGCTCAGTCCCTTGGACCAAGACTTCATTCCCTAGCAGTCCTTCGCCAGGTGCCTAGCAGCCCTTCGCTAGGTCTTCTATTCCTAGCATCCCTTCGCTAGGTGCCTAGCAGCCCTTTGCTAGGTCTTCTATGCCTAGCAGCCCTTCACTAGGTGCCCAGCAGCCCTTCGCCAGGTCTTAGGGTTTCGATACCTAGCAGCCCTTCGCTAGGTGCCTAGTAGCCCTTCGCTAGGTGCCTAGCAGCCCTTCGCTAGGTCTTAGGGTTTCGATACCTAGCAGCCCTTCGCTAGGTGCCTAGCAGCCCTTCGCTAGGTCTTAGGGTTTCAATACCTAGGTTAACTAGGACATTTCTTCAACTTAGGTTACTTCTCCTTTGCTCCCCTTTGTCTGTTCAATTATATCACTGACTTATGTGTATTGTCAAAAATTAAAACACTTAAAGAAGAACATCATTGATGCAACTTGCACCAACAGGATTTTCCGAACATTAGAAGTAATTGCATCGGTACTTCCTTATGTTTCAGGTATCGGAAGGTGCTGGACCTCAATTTCATCATTGGTGGATTGATTTTTGAATGTTGAGGTCCTCGTGCGTTATTTTTTCCCCTCCGAGATCAAGATGATAAACCTCCACCACAGCCGCCTTCCATTGTAGTTGAAAGTTGGAAATAAAAGTGCGTCGAAAACGTGTAGAGAATGTGAAATTGAGATTTGAGAATGAGAGTAGAGAAGATGTATGTGAAAATGATGAAATGAACTACCTATTTATAGAGTATGAATCATAATAGACACTAAATCATAACCATTGATCAAAAAAATAATCAAATGATTTTAATCGTGGAAAAAAACCCAAAACCCAAAAAAAAAAAACCTCCAACGGGTCCAAATTGTCAGTTAACCGGCGGTTCCTAGCTATTGGAACCGCTGGCCAATGAGCAAAGCTCAAAAAAAACATATTGAACTGGTGGTTTGGCTCGCCAATTTATTAGGCCCTGGAACCAGAACCGACCCCGCTATTCAGGTCAACAAGCAACTAACCCGTTGACAAAGTTATCGGTCCAAGCCAAGTCCGGGTCGACCTGGCCCGTGGGCGGGTCCTAAGTCCTTTTTTATTTATTTATTTTTGTTTTTTAAGCTAGTAGTTATGATAATAAGATTTTTCCTTTAGGGATTAGGGGTTAAATTATAGTATTAAGCACAAAAAAAATTATCAAACTGAAAAATTATTTGAAATGTGCAGTGCTAATATCCCATGCCCTCCTTAAACATTTTTTCGGTTTATTTTTTTTCTTTTTTCTATAACCCAACCCCAAATCCTATGGGAAAAATATTACTGACATAACAGGAGTTAAAAAAAAAAGTATACAGACATATGGTAGTCTCCTCCTGCTCATCTCCGACTGAGTATCTTCACGTATAATTTCTTTGATTTATTTATGTTATTACTACATTTTGTTATGATTTATTACAGGTATTAAATTTTTATAATATACATTATTTGTTTGATTTGAAATGTAGGTCTTTATGATTTTGGTTAATATATATTTCAATATATTTTGAATTTTTATTAGGCAAACTTGTTTTAGCAAACTTGTATGAATTATCATCCTAACACTAATAAATATACATTAAAAGGAATATAACCTAGACAACTTAATTAAGTTTCATATAAAGAGTAATAGTATTATATTAGATTTTCTTATTTAAGCTTAATTAATATTTCAAATTTTATTCTTATTAGACAATAATATATATGAACAAAGGTTATATGTACCATCGATTAGAAAATAAATTTATCAGAGATGATTTTATTGCTAAATTTTAACATTTTGTGAACTTTGTGTCCATGTAATCATAGTGAAGGTAGAAATAGAGCCTACCATGATGAGGATACCATGAGAGTACATATATGTAAAAATAATTTTATGTTAAATTACTATAATTGGTACTGTTACGGAGAACCTAATGTATATGAGCCAATTCGATCTTCTGGTAGTTATTCACTGGCACAACTGTTGCTGCGCCCAAATCATCAACTAATGATATTGCAATATAATCAATGATTCATGATGCGATAAATACAATTAATTATTCTAATATGGATGAAATATCAACTCAAAAATTATATGAAATATTTTAGTGAAAGAGAAATATGAGAAGACATTCTTCCTGGTCATTCCATCTATTAGCTATTATAAGATTATTAAATATGAAAGCAGAATATTATTTTTAAAAAAGATATTATAATGACAATGTTAATTGATGTCCGAGTTGTTCTGTGCTGATTATTATTGTTGGTGGGAGAAACACCAAATCGAACTGTCCCTGGATAAATCGAACTGTCCCTAGATAAATAAGCAGCAAAAGCCCAATAATTTAAGTGGGGCTTGACGTTTTAATCATGCAATTATATACATTGAATGAGCACGAAAACAAAGAAAAAAACGTGCGAATGATAATCCACCAATAATTCAATTGGCGTACATTTAGGAAAAAATAAATAAATCCATTTAGAACGTCATGATGAGATCTTCCGATTCAATTTATTTTAATGACAGTTGCCTCGTTCTAGCGTCTTTGTTAATTTATTTCAAAATTATCATGAAAAAAATAAATCATAAAAATTATTAATTTATAATATCAATTTAATTTATCCTAACGATGAATGATAAACTTTGATATTCAAACTTGCCAGCAAGACGTAATTATTTATTAGAGGTTGTTCGATGGCAACTAGTTTGGCAACTATTTTAATCGAGTTGTACGTAAAACGTGTTTCTATGGCAATCAGTTCAGGGACTGGATCGGAAATTTCGTGTACGTAATTATTTATTAGAGGTTGTTCGATGGCAACTAGTTTGGCAACTATTTTAATCGAGTTGTACGTAAAACGTGTTTCTATGGCAATCAGTTCATGTACTGGATCGGAAATTTCGTGTGTGTGTGTGGACTGGTTCGGAAATTTCATGGCAATCAGTTCATGGACTGGATCGGAAATTTCGTGTGTGTGTGTGGGGACTGGATCGGAAACTTTGTGTGTGTGCGCGCGCGCGCGTGCGGACCATGCCTGATCGGTCTGGTGACTGATCAGGCGTTGTCGGTTCACCGCTACCTAGGGTTCACCGTGCCGACGGGTTCACCGCTACCCCTAGGGTTCACTGCACCCCTTAGGGTTATTGTTCGGGGGCAGTGGTCGAAGGCCGCCGATGGTGTCCGATCGACGATCGGAGGTACGCCGACGGGTTCACCGCTACCCTAGGGTTCACCGCGCCAACGGGTTCACCGCTACTCGTAGGGTTCACCACACCCCTAGGTTTATAGTTTTTGTTCGGGCGCGGTGGTTGAAGGCCGGCGATGGTGTCCGATCGACGATCGGAGGTACGCCGACGGGTTCACCGCTACCCTAGGGTTCACCGCGCCGACGGGTTCACCGCTACCCCTAGGGTACACCGCGCCGACGGGTTCACCGCTACCCTAGGGTTTACCGCACCTCCTAGGGTTATAGTTTTGTTCGGGGGCGGCGACCGAAGGCTGCCGATGGTGTCCGATCGACGATCGGAGGACTCGTCAGCGAGTTGGGACACGGGAGACCGATCAGGCGCCTTGCCTGATCAGTCAGGGATGTCCCTGACCGATCAGGCACTTGTCTGATCAGTCCGGTGACCGATCAGGCAGCGCGGTCCGCAGGAGATCAATTCTCTCTCTCTCTCTCTCTCTCTCTCTATATATATATATATATATATATGTTCCGGAAGGAATCGTCGACGATGGTCAGTCACCGAGGTCCTACCCGCAGGGAAGTTGTTAGGCCAAGGAGGAACTTGGGATCCTGCGAAGTTAACACAAGCGTTAGGGACACGCCGGTAGAGGTTCGACGGAGTCCACTCCGACGCTCAAGTCAATGATCCTCGAGAAGAAAAGGTTGCGGAAAGTAAAGGGAGTGTTTTGAGTTAAGAGAGCGTAACCCCCGTACCAGAGGGGTTGGACTACTTTTTATACTGGTGTTGATAGACTAGACGTGACCCCTTTATCGGTGCCACGTCTCCGATATTTAGGCCACGCCCCCCGCTTTCGGTGATGAAGGGATATCCTTTGAAACAGTCTGCGCCGTTATCACTCTTTCTCTCGTTGAAACATTTGAGGGCTGCGTGGACTTTTTCTAGCGGGGATGATTATCCGCACCGAGAGGGGGGGTCGGTACCCGAGGTCGATTATTGCAAGTACTCCACCTCCCGAGGTGAGCTCGGAGGCTTTTGGGTGCGATATCTTCCGAAGTACCCTCAGAGCCCAACCTCCCAGGGTGCTCCCGAGAGGGATCCTCGGACTGACCTTCCCGAGCGTGCCCCCGAAAGGGGGCCCAGGGCCCGAGAGGGGAGGTCATGTTGTGTCCCTGGCTTCTTCATCCCCCGTGCCGGGCACGGACTATCCAGCCTCATCACAAGTACCTCCCTTCAAGTCTGATCGAAGGAAGTGTGGCTGATTGATCGGACTAGTACTGGGATGAAGAAGTTGAACTCGCCTGGGACTTCGCCTTCATGCCCGTCCTTGCCATAATCATGGAAGCTTTTGAATCGTATAAATCCCCTTTTGTGCCTTCTTCTTTTCCAAAAGGACTGCTCCGATTCTCAAAGGCTTATAATGACGTCTATCTCTTTTGTTGATGCAGTTTGACCCTGATTGTTGTTTTGGTGTTGACACCGATTTTAGTTTAGGTGGATGATTATGATTATGGTTAAGTCCTGATCGGGGATTAGACATGGTATGGAAAATCCTAGCTTGAAGGGCTAGGTGTTGGTAAATCCTAACCTGGAGGGTTAGGTGTGGAAAATCATAGCTTGGAGGGCTAGGTGTTAGAAAAGTCCTAATTCGGAAGAGGTGGGTGAAAAGTCCTAGCTTGGAGGGCTAGGTGAAAAGTCCTAACTTGGAGGATTAGGTGAAAATTCCCAGCTTGGAGTGTTAGGTGAAAAAGTCCTGACTTGGAGGGTCAGGTCCTAGCTTGGAGGGCTAGGTCTGGAAAAGTCCTAATTCGGAAGGGTTGGGTGAAAAGTCCTAGCTTGGAGGGCTATGTGAAAAGTCTTAACTTGGAGGGTTAGGTGAAAATTCCCAACTTGGAGGGTTAGGTGAAAAATCCTTAGCTTGGAGGGCTAAGATGGATGAAACCCTAGCTTGGAGGGCTAGGTTTGAGTCCCTGGATCGGTCTGGTGACCGATCAGGGATATTGACACGCTGCTCCTTCGTGGATCGGTCTGGTGACCGATCCAGCAATGACTGATCGGTCTGATGACCGATCAGGGAGCACACAGTGAGGTTGGGAACCTACTGTGTGGCTCCTGATCGGTCTGGTGACCGATCAGGGAGCAGGCCGTTGCCTCGTTGCTTGGCTCCTGATCGGTCCGGTGACCGATCAGGGAGCAGGCAGTTCACTCACTGCCTTGCTCCTGATCGGTCTGGTGACCGATCAGGAGCATACAGTGAGTTGAGTTCTCCCGCTGATCAGTTCCTGAATGGTCTGGTGACCGATCCACGACTTAGGATTTGATTTCCGCAGTTACTGTTCACTCAGACGTGGACCGATCAGGCTCTGGCCTGATCGGACAGGCTTCACTCTGATCGGTCTGGTGACCGATCAGGCTTGTGTCACCGCGAGAGCTGGGAGTCCCAGCAAAGCGGTGGATCGGTCTAGTGACCGACCCACAAGCCCTGGATCGGTCCGGTGACCGATCACTTTAATTCAAATTGAACTGTCAGACGCTCTGATCGCGTCTGACCGTAT
Source organism: Boesenbergia rotunda (assembly GCA_024364735.1). Lineage (NCBI taxonomy): Eukaryota > Viridiplantae > Streptophyta > Magnoliopsida > Zingiberales > Zingiberaceae > Boesenbergia > Boesenbergia rotunda. The sequence goes on along the minus strand of JAGFNQ010000607.1, from coordinate 483,260 downwards.
CCGATTCTCTGCGCTTAACATCTGATACATGATTTGCTGCTTGATATGCTGTCCTAATACTCTGATTAAGCTGCAGGTGACAGGGAAGGATTCAAACACTCAAGGAGAGTCAATGGAGGCCTTTCCTTGGAGCAGGTTTGTCTGTTTTTCCATCTCAGGTTGCAACGGGCACTGGCGCTGGCTGGAGCTGCTGACTGGGGCTGGTCTGAGAGAAGCTCAGGGAGCCCAGAAGAGCTCAGTGGTGGCTGGTGGTTGCAGATGAGCAGCTGGAGGCTGCAAGGAGATGTTGTCACCTGGCGTTCAAGAGAGAAACAAAAGGAGCGGTGTGGAGCAAAGCAAGAAGAACGCTTGGCTGTCTTGGCTTTGTGTTGTGATTCCTTGCTGCGTGCTTGTGCTCCTTGCTGATCATCTTCTCTTGAGCAAGCTACTGTAATCTAAGCAACCATCCCTTGCTTGAGCGCTTGGAGAAAGGAACAAGAGGCTTTGAGTCCAACAGCGAGAAGACACGAAGAAAGGTTTCTTGCGTGAGATCGTCGCTGGGTGGAGCTCTGAAGAAGCTTGCTGTGTTCTTGTCTTTGCTAAGTGCTAAGTAAGATCTTTCTTGTGTTTCATTGTGCTTAAACCTATATCTTTGATTGAAATGCTGTGGAGAGGTTACTCCACCAAGAAGGAGGTTGCTTTCTATCCGGTGTTCACCGGGGCTTGATCTGCCGACGATCAAGGGATCGCCCACCTTAAGGTCACGCCAAGGAGTAGGGGCAAGTTATCCCCGAACCTTGTAAACCCTCCTTGTTAGCGATCTTGTTTGTTTGTTCTAGTTGTTTTTGTTTTCTGCATTTCTGCACTTCTCTGTTTCCATTATTTCTTCCGCTGTGCAACTAACAAATTGAGTGCAAAAGTTTGAAAAGCTTAAAGTCCGAGTGTTTGGCTATTTTCACCCCCCCCTCTCTAGCCATCCAAACTCCAACAAGTGGTATCAGAGCTTGGGGCTCTGTTTTTGCGGATTAACAACCGAGAGCTATCATCCATGGTGTTGAGAGAAGGTTTTTCCACCACCCGACCTCCTTTCTTCGATGGCGCAGATTTCCAATATTGGAGATTGAAGATGGAGTATTACTTGAAGATGGACATCAACACTTGGTTCGCGGTGAAGGAGGGATTCACCCCTCCAAAGGATGATGAAGGCAAGGAACTTGAATCATGGCGGTGGACAGCCGAACAAACTCGTAAGAGTGAAGCCGACGCGAAGGCGGTTGTCACTCTACAATGCGGCATGAACAAAGACCAACTCATCAAGGTTGGTCCATTCACAAGTGCAAAAGACTTGTGGAACAAGCTCATCGAACTCCACGAGGGCACCCGAGATTCAAGAATCGCCAAGAGGGACTTGTCCCTCAATCAACTTCAAAATCTCTCCATGAAGGAGAATGAAATGGTAAGTGAGTTACATAGCCGGTTCAAGGAAGTCCTCAATGGGCTTCATTCGATTGATGAAAAGGTCGAGAATCGCGACCTTGTGAGGTATGTGCTAAAAGCATTTCCAAGGAATGCTTTGTGGTCATCTATGATGGATGCCTACAAAGTCTCCAAGGACTTATCAATTGTTAAGTTAGATGATTTGTTTTGTGAAATGGAATTGCATGAAATGGCTAACAAAGGCCCCAAGGAGAAGGGGATTGCCTTAGTTGCAGGAGATCGATCCAATAAGAAGAAGAAGGAGAAGAGGAAGGAGAAGGAAGTCTCTTCATCTTCATCCTCTTCTGAATCCGAGTCCGATTCTGAGGAAGATGGAAGCGGCTCTTCATCCTCCGAGATGGCGAATTTTGTGAGAAGGATGATGAGAAGGGGTCGACGCTTCAAGGGTAAAGGTAACCCTAGTGAAGCTAAAGTTGATAAAACTAATGTCTCTTGTTTTGAGTGTGGTAGGAAAGGGCACTTCAAGAGTGAATGCCCAAAGCTAAAGAAGAAGGAGGAGAAATCCAAAAAGAAAGAAGAAAATTTCAAGAAGAAGACGAAGGCCTTGAAGGCCACTTGGGATGAATCCTCCTCGCTTTCATCCGATGAAGAAAAGGAGGAGAAGAGCACAAGGCATGTGACACTCATGGCTCTTGGAGAAGAAAGTAGTGATGAATCATCCAACTCTTCAAACACGGCTTCATCATCTTCGGATGATGAAGAGGTAACTTCTCCCGAACTTGAGAAATATTATAGAGCTATTGCATGTTTAACCAATATGTTAAAGAAGTCAAAAAGTAAGGTTAAAACATTGCAATTGGAAATTGAACAATTGAAAGCATCTAGGGATGATAACATAGATGACTTGCATGTTGAAATGTTAGAGGATGAAATTAAATCATTGAAACTTGAGGTTGAAAATTTCAAATCCTCTAAGATTGAGGATGTAGATGATTTGCATGATGATTTGCTAGTAGAAGAAAACAAATCATTGAAGAGTGAAGTTGAGAAACTCAAGAATATTTTTGAGAAGTTCTCAACTAGCTCTAAGACTCTAGACATGATCTTGAATGCCCAAAGGGCAGTCTACAATAGGGCCGGTATTGGTTACCGACCTAAAGAACCTTCATTTGTGTCCCTTATGTCTAGGAATGATATGAGACAATCTAAGACACCTAGGGTTCAAAAGAAAGTTGTCAAGGCATGAGTGCCTAAGTCTTGTTTGGTTGGTGCTTTAGGTCCCAAGGTTTGGGTACCTAAAACTTCTATTTTTCGAATTGTGTAGGTTATGATTAAGGGGGAGCATCTATCAACTTGGTTCGTTGATAGTGGATGCTTCACAAGAAAAGTAAAGGTAATGTTTCATTTGGTAACAATGGTAGTCTTAAGGTCATAGGAATAGGAGACATTCAAATATCCGAATGTCTTAGAATTTCAAATATCCTTCTAGTCAAGGGGATGACATTTAATCTCCTAAGTGTCAGTCAATTGTGTGACACGGGTTACACAATTGATTTCCAACCAAGTCAATGTCTAGTTAGACAACATGACACCTTGGACACAGTACTAGTAGGAACAAGAGTAGACAATATTTATCAAGTCTCATTTAAAAGTGCTACTAATGTTTTTGGTAAGTGTCTCATATCAAAAGAAGAAGAGTCCATCCTTTGGCACCAGAGGCTAGCACATGTGAACATGAAGAACATCCGGAAGTTGGCCAACAAGGGATTAGTTCGTGACTTACCAAGCATAAAGTATGAAAAGATAAACTTTGTGATGCATGTCAAATGGGTAAGCAAACAAAATCTGCACATAAAGGTAAAAGCGTTGTAAGTACATCTACCGCTTTAGATTTACTTCACATGGATTTATTTGATTGTAGTACTATCATATCATTGAATGGAAGTAGATATTGCTTTGTGATCATTGATGACTTTACTAGATATACATGGACTTATTTTCTAAAATATAAGGACCAAACCTTAGATATTTTCATTTTTTTTGTAGAAGAGTTGAAAATGAAAAATCATCAACCATTAAGACAATTAGAAGTGATCATGGAGGTGAATTTCAAAACCAACGGTTTTTAGAATTTTATCAAGATAGAGGTTATAGACATGAGTTCTCCACTCCTAGAACACCACAACAAAATGGTGTTGTAGAGAGGAAGAATCGTGTTCTACAAGAGGCTGTACAAAGCATGCTTAATGAGTATTCACTACTGAGTTACTTATGGGCCGAAGCTGTAAATACAGCTTGCTATATGCAAAACCGAGTCCTCATCCATAGGTTTTTAGGGAAGACTCCCCATGAACATTGGTTTGGAAAACCACATATGGTTAAACACCTTAGGGTGTTTGGTTGTAAGGTGTTCATCCTAAACACCAAGGACCACCTTAGAAAGTTCACGGCAAAGGTTGATGAAGGGATACTATGTTGGGACCGGGTGCATGTTGACATGGATACGGGTTCGTAATTTTAAAATATAATTACGTGCAGCGGAAGAATTAGCATAAATAATTTCTCAAATTATTTTAACCACGTATCTAGCATGCAACCTTATGATGTGTGGACATGATCATAAATTAAAATTTTACAGAAAAGTAAACTAATTTACTTTGTACCTCGCGTAACTCGAAGAAAGGGACGAGATCCAACCGTAGCGTCCCTTGGAAGCTTCGCCTCTATTCGCGTCCACGCCGAGTTCTCTTCGGGATGACTTCGCAAAGCCACGAGTTTCGTGCCGACAAGAACTACTAGATTCTCCAAAGGCACGACTAGAATATCAAGAGAGAAAGATGGAAGACTAACCACCAAGTAACGGAATCAAGATTCCGGGGGAAGGAAGGAGTTGCGACCCGCTTCTTCTTCTTCTTTGGCACCTTCTTGGTGGAGGAGGCTCACGGCAACCCTAGGCGGTGCGCCGGCCCTAGGGGAGGAGAGAGGGCGCCGGCCCTAGAGAGAGAGAGGGCGCCGGTCCTAGAGAGAGAGAGAGGGAGAGAATAAGAGAGAGAGAGAGCTTGCTACTTAATCTCTTAATTCGAATTCAAGCCTTGCCTTGGTTCCTTTATATAGTAGCCTCTCCATCGCCAAGTCTCCCTTTTAACGGAATAAATTTACATAAGAAATTTATCTTATAAATTTTCTTATGAATTATTCCGTTATACCAAGTTTTATTATAACTAAATTTATAATAAAAACAAACATATCTCTCCTTTTATTATGGAATAAATTTTCACAAGAAATTTATTATATAAATTTTTCTTATCATGGAAAAATCAATTCATAATTGATTTTATAAAATAAAATAAACCATTTAAAGTTTATTTTAATTTCCATGAAAATAAATTTATTTATATAAATTTCTTTATATAAATTTATTTATCCATAATTTTATAAAACAAATCGCGCTTGATTTATTTTATAATTTAAACCAAATAAATTGGCTTCCCTCCTTTGTTGTGGCCGGCCAAACCAAAGAGGGTGGGGACCCTCTTTGGCCGACCAAACCAAGCCGCCTCCTCGCGAATTAAACTCATTTAATTCGTCCAATAAGCCTTCAAAAGACTTAGCCATTTTGAGCTTCCGATGCGCCTCTGATTAATTCAGATTCGACTTATTTCTCTTGATCGAAAAATCTGATTTTCAACTCATTTTAAATCCCTCAGATTACTCGTAGTGCGTGTGACTAAATAGGCTTTCGATTTATGTTGGCCGTCTATAATCAACCAATTATAGAACGATCATGAGTGGCACCTAGTAGTACATCATGACCCCCAACTAATCGAAAGATCAACGGTTGACCTCAGAAATAATTCTGAAACCCTTCAACAGCTATAATGAGTCGTGCCTCATTCCCTTCACCACCTTATACCCACTTGGTTCAGGACACGGTCTATGTGTGTCAGTCCCCACTAGGCTGACTACGTCACACCTAGCCCAAGTAATGTCTTTCTCGTCCAATGGATTCTAATTACTCTCATGTTTCCTAGAGATTCATACTCGGAACATGTTATGCTCTGGCCAGAGGCTTCGAGTAACAATCCGACGATAGGCCTTGGGTATACATCTCCTCGCAAGGAGTGGTGAATCCTTTGTAGGCTGTTCAAACATCTTCGGGCACTTCGGCTTATACCCAACCATCCTGGGTCCACACCTCCTTAGAGATGCTTGCTTAAGATGTCAAAGTATAAGTCTCCGTGACCAAGATGACTTGAACACCGCAAGTCAAAGGAACATCGCACTTAAGCTGCAGTAAGAACTTCATTGACATATCCACATGTAGATTCCCATATGAAGTTTTACAGCCAGTCACTCCAATGAACTAGTTCCTTTAACTAGCATCCATGTTTATCTCCGGACATCCCAATGTCACCAGCCAGTGAGAATCAGCTGATTAGAAAATAACCCATGCTAGTCTTAACAGAATTGATAGTGTCCGTATTTATCAATTCATCGACTAGGGACAATTTCAATACTTCACAATTGCACATGTAGAGATAATCACTAGTTGTGAATTCATCACAAATTCTCTCATGCTGTGAATTGTATTGCGGACATTCAGTAAATGAGTTTAAGATCTCAATCAAATACATGAACATGTATACTCAAATAGTAAATATTCATTTATTAAAGTAAATGATTACAATCATAAGGCGATTGCCTTAGGACACTTCTCTCATATTACTAACAAACTCCCACTTGGCCTAATGCCAATCGCTACGGTATCCAATACCACAGGCTCTAACATGACCCTCAAACTTGCTTTGAGGCAAGGCCTTAGTTAAAGGATCCGCTAAATTCCTTTCAGTGGGAATTTTCTCAATTTGTATGTCATTCCTACTTATAATCTCTCTGATCAGATGATAGCGGCGAAGCACGTGTTTGGATCGCTGATGAGACCTTGGTTCCTTTGCTTGTGCAATAGCTCCATTGTTGTCGCAGTAAACCGGTATTGCTTCATCAATGGTTGGAACCACACCAAGTTCTGAGACAAACTTCTTGATCCAGACTGCTTCTTTTGCTGCTTCCGAAGCCGCGATATATTTCGCTTCCGTGGTAGAATCCGCTACAGTGTCTTGCATGGAACTTTTCCAACTTATTGCGCCTCCATTCAAAGTAAATACGTATCCAGACTGAGATTTGGAGTCATCCTTATCTGTCTGGAAACTGGCATCTGTATACCCACGTATTACCATATCTCCTTCTCCATATATTAGGAACACATCCTTAGTTCTTCTTAAGTACATAAGGATTGTCTTGACAGCCGCCCAATGATCCATTCCTGGATCAGACTGGTATCTGCTCGTGACACTCAGAGCATACGATACATCGGGCCTAGTACATAACATAGCATACATGATAGATCCTATCGCGGATGCATAAGGAATCTTATTCATGCAAATCCTCTCTCTTCTGTGCGCGGACACATAGACTTTGAAAGGTTGATCCCATGCCTGATGGGAAGGTAACCTTTCTTGGATTCCGACATGCTAAACCTTTTTAGTACTCGGTCTATATATGTAGACTGCGAAAGACCAAACAACCGTTTTGATCTATCTCTATAGATTCTAATCCCAAGGATATAGGTTGCTTCTCCCAGGTCTTTCATGGAGAAAGTTTTGGACAACCAAATTTTAACTGATTGTAAGACTGATATATCGTTTCCTATAAGCAATATGTCATCGACATATAGCACTAGTAATACGACTGCACTCCCACTAACCTTCTTGTACACACAGGGTTCGTCAGGATTTTGTGAGAAATTAAACTCTTTGATTGTCTCATCAAAACGGATGTTCTAGCTCCTGGATGCTTGCTTTAGTCCATATATGGATCGTCGAAGCTTGCATATTTTGGTTTTATCAACCGATGTGAAACCTTCAGGTTGTATCATGTATACATCCTCGAGCAGGTTTCCATTAAGGAAAGCTGTTTTCACATCCATTTGCCATATCTCATAATCATGATGAGCTGCTATGGCTAGGAGCATCCGAATGGATTTAAGCATAGCTACTGGCGAATAGGTTTCGTCATAATCAATTCCTTGTTTCTGACGATATCCTTTTGCCACTAATCTAGCCTTAAAGGTAACTACATTACCTTCCATGTCGGTTTTCTTCTTGAAAACCCACTTGCACCCTATGGGCTTAATCCCTTCAGGTGGGTTAACCAAGTCCCATACTTGATTTTCGTACATGGAATCCATTTCCGACTTCATGGCTTCAAGCCATTTGTCCCTTTCTGAACTTTTCAGAACATCTTCATAACTGATAGGTTCGTCATCGCTTATGAGTAACACGTCGTTCGATTCACTTATGAGAAATCCGTATCTCTCTGGAATATTGCGTGTCCTATCAGACCTACGAAGAGGTGGTGTTGTTTTAGGTTCAACTGATAGCTCATCACTATGAGTTATCGGTTGTGGGTCTAGACTAGGTGTCTCTGTAATGTCTATTGGAGTTTCTTGAACTTCATCAAGTTCAATGCCACTCCCACTGTTTTCTTGTAAAAGAAATTCTATTTCCAGAAATACAGCATGCCTTGAAATAAACACCTTTTGCTCCAAGGGATGATAGAATTGGTAACCATTCGTTTCCTTAGGGTATCCAATAAATAGACATTTATCAGACTTAGCATCCAATTTGTCTGATACAGTCCGCTTCATATAAGCAGGACAACCCCATATCTTAATGTGAGTTAAGTGAGGTTTCTTACTATTCTATATCTCATATGGAGTAGTAGAGACTACCTTGGTTGGGACTCTGTTTAGCAAGTAAACAGCTGTCTTAAGTGCATAGCCCCAAAAGGATTTTGGAAGAGTTGCATGGTTCATCATGGATCTAACCATGTCCATCAAGGTTCGGTTACGCCTCTCAGATACACCATTATGCTGTGGTGTATACGGCGGAGTCCATTGAGACAATATCCCATTGTCCCTAAGATAATCTTGAAACTCTTGACTCAAGTATTCACCACCCCGATCGGATCGAAGTATCTTAATACTTTTGCCAAGCTGTTTCTCTACTTCATTTCTGAATTCTTTGAATTTCTCAAAAGCTTCAGATTTGTGTTTCATCAAGAACACATACCCGAATCGTGAGTGATCATCGATAAAGGTGATGAAGTAGCTATAGCCTCCTTGTGCAAGAGTTGACATTGGTCCACATACATCAGTATGTATTAGACCAAGCAATTCTCCCACTGGATTACCTTTTCCGGAAAAGGGTAATTTGGTCATCTTGCCTTTTAAGCATGATTCGCATGTATCAAATGAACTGGGTTCAAATGATTCCAGAATTCCACATCGGTGTAATTCGGTCATGCGTTTCTTACTTACATGGCCAAGACGACAATGCCAGTGTAGGAGTCTATTCGATTATCTATTCGAGCACGTTTGTTGCTAACTTCGATATTGAAAACGTCACCGGATAAATCTAACGTGTAGATACCATTGCACAAAGTTCCGGTCCCATAAAGAACGTCATTTAAAGTTATGTAACAACAATTGTTACTGAAAGTTAAATGATAACATTTTTCATTCAAACATGAAATAGATACAATGTTCTTTATTAACGAAGGAACAAAATAACAATTATCCAATTCTAAGATACGTCCAGTAGGGAGCTTTAGCAAATATGCTTCTCCCTTGACGAGTCTTCTTCTATTCCTTAGCCCCTGTATGTCATTACATATATGTGAGCTACACCCAGTATCAAGTACCCAGGTATTTGAGGAAATAGAGTGACATTCAATAACGAAGATACCTGAAGAGGATGGGGCATCGGATGCCTTCTTCTTCAAGGACTCAAGATAAACCTTGCAGTTTCTTCGCCAGTGACCCTCCTTACCACAATGATGGCAAGTGCCTTTTGGTGTCTTTTTGGCCTTTTTCTTCTTTCCCTTATTCTGTTCTTTGGCCTTCCTCTTAGAACCTTTCTTCGAGGAACCAACTAACAGTACTGTCTTCTGATCCTGCTTCACAGAAGGCTCTATAGTCTTCAGCAGGTTGAGCAACTCAGGAATGGTAGTCTCCAGCTTGTTCATCCGATAGTTCATCACAAATTACGAATAACTTTTGGGCAAACAGTGCAGAATTAAGTCAATACTTAGTTCATGATCCATTGCAAAACCGAGTGTGCTCAGTCGCTCAATGTACCCCAACATCTTTAACACAAATTGTGAGGCAGAAGTGCCTTCCTGCATCTTTGAGGTGAAGAGGAGTCTGGAGACCTCGAACCTTTCGGATCTCGCTTGCTCGTCAAATAACTCATGAAGATGGAAGATGATGGTATAAGCATCCATATGCTCATGCTGCTTTTGCAGCTCAGGTACCATAGCGGCTAGCATGATGCAACTCGCAAGTTCAGAATCGGTCACATGTTTCTGATAGGCCAACAATTGGTCTGGAGTTGCATTTTCTGGAGGATGGTCGGGAAGTTGATCTACAAGGACATAAGCAAGCTTCTCTGCCTTGAGGACTATCCTTAGGTTTCGAAGCCAGTCCATGAAGTTTGGCCCAGTCAGTTTGTTGGTGTCCAAAATGGAACGCAAATTCAGGAAGACATGATCGAGTGATTATCCTAGAAATACAAATTGAGCTTATGTGAGAAGAATGATAAAGAATGCATCAACATACATTAATTAAATCCTATTTATTTTTCGAATTGAATAACCCTTTTTATCAATTCGGGAGATCGTAGGAACATCTCCAAATAGGTTGATATCCAACCATAGATAAGAACAACCATGGCTGTGGCCATCAAGCTATTCTTAGTTATGAAGGTAGGTAATTTTACCGATTACATATCACATATATGTAACTATCACATTATGCTATCAACTAATTGAATGTTTGCATAAATCATTGGATTGCACTCAACTGCACCTCTCTTTACATCGACCTTGGCTGTGACACAACAAATCGATGCTCCAAGCTTAAGGCTGACCCATTAATCAAGAAATAGTTTTAATATGGTTGGAGCTCATTCAACCGTTTAGTCAGGCTTGGATGTGTCCAACAACCAAAACTAAGGATTGACCTCTGACTCCAACTATATTAATCATAAACTAATTCTATGGTTTAAACATGTTGAGGTTCAAGTCGGGCATGGATGTGTCCATCAACCCAAACGAGAAACAAAACTCCGGTTCTAACCATATTAATGGAAGGTGTTGGCCTTAATATTTTGTAAGGGGTTTTGGGTCTCATCCTTTCTTTTCTATGCACATTCATGACATTTAATTATGTCATGCAGTAACGATTTCCTTAATAAAGTATGTATGTGACTTAATTTATCAAGTCTCATTAATTGGATTAGGAACCGGATTTCCTAATCCAAATTTCATACTTTATTCAAGGAATTGTTTTGGGAAACAATTTCCTAAATTGTCATAATCAATTTCGGAAATAATATGTTTAAGACTTTGATTTCTCTAAATCAAATCTTATCAAATTAAGAGACTGAATCTCTTAATTCAACCACATATTATTTTCATGAAAATCTTATTTAAGAAAACTCTATAGGAAACCATTTTCCTAATTAATTTTGGAGACAACAATATGTAAGAGCATCATCTCTTAAATCAAATAAGGAAATTATCCTAAATTTCCAAGATTTGATCACATATTTTATTTATGGACTAATTAATTATAACAAATCGTTTTCTAAGGGTGGCTCCCCGAGGCTCAGATACCCAAAGAAAAGTAATTTGTCGTAAATCCAATTTGGTCCGCTCCCCGAGGCGTAACCAAATTGAACATGACAATTTTATTCAAAATAGGAAATTAAATTACAACAACTAACTTTAATTTGGGTGGCTCCCCGAGGCACTCCCCAAAGAAAAGAATTTTGTTAATAATTTAAATCCCAATTTGAATTTAATTGTCAATTAACGTTCCATAAATTTGTCTAGACTTTCTTGAAAGAAAGTGCCCAAAATTGCGAGATTTCAAAATAGGTTTTCAGAATAATTGTAAGTTTCTGGTACAAAGAAAACTTACATATTTCCAAAATTGGAAAATAGGAAATTTTCAAAATTGGAAAGTTTCCAATAATGGGAAGTTTTCATAATTATCATAAAATTTCAGAAATTAGGATATTTCAAAAGTTTGCGAAATTTCATGAGGATTTCCAAACTTCAAAATTCCTAAATCTAAAAATTTACCATAATTGGAAAGTTTCCATAATTGGAAAATTTTCCGAAATTGAGATCATGACAAAGTTTTCCGCAAAACAATTATATGATTATGTCGAACACTAACCTACTCTGATACCAATGTTGGGACCGGGTGCATGTTGACATGGATACGGGTTCGTAATTTTAAAATATAATTACGTGCAGCGGAAGAATTAGCATAAATAATTTCTCAAATTATTTTAACCACGTATCTAGCATGCAACCTTATGATGTGTGGACATGATCATAAATTAAAATTTTGCAGAAAAGTAAACTAATTTACTTTGTACCTCGCGTAACTCGAAGAAAGGGACGAGATCCAACCGTAGCGTCCCTTGGAAGCTTCGCCTCTATTCGCGTCCACGCCGAGTTCTCTTCGGGATGACTTCGCAAAGCCACGAGTTTTGTGCCGACAAGAACTACTAGATTCTCCAAAGGCACGACTAGAATATCAAGAGAGAAAGATGGAAGACTAACCACCAAGTAACGGAATCAAGATTCCGGGGGAAGGAAGGAGTTGCGACCCGCTTCTTCTTCTTCTTTGGCACCTTCTTGGTGGAGGAGGCTCACGGCAACCCTAGGCAGTGCGCCAGCCCTAGGGGAGGAGAGAGGGCGCCGACCCTAGAGAGAGAGAGAGGGCGTCGGTCCTAGAGAGAGAGAGAGGGCGCCGGCCCTAGAGAGAGAGAGGGAGAGAATAAGAGAGAGAGAGAGCTTGCTACTTAATCTGTTAATTCGAATTCAAGCATTGCCTTGGTTCCTTTATATAGTAGCCTCTCCATCGCCAAGTCTCCCTTTTAACGGAATAAATTTACATAAGAAATTTATCTTATAAATTTTCTTATGAATTATTCCGTTATACCAAGTTTTATTATAACTAAATTTATAATAAAAACAAACATATCTCTCCTTTTATTATGGAATAAATTTTCACAAGAAATTTATTATATAAATTTTTCTTATCATGGAAAAATCAATTCATAATTGATTTTATAAAATAAAATAAACCATTTAATGTTTATTTTAATTTCCATGAAAATAAATTTATTTATATAAATTTCTTTATATAAATTTATTTATATAAATTTATTTATCCATAATTTTATAAAACAAATCGCGCTTGATTTATTTTATAATTTAAACCAAATAAATTGGCTTCCCTCCTTTGTTGTGGCCGGCCAAACCAGAGAGGGTGGGGACCCTCTTTGGCCGGCCAAACCAAGCCGCCTCCTCGCGAATTAAACTCATTTAATTCGTCCAATAAGCCTTCAAAAGACTTAGCCATTTTGAGCTTCCGATGCGCCTCTGATTAATTCAGATTCGACTTATTTCTCTTGATCGGAAAATCCGATTTTCAACTCGTTTTAAATCCCTCGGATTACTCGTAGTGCGTGTGACTAAATAGGCTTTCGATTTATGTTGGCCGTCTATAATCAACCAATTATAGAACGATCATGAGTGGCACCTAGTAGTACATCATGACCCCCAACTAATCGAAAGATCAACGGTTGACCTCAGAAATAATTCTGAAACCCTTCAGCAGCTATAATGAGTCGTGCCTCATTCCCTTCACCACCTTATACCCACTTGGTTCAGGACACGGTCTATGTGTGTCAGTCCCCACTAGGCTGACTACGTCACACCTAGCCCAAGTAATGTCTTTCTCGTCCAATGGATTCTAATTACTCTCATGTTTCCTAGAGATTCATACTCGGAACATGTTATGCTCTGGCCAGAGGCTTCGAGTATCAATCCGACGATAGGCCTTGGGTATACATCTCCTCGCAAGGAGTGGTGAATCCTTTGTAGGCTGTTCAAACATCTTCGGGCACTTCGGCTTATACCCAACCATCCTAGGTCCACACCTCCTTAGAGATGCTTGCTTAAGATGTCAAAGTATAAGTCTCCGTTACCAAGATGACTTGAACACCGCAAGTCAAAGGAACATCGCACTTAAGCTGCAGTAAGAACTTCATTGACATATCCACATGTAGATTCCCATATGAAGTTTTACAGCCAGTCACTCCAATGAACTAGTTCCTTTAACTAGCATCCATGTTTATCTCCGGACATCCCAATGTCACCAGCCAGTGAGAATCAGCTGATTAGAGAATAACCCATGCTAGTCTTAACAGAATTGATAGTGTCTGTATTTATCAATTCATCGACTAGGGACAATTTCAATACTTCACAATTGCACATGTAGAGATAATCACTAGTTGTGAATTCATCACAAATTCTCTCATGCTGTGAATTGTATTGCGGACATTCAGTAAATGAGTTTAAGATCTCAATCAAATACATGAACATGTATACTCAAATAGTAAATATTCATTTATTAAAGTAAATGATTACAATCATAAGGCGATTGCCTTAGGACACTTCTCTCATATTACTAACATACTAGTCGGGTACTCCCTCGTTAGCAAAGTCTATCGAGTCTACAACAAGAAGTGTAGATTGGTTGAAGTGTCTTCTGATGTTGTCTTTGAAGAAATTCAAAAAGTCAATGGTCAACCAGAAGATGAAGTCCAATTCGAACTTAGTAGACTAAGTTTGAATGAGAGTCCAAATGTTATTGATGGTGATGAATCCGATGACGGTGAGCCTAGACAATCCATAGATCAGCCGGATCCTGAGGCTGAACTTGTGTCTAGTGAACCCATTCAAGAAGCACCACCAACACCAAGGCAAACTAGATTAGCCTCTAGTCATCCCCAAGACCAAATTGTTGGAGACATCCACCATGGGGTTAGAACTAGATCATTCTTTAGGAATGAGGCTAATGAAGTTACCCTAATTTCCGAAATTGAACCTAAAAAAATTGATGAAGCATTAAATGATCCCAATTGGATCATTGCAATGCAAGATGAACTAGGTCAATTTGAGAGGAGTCAAGTTTGGGACATAGTCCCTAGACCTAAGATGACCACCATCATTGGAACTAAATGGGTCTTCAAAAACAAATTGAACCATAAGGGAGAAATCATTAGAAACAAGGCACGCTTAGTAGCCAAGGGCTATAGTCAAGTTGAAGGCCTTGATTATGATGAGACCTATGCTCCCGTGGCACGATTAGAATCCATTCGATTGATGCTTGCATTTGCAGCACATCGTGGCTTCAAGCTATACCAAATGGATGTCAAATCGGCCTTTCTGAATGGTCTAATAAGAGAAGAGGTCTATGTCGAACAACTTCCGGGGTTTGAGAATTCAGAATTCCCAAATCACGTGTTCAAGCTCAAAAAGGCACTTTATGGCCTTAAACAAGCACCCTGGGCTTGGTATGAGCGGTTGTCGACATTCTTAATTGAGAAGGGCTTCGTTAGAGACCAAATAGACCCTACACTATTTCTACGTAGAGATGGTGATAATATTTTTGTAGCCCAAGTATATGTCGATGACATAATTTGTGGCTCAAACAATAAGGGCTATTTAAATGAATTCATTGGACACATGGAGAGTGAATTTGAAATTAGTCTAGTGGGAGAGTTGACTTTCTTCCTTGGACTTGAAATCAAGCAAACTCGTAACGGAATCCATGTACACCAATCGAAATATACTCAAGACATGCTTCGAAAATTCAACATGAGTGATTCAAAAGAGGTAACCACTCCCATGGCTACAAACACAAGATTAGACAATGATGAGAGTGGTAAACCCGTTGATTTGACTCAATATCGGAGCATGATAGGTAGTTTGCTATACCTAACAGCCAGTCGACCGGATATTCTATTTGCTGGGGAATGTGCGCTAGGTATCAAGTGTGTGCCAAGGAATCTCACTTAATCACTGTTAAGCGAATTTTGAGATATCTCAAAGGCACAATTGGAGTCGGTCTATGGTACCCCCGTACCGAATCATTTGATTTAATTGGCTATATGGATTCTGACTACGCTGGATGTAAGTTGGACCGGAAAAGCACAAGTGGGGGATGCCAATTCTTAGGTTCATCCTTAGTAAGTTGGTCAAGTCGGAAGCAACATTGTGTTTCTCTCTCCACGACCGAGGCAGAATATATCGCCATGGGAGAGAGCGTATTGTAATTGTTGTGGATGAAACATACTTTAGAGGACTATGGATTGAGCTATAAGAGTGTGCAAGTGTTATGTGATAACATTAGCACAATTAACCTAACCAAGAATCCAGTCCGTCATTCTAGGACCAAACATATTGAGGTGCGTCACCACTTCATTAGGGATCATGTAGCTAGGGGAGATATTGTACTCTCACATGTAGAGTCCAAATCAAACTTAGCTGACATCTTTACTAAACCACTCCCCGAAAATGAATTTAGTTTCCTAAGAAGGGAGTTGGGAATGTGTCGCGCTTCATAAACATCAAAATGCATTCAAAACCCTTCATGATAATTTCGAAATTGTTGGGATACAATTGGGTAACTTGGGGACATCTCACACAAACCATAAGGGTTACCAAAATGTTTTTGTTTGCTAGATATGGGGTGAGATGCTAGGATCAACTCAATTTCTCAAAATGTCAATGCATCCCTTGAGAAATTAAGTTGACGAGATAAAAATCACTTCGGTGACCAAGTATGGGGAAACCAATGCATAACATATGTGTATTTGGCTCCATGATCATACTTGGGCATTCCAATCAAGGAAACTTGATTGGAAACCTGATTTTGACACAATCTTGATTAAAATGGTTTGAGTGATTGTTGATTGAGTTTGACTCCACTTGGGTGGAGCAAAGTGATTTGTTCAAACCATAAGGACCTTTGATCTTTGTTTAGGGATCAATTATAGTCAAGGGATCATTTCCAAGATTGATATCTTTCGTCAAATCCCTTCAGAAAGCGTGTCAAAGTCTGAAACTGAAAGTTTCAGTTCGTATCTGAGAGTATCAGGAACCCTGATTGGTCACCAGACCGATCAGGCGTAGGGCTGATGGGTCCCCGGACCGATCTGGCTCTCTCCTGAGTTGATCGGTCCACAGACCGATCAGAGGGGTCGGCAGAGACTTTGCTGATTTGTGTCCAAACATTCTGTGCTAGTCTGGATCGGTCCCCGGACCGATCTGGAACCCGGTTGTGATCGGTCCACAGACCGATCAGGGGGCTTCTCGAAAATCATCCAACCCTACTGTTCACTTCCTGATCGATCAGCCGATCAATCAGGAGCCTGCCTGATCAGTCACCCGACCGATCAGGACCAGGCCAGTCCGATCAGGCCATAGCCTGATCGGTCTGGGCACTCTCAGATCGAATGGTGATCCGTTCGATCACATTAAATTTCGGTTGGTGGACCGATCCACCAACCTATTAACTTCGCGAAAACCTTTCTTCTCCCAAGCCCTAGCGCCGAATCACTACTTGCGCCCTTCATCTCGTGCGAAAGCCTTCCTTGCTTCTCCTTCCTTTCTCTTGCGAGTGAGCGTGCGTGTGATCCCGAGAAGACTTCCTGCGAGCCTCTCCTTGTCTTCGGCAAGTTTCTTTTTCTTGCTCACGAGTTTGCGCTTCACTCTTGCGCCGAGAACCTCTTCTGCGCAAGCTGTTCTTCCAATCTTCAAGAACTTCTCCAATGGCACTAAAGTGAGTTTTTGGTTTAGTGTTTCTTGCAAATCAGTTCACAGATTGTTAGTTTGTGCTAATCAAATTTTTGTCTTGTGGTGCTTACCGTGATCTTGCTTATGCCATGACGTAAATTATATCATATCTCTATGTTGGTAATCTTTTGATTTGTCATGACCATTCTTTGCCCTGTCTTTGATTAAATCTATCCTCATATGATCATTTCTATCTTATGATTATGGTTTCATGATCGACTCTTGGTTGCACCTATGTTCATGTGATCAATTCCACCTCATGTACACTTGATTATTCTATACTATGATCAACTCGTGTATTGATTCTGTGAACTTTTAAATCTTGTGTCATGATTCACTTGATTCAATTTCTTCCCATGACCAATTCCAATCTTTAGAAAATCATCAAAGGGTAAAGATCCCGCAGAGGGCAGCGCGAAGGGGAAAGCCCCTTCCTCATCTGCGCTCTCCAGAAGGCCTCAGCCTTCTTCGAGCTCTCGCTTTCCAAATGCTGCCTGTGAACAGGCTTTCCAATCAAGGACCTTTAAGTTGCTACCCTGCCGATCGATAGATGTCACTTTCCTGACTAAGTATTGTCCCTTGATCATGGAGATCGTCGCTTTTTACAACATTGGCTTTCTACTCTCCCAAGAGAGACCTATCTGTTGATGCAGTCTGGCCCTGATTGTTGTTTTGGTGTTGACAAAGATTTTAGTTTAGGTTGATGATGATGATGATGATGATGATGATTAAGTCCTGATCGAGGATTAGGCATGATTTGGAGGATTCTAGCCTGGAGGGCTAGGTGTTGGAAAATCCTAACCTGGAGGGTTAGGTGTGGAAAATCCTAGCTTGGAGGGCTAGGTGTTGGAAAAGTCCTAATTCAGAAAGGTTGGGTGAAAAGTCCTAGCTTGGAGGGCTAGGTGAAAAGTCCTAACTTAGAGGGTTAGGTGCAAATTCCCATCCTGGAGAATTAGGTGAAAAAGTCCTGGCTTGGAGGGTCAGGTGCCTAGCTTGGAGGGCTAGGTTGGATGATGTTCTAACTCGGAAGGGTTGGGTGAAAAGTCCTAGCTTGGAGGGCTAGGTGAAAAGTCCTAGCTTGGAGGGCTAGGTGAAAAGTCCTAACTTGGAGGGTTAGGTGCAAATTCCCAACTTGGAGAGTTAGATGGAAAATCCTTAGCTTGGAGGGCTAAGGTGGATGGAAACTTAGCTTGGAGGGCTGAGTTTGAGTCCCTGGATCGGTCTGGTGATCGATCAGGGATTCTGGCACGCTGCTCCTTCGTGGATCGGTCTGGTGACCGATCCAGCGATGACTGATCGGTCGGGTGACCGATCAGGGAGCACACAGTGAGGTTGGGAACCTACTGTGCTGCTCCTGATCGATCTGGTGACCGATCAGGGAGTATGCGTTTCACCCATTGACTGGCTCCTGATCGGTCTGGTGACCGATCAGGGAGCGAGCAGTGAGGTTGAGTTCCCTTGCTGAACTGCTCCTGATCGGTCTGATGACCGATCAGGTTTACTGTGCAGATCGTTCCGGAGAACGATCAAGCGTCGCAGGTTCCTCTCTATGATCGATCAGGACGGAGCCTGATCGGTTTGGTCAGGTTCTGATCGGTCTGGTGACTGATCAGGAGGCTGCCTGATCGGTCCGGTGATCGATCAGAAGGCTTAGCCTGCGAAACTCAGAAATCGCCCAATATAAGGGTGGATCGGTCCGGTGAACGATCCACGACTTGGGATCGGTCTGGTGATCGGTCCAGGAGAATCTCAAAGAAATCGCGATTTCTAATTGAGCGTTGGGGATCGATCAGGATGAAGCCTGATCGGTCTAGAACCAGCCTGATCGGTCTGGTGACCGATCAAGAGGCTCTCTGATCGGTCCGGTGACCGATCACTTTAATTTAAATTGCATTGTCAGACGCTCTGATTGCGTCTGAACACAACCGATTCGCTGCCACTTTCCTCTGATATTTGATATGTTGTTTGATTTGCTACTCTAATACTCTGAGTAAGTTTCAGGTGACAGGGGAGGATTCAAACATTCAAGGAGAAGTCAAAGAGAGCTTTCCTTGGAGCAGGTTTGTCCCTTTCTCCACACAGGTTGCAACGGCTGGATGCAGGACTGAAGCTGCTGACTGAAGCTTGGCTGAGGGAGCTCAGGAAGTTCAGTTAAGGTTCAGTGTAGCTGGCGCGTTGGCAGTGAGGCAGCTGTAGGCTGCTGGAGATGAGATCATCTGTTGCTTAGCGGAGAAACAAAAGGAACGAGAGTTGTAGTGTTCAGTAACAATTGAGTCTTGTGCGCTTGAGTTCCTGCATTTTGTTTTTGCTCCATATTAAGCTTGCTGTTCTTGAGTTCTTCAATCATTCTGAGCAAGCTATTGAGAAGCAATCATCATACTTGAGCGCTTGAAGGAGAAAACAAGAGGCTTGGAGTCCGACAGTGGGAAGACACGGAGAAGGGTTCTGCGTGAGATCGCCACTGGGTGGAGCTCAGGGAAGCTTGCTGTGTTTTTGTCCTTGTTAAGTGGTTGAGTAAGATTCTTCTTGTTGTTTCTTTATGCTCATTTTATATCATTGTTTGAAACACACTGTGGGGAGGTTTCTCCACCGAGAAGGAGGTTGCTTCATATCCGGTGATCACCGGGGCTTGATCTGCCGACGATCAAGGGATCGCCCACCTTAAGGGCACGCCAAGGAGTAGGGGCAAGTTATCCCCGAACCTTGTAAAATCTCCTTGTTAGCGATCTTGCTAATCTTGCTAGTTAGGTTTTGGTTTTAGTTTCTGCAAGTTTTGGTTTCCCATACTTCCGCTGTGCTATTAATAACTTCAAGTGCAGAAATTTGATAACTCTTCTAAGAAGAAGCGATTGGCTATATTCACCCCCCCTCTCTAGCCATCTCGTTCCCAACAAGTGGTATCAGAGCAAGGTGCTCTGTTTACGGCTTAACAACCGAGAGTTCTCAACAAGATGGCATTGAGAGAAGACTTCTCCACCACCCGACCTCCATTCTTTGATGGTGCCGACTTCCAATATTGGAGATCAAAGATGGAATACTATTTGAAGATGGATATCCATACGTGGTTCGCGGTGAAGGAGGGATTCATCCCTCCTAAGGATGATGAAGGCAAAGAACTTGAGTCATGGAGGTGGACTGCCGAACAAACAAGGAAGAGTGAAGCCGACGCGAAGGCGGTTGTCACTCTACAATGTGGCATGAACAAAGACCAACTCATCAAGGTTGGTCCCTTCACAAGTGCAAAAGACTTGTGGAACAAACTCATAGAGCTCCATGAAGGCACCCGAGACTCTAGAATTGCCAAGAGGGACTTGTTCCTCAATCAACTTCAAAATCTCTCCATGAAGGAGAATGAGTCGGTAAGTGAGCTCCATAGCCGGTTCAAGGAAGTCCTTAATGGACTTCATTCAATTGATGAAAAGGTCGAGAATCGCGACCTTGTGAGGTATGTCTTGAAAGCATTTCCGAGGAATGCTTTGTGGTCATCCATGTTGGATGCCTACAAAGTATCCAAGGATTTATCTATTGTGAAATTAGATGATTTATTTTGTGAGATGGAATTGCATGAGATGGCTAACAAAGGCCCCAAGGAGAAGGGGATTGCCTTAGTTGCAGGGGACCGAGCCACTAAGAAGAAGAAGGAGAAGAAGAAAGAGAAGGAGGTCTCATCATCTTCATCTTCTTCCGGATCCGAATCCAATTCCGAGGAGGATGGCAGCGGCTCTTCTTCATCCGAAATGGCCAACATTGTGAGGAGGATGATGCGAAGAGACCGACGTTTCAAAAGGAGAGGTAACACTAGTGAATTCAAGCTTCATAAGAATAATGCATCTTGCTTTGAGTGTGGTAGGAAAGGGCATTTCAAGAATGAATGTCCGAAGCTAAAGAAGGAGGAGAAACCCAAAAGAAAAGAAGAGAAATCCAAGAAGAAGAAGAAAGCTTTGAAGGTTTCTTGGGATGAGTCATCCTCTAGTTCATCCGATGATGAGAAGGAGGAGAAGAGCACAAGGCAAGTGGCTCTCATGGCTCTTGGAGAGGAGAGCAGTGATGAATCTTCAAGCTCCTCAAACACGGCTTCATCATCTTCGGATGATGAAGAGGTAACTTCTCCCGAGCTTGAAAAATGTTATAGAGCAATTGCATGTTTAACTAGTATGCTTAAGAAATCCAAAAACAAAGTTAAAGCATTGCAATTAGAAATTGATCAATTGAAAGCCTCTAGGGATGATAACATTGATGACTTGCATGTTGAATTACTAGAAGATGAAATTAAATCTTTGAAACATGAGATTGTAAGCTTGAAATCCTCTAAGGTTGAGGAAATCAGTGACTTGCATGATAATGTGTTAGTGGAGGAAAACCAATCATTGAAGAGTGAAGTTGAGAAGCTCAAGAATATTCTTGGGAAATTCTCAAATAGCTCTAAGACCCTAGACATGATCCTAAATGCCCAAAGAGCGGTTTACAATAGGGCCGGTATTGGTTACCGCCCTAAGGAACCCTCATTTGTATCTCTCATGTCTAGGACTGACATGAGACAATCTAGGACACCCAAGACTCAAAAGAAAGTTGTCAAGGCATGGGTGCCTAAGTCATGTTTAGTTGATGCTTTAGGTCCCAAGGTTTGGGTACCTAAAACTTCTATTTTTCGAATTGTGTAGGTTATGATTGAGGGGGAGCATCTATCAACTTGGTTGTTGATAGTGGATGCTCCAAACACATGACCGGGGATAGAACATTGTTTACCACACTTCACAAGAAAAGTAGAGGTAATGTATCATTTGGTAACAATGGTAGTCTTAAGGTCATAGGAATAGGAGACATTCAAATATCCGAATGTCTTAGAATCTCAAATGTCCTTCTAGTCAAGGGGATGAAGTTTAATCTCCTAAGTGTCAGTCAATTGTGTGACACGG
Organism: Boesenbergia rotunda; assembly: GCA_024364735.1. Classification (NCBI taxonomy): domain Eukaryota; kingdom Viridiplantae; phylum Streptophyta; class Magnoliopsida; order Zingiberales; family Zingiberaceae; genus Boesenbergia; species Boesenbergia rotunda. Next base: position 461,145 of record JAGFNQ010000607.1, on the reverse strand, counting down.
GTTACACAATTGACTTCCAACCAAGTCAATGTCTAGTTAGACAAAATGACACCTTGGACACGGTACTAGTAGGAGCAAGAGTAGACAATATTTATCAAGTTTCTTTTAAAAGTGCTACTAATGCTCTTGCTAAGTGTTTCATGTCAAGAGAAGAAGAGTCCACTCTTTGGCATCGGAGGTTAGCACATGTGAACATGAAGAACATCCGGAAGTTGGCCAACAAGGGACTAGTTCGTGGCTTACCAAGCATCAAGTATGGAAAAGATAAATTATGTGATGCGTGTCAAATGGGTAAGCAAACAAAATCTGCACATAAAGGTAAAAGCGCTGTAAGTACTTCCAATGCATTAGATTTACTTCACATGGATCTATTTGATTGTAGTACCATCATATTATTGAATGGAAGTAGATATTGCCTTGTTATCATTGATGATTTCACTAGATATACATGGACTTACTTTTTAAAATATAAGGACCAAACCTTAGATGTGTTCATTTCTTTTTGTAGAAGAGTTGAAAATGAGAAATCATTAACAATTAAGACAATTAGAAGTGATCATGGAGGTGAATTTCAAAACCAAAGGTTTCTAGAATTTTGTCAAGATAAGGGTTATAGACATGAGTTCTCTACTCCTAGAACACCACAACAAAATGGTGTTGTAGAGAGGAAGAATCGTGTACTTCAAGAGGCTGCACGAAGCATGCTTAATGAGTACTCACTCCCGAGTTACTTATGGGCTGAAGCTGTAAATACAGCTTGCTATGTGCAAAACTGAGTTCTCATCCATAGGTTTTTAGGAAAGACTCCCCATGAACTTTGGTTTGGGAAACCACCTACGGTTAAACATCTTAGGGTGTTTGGTTGTAAGGTGTTCATCCTAAACACCAAGGATCACCTTGGAAAGTTCACGGCAAAGGCTGATGAAGGGATACTAGTCGGGTACTCCCTCGTTAGTAAAGCCTACCGAGTCTACAACAAGAAAACTAGATTAGTTGAAGAGTCTTCTGATGTGGTTTTTGAAGAAATTCCTAAATCACCTGACCAATCAGAAAATGAATGAGGAGTTCAACTCGAACTTAAGAGACTAAGTTTGAATGAAATCCAAGTGTTGTTGATGGTGATGAGTCTGATGACGGTGAGCCAGACAACCCATTGATCAGCCGGATCCTGAGGCTGAACTTGTGTCTAGTGAAACCGTTCAAGAAGCACCACCAACACCAAGGCAAACGAGATTAGCCTCTAGTCATCCCCAAGACCAAATTGTTGGAGACATCCATCAAGGGGTTAGGACTAGATCATTCTTCCGGAATGAGGCTAATGAAGTTGCTCTCATTTCCGAAATTGAACCTAGAAAAATTGATGAAGCATTAAATGATCCCGATTGGATTATCGCGATGCAAGATGAACTAGGTCAATTTGAGAGGAGTCAGGTTTGGGACCTAGTCCCTAGACCTAAGAAGACCACCATTATTGGAACCAAATGGGTCTTCAAGAACAAATTGAACCACAAGGGAGAAATCATTAGAAACAAGGCACGCTTGGTAGCCAAGGGCTACAGTCAAGTTGAAGGCCTTGATTATGATGAGACTTATGCTCCCGTGGCACGATTAGAGTCCATCCGATTGATGCTTGCATTTGCAGCACATCGTGGCTTCAAATTATTTCAAATGGACGTCAAATCGGCCTTCCTAAATGGTTTGATTAGGGAAGAGGTCTATGTCGAACAACCTCCGGGGTTTGAGAGTACCGAACATCCAAACCACGTGTTCAAGCTCAAAAAGGCACTCTATGGCCTTAAACAAGCACCCCGGGCTTGGTATGAGCGGTTGTCGACATTCTTGATTGAAAAGGGCTTCGTTAGAGGTCAAATAGATCCTACACTGTTTCTACGAAGAGATGGTGATAATATATTTGTAGCCCAAGTATATGTCGACGACATAATTTGTGGCTCAAATAATAAGGGCTATTTAAATGAGTTCATTAGACACATGGAGAGTGAATTTGAAATGAGTCTAGTGGGAGAGTTGACTTTCTTCCTTGGACTTGAAATCAAACAAACCCGCGATGGTATCCATGTGCACCAATCAAAGTATACACACGAAATGCTTCGAAAATTTAATATGAGTGATTCGAAAGAGGTAACCACTCCCATGGCTACGAACACAAGATTAGACAATGATGAGAGTGGTAAACCCGTTGATCTAACTCAATATCGAAGCATGATAGGTAGTTTGCTATACCTCACAGCTAGTCGACCAGATATACTATTTGCTGTAGGTATGTGCGCTAGGTATCAAGTCTGTGCCAAGGAATCTCACCTAATTGCTGTTAAGCGAATTTTGAGATATCTCAAGGGTATAATTGGTGTAGGTCTTTGGTATCCCCGTACCGAATCTTTTGATTTGATGGGCTATACGGATTCCGACTACGCTGGATGTAAGTTGGACCGGAAGAGCACTAGTGGGGGCTGCCAATTCTTAGGATCGTCCTTAGTAAGTTGGTCGAGTCGGAAGCAACATTGTGTTGCTCTTTCCACTACCGAGGCAGAATATATCGCCATGGGAGAGAGTATATCACAATTGTTGTGGATGATCCACACCTTAGAGGATTATGGATTGAGTTACAAGGGTGTGCAAGTGTTATGTGATAACATTAGCACAATTAACTTAACCAAGAATCCGGTCCATCATTCTAGGACAAAACATATTGAAGTAAGACACCACTTCATTAGGGATCATGTAGCTAGGGGGAACATCATACTCTCACATGTGGAGTCAAAGTCAAACCTAGCTGACATTTTCACTAAACCACTTCCCGAGAGTGAATTTAGTTTCCTAAGACGGGAATTGGGAATGTGTCGCGCTTCATGATGTTCAAATTGCGGTCAAAACCCTTCATGATGATTTCGAAATTTTTGGGAACAATTGGGTAACTTTGGGAACATCTCACACAAACTATAAGGTTTAACAAAACGTTTTTGTTTGCTAGATATGGGGTGAGATGTTAGGTTTAACTCAATTTCTCAAAATGTCATTGCATCCCTTGAGGAATTAAGTTAACGAGATAATAATCACGGTGGTGACCAAGTATGGGGAAAACCATTGCATAACATATGTGTATATGGCTCCATGATCATACTTGGACATTCCAATCAAGGCAACTTGATTGGAAACTTGAATTTGGAATGAAAACTTGAATTTGTTTGATTGATTGTTTGAGTTTGACTCCATTTGGATGGGTCAAAGTGTTTGTTGAACCTATAAGGACTTTTGATTCTTGTTCAGGGATCAATTTTAGTCATAAAATCATGTACAAGTTCGACAAAGTCCATCAAATCTCGTTTGGAAAATTCAGAAGTTCTGAAACTGAACATTTCAGTTCGTATCAGGAACCCTGATCGGTCACCGGACCGATCAGGCATAGGGCTGATCGGTCCCTAGACCGATCTGACCCCTTCCTGTGGTGTTCGGTCCACAGACCGATCTGCGAGGCAAGCCGTGATCTCCCGGAATCTGACTAAGTGTACTGAGCTAGCCTGGATCGGTCTCCGGACCGATCTGGCACCCTGTGGGGATCGGTCCACAGACCGATCAGGGAGCTCAGAGGTTTCTCTCCGGACCCTACTGATCGAATCCTGATCGGTCACCCGACCGATCAGGAGCGCGTCTGATCGGTCATCCGACCGATCAGGACCATGCCAGTCCGATCAGGCTGTATCCTGATCGGTCTGGACGAAATCAGATCGAACGGTGATCCGTTCAAACGCATTAAATTTTGGTTGGTGGACCGATCCACCAACCGATTAACTCTCTCCAAACCCTCGTTTTCCCAAACCCTAGCGCCGAAACACCCTCTTCTGCGCAACCTTGTGCGAGCGAGAGAGTTCTTGCGTCTCCCTTCTTCACGCGCGTGCGAACCTTTGCAGAGATCCCTTCTGGTATCTTCCGGCGAGCTCTCCACTTGCCCCAAACTCTCTGCGTCCGAGAGTTTTCATTGAGCAGGCCTCTCTCAACCGTGAGGAACCAGCTTCTTCCTCCTTTGCTCAAACTCACCCATGGCGCCTAAGTAAGCTTTGATTTCAGTTTTATTTTCACAACAGTTCTTGGAATATAAGTTTGTGAAGCTAACCAAGTTTTGTTCTTGTTCTGGCTGTTGTACCGTGACCATGTTGTGCTTACCGTGACCTTACTTTCTCACCTTATGTCTATGATCAAATCTATCTATCTTTCGATTGGGTCTCATCCTATAAATGATCAATTCTTGCTTCAACCTATTTGTATGATCAATCTTACCAAATCATTTGAATTCTGTGTCATGATCAATTCAAACCTCATTAGAAAGTCATCTAAGGGAAAGGAGGTCGTGGAGGGAAGTTCGAGGGGGAAGGCTCCTTCCTCCTCTGCCCCTTCCAGAAGGCCCCAGCCTTCTTCCAGCTCTCGATTCCCCAATGCGGCCTGCGAACAGGCCTTTCAAGCAAGGACCTTCAAACTCTTACCCTGCAGATCCATTGATGTTCCCTTCCTGACTGAGTTCTGTCCTTCGGTCATGGAGATTGTGATGTACTACAATCTGGGTTTTCTCCTATCCTTGGAACGGACCATAAATTATGACCTTGTTCTGAGTTCTACAACAACCTACAACAAGGTCCTCAAGGGGGATTCGAGTTCACTACTCGTGTTGGAAAGATGAACCTTGATTTTTCATACGAGATTCTAGCTGAGTACTTGGGTGGTCGACGATCACCTAACCTTTATTCGATTTATCCAGAGCTCCCTGATCCTCTGTTGGCCCCGTTCACAGATACTACCCCCGATTCTATCTATCAGCACTTCTTTGGTCACCCTCGCCCTGCCGGGCTTGATGAGTTGGGTCCAGTGTTTCCTACCTTTGCAGCTCTCCGTCTTGCTCCGGCTGACTATGTTCTTTTCAAGATTATCACAAATTGCATCTTACCGATCACCTCAAAGCCGTTGGCCGAGATCCGACCCTACCACTGCCTCATGCTCTACGGCATGCATTGCCGGATGGACTTCGATATTATGGAGAGCATCTTCCAAGTCTATCCTATCCTACCGTGAGCCGAGTCGTCGCACGGTTATATGCCGTTTGGTCACTCATCACTGATTGGCTTATGTCAGTTGGTGTTGATGTCACCAAAGGCAGAACCTGTATTATTGTGGCGTGGGTCTGGTGTGGAAGGATGGCGGACTTGGTGAGCTGGGGAGCACCACATTTCAGCACACACGATGCTCTCCTGCTGACGACGAGTACGACGACGAGCGGAGCCTGATTTGCGCTGGCAGATCTCAGAGCTGGATCAGACGGTACAGGAGTTTATTCAGCTGGGGCGACAGATCGTGAGGAGTTTCGTTCGGGTTTTCGCTCCCTAGATTCCCGACTGACCAGGATCGAGACCGAGGTCTCAGGGACCCGCACACTCCAGCAGACATGGTATGATGAGTGGCGCAGCCACACATTTCCAGGAGGTGCACCTTCATCGAGTACTGCGCCAGGGTCCTGTGCTCCTACTGATGCGACGATGGATGACCGTATGCACGATGACGACCCACCAGCTGATCATTGAGCTTGGATGTTTATTGTCTCTTTTCATGATTTGCGTATTTGACTATGATACTTTAGGGCTGTATGCCCTGTGACTTGATTATTGTGACCTTGTGTCACATGTATTTTGCTACCTGTTTGGATGCTTTGACTTATCTGTTTTTACCTGACATGCCTTTCTACTTTGAGTATATTTATTGTTGATGCCATGTTGATTATGTGCCTTTTATCTGCATGATTGTTCGATTGCATATTCATGCTTACATTGCCATGTCTATTTGATACTTATGAATATTACGGCATGGGTTTATATTTCATACTCATATGATGCATGTGACTGCTATGTCTTGCTATAATTTTTCACATGTGTTCGTATGATCATTCCACAAACTATCACATTTTTGATGAGTTTGGATACCTCTAGGATTGAGGGGGAGTTTATCTTAATCTTAACAGTCCCTCTTGCCCCTTTTCGGTGTTCGACAAAGGGGGAGAGTGTGGATTGGTTAAGTTTAGAATGACCATGTTGTAGGGGGAGGATCTGGATTCCCCTATGATTCTAAAGTTGGAATATTGATTGAGAATCCCTAAACTTAAAATCGGGTTGTCAAACAACAAAAAGAGGGAGATTGTTGATGCAGTCTGGCCTTGATTGTTGTTTTGGTGTTGACAACGATTTTAGTTTAGGTTGATGATGATGATGATTAAGTCCTGATCGAGGATTAGGCATGATTTGGAGGATTCTAGGCCGGACGGCTAGGTGTTGGAAAATCCTAACCTGGAGGGTTAGGTGTGGAAAATCCTAGCTTGGAGGGCTAGGTGTTGGAAAAGTCCTAATTCGGAAAGGTTGGATGAAAAGTCCTAGCTTGGAGGGCTAGGTGAAAAGTCCTAACTTGGAGGGTTAGGTGCAAATTCCCATCCTGGAGAATTAGGTGAAAAAGTCCTGGCTTGGAGGGTCAGGTGCCTAGCTTGGAGGGCTAGGTTGGATGATGTTCTAACTCGGAAGGGTTGGGTGAAAAGTCCTAGCTTGGAGGGCTAGGTGAAAAGTCCTAGCTTGGAGGGCTAGGTGAAAAGTCCTAACTTGGAGGGTTAGGTGCAAATTCCCAACTTGGAGAGTTAGATGGAAAATCCTTAGCTTGGAGGGCTAAGGTGGATGGAAACTTAGCTTGGAGGGCTGAGTTTGAGTCCCTGGATCGGTCTGGTGATCGATCAGGGATTCTGGCACGCTGCTCCTTCGTGGATCGGTCTGGTGACCGATCCAGCGATGACTGATCGGTCGGGTGACCGATCAGGGAGCACACAGTGAGGTTGGGAACCTACTGTGCTGCTCCTGATCGATCTGGTGACCGATCAGGGAGTATGCGTTTCACCCATTGACTGGCTCCTGATCGGTCTGGTGACCGATCAGGGAGCGAGCAGTGAGGTTGAGTTCCCTTGCTGAACTGCTCCTGATCGGTCTGATGACCGATCAGGTTTACTGTGCAGATCGTTCCGGAGAACGATCAAGCGTCGCAGGTTCCTCTCTATGATCGATCAGGACGGAGCCTGATCGGTCTGGTCAGGTTCTGATCGGTCTGGTGACCGATCAGGAGGCTGCCTGATCGGTCCGGTGACCGATCAGAAGGCTTAGCCTGCGAAACTCAGAAATCGCCCAATATAAGGGTGGATCGGTCCGGTGAACGATCCACGACTGGGATCGGTCTGGTGATCGGTCCAGGAGAATCTCAAAGAAATCGCGATTTCTAATTGAGCGTTGGGGATCGATCAGGACGAAGCCTGATCGGTCTGAACCAGCCTGATCGGTCTGGTGACCGATCAGGAGGCTCTCTGATCGGTCCGGTGACCGATCACTTTAATTCAAATTGCATTGTCAGACGCTCTGATCGCGTCTGAACACAACCGATTCGCTGCCACTTTCCTCTGATATTTGATATGCTGTTTGATTTGCTGCTCTAATACTCTGAGTAAGTTTCAGGTGATAGGGGAGGATTCAAACACTCAAGGAGAAGTCAAAGAGAGCTTTCCTTGGAGCAGGTTTGTCCCTTTCTCCACACAGGTTGCAACGGCTGGATGCAGGACTGAAGCTGCTGACTGAAGCTTGGCTGAGGGAGCTCAGGAAGTTCAGTTAGGGTTCAGTGTAGCTGGCGCGTTGGCAGTGAGGCAGCTGTAGGCTGCTGGAGATGAGATCATCTGTTGCTTAGCGGAGAAACAAAAGGAACGAGAGTTGTAGTGTTCAGTAACAATTGAGTCTTGTGCGCTTGAGTTCCTGCATTTTGTTTTTGCTCCACATTAAGCTTGCTGTTCTTGAGTTCTTCAATCATTCTGAGCAAGCTATTGAGAAGCAATCATCATACTTGAGCGCTTGAAGGAGAAAACAAGAGGCTTGGAGTCCGACAGTGGGAAGACACGGAGAAGGGTTCTGCGTGAGATCGCCACTGGGTGGAGCTCAGGGAAGCTTGCTGTGTTTTTGTCCTTGCTAAGTGGTTGAGTAAGATCCTTCTTGTTGTTTCTTTGTGCTCATTCTATATCATTGTTTGAAACACACTGTGGGGAGGTTTCTCCACCGAGAAGGAGGTTGCTTCATATCCGGTGATCACCGGGGCTTGATCTGCCGACGATCAAGGATCGCCCACCTTAAGGGCACGCCAAGGAGTAGGGGCAAGTTATCCCCGAACCTTGTAAAATCTCCTTGTTAGCGATCTTGCTAATCTTGCTAGTTAGGTTTT
>JAGFNQ010000607.1:386397-447263 GCA_024364735.1 Boesenbergia rotunda | reverse complement strand
GGTCTTTCATGGAGAAAGTTTTGGACAACCAAATTTTAACTGACTGTAAGACTGATATATCGTTTCCTATAAGTAAAATGTCATCGACATATAACACTAGGAATACCACTGCACTCCCACTAACCTTCTTGTATACACAAGGTTCGTCAGGATTTTGTGAGAAATCAAACTCTTTGATTGTCTCATCAAAACGGATGTTCCAGCTCCTAGATGCTTGCTTTAGTCCATATATGGATCGTCGAAGCTTGCATACTTTGGTTTTACTAACCGATGTGAAACCTTCAGGTTGTATCATGTATACATCCTCAAGCAGGTTTCCATTAAGGAAAGCAGTTTTCACATCCATTTGCCATATTTCATAATCACAATGAGCTGCTATGGCCAGGAGCATCCGAATGGATTTGAGCATAGCTACTGGCGAATAGGTTTCGTCATAATCAATTCCTTGTTTCTGACGATATCCTTTTGCCACTAATCTAGCCTTAAAGGTAACAACATTACCTTCCATGTCGATTTTCTTCTTAAAAAACCCACTTGCACCCTATGGGCTTAATCCCTTCAGGCGGGTTAACCAAGTCCCATACTTGATTTTCGTACATGGAATCCATTTCCGACTTCATGGCTTCAAGCCATTTCTCCCTTTCTGAATTTATCAGAACTTCTTCATAACTGATAGGTTCGTCATTGTTAATGAGTAACACGTCGTTCGATTCACTTATGAGAAATCCGTATCTCTCTGGAATATTGCGTGTCCTATCAGACCTACGAAGAAGTGGTGTTGTTTTAGGTTCAACTGATAGCTCATCATTATGAGTTATTGGTTGTAGGTCTAGACTAGGTGTCTCTGTAATGTCTATTAGAGTTTCTTGAACTTCTTCAAGTTCAATGTTACTCCCACTGTTTTCTTGTAAAAGAAATTCTTTTTCCAGAAATACAACATGATTTGAAACAAACACCTTTTGTTCCAAGGGATGATAGAATTGGTAACCCTTCGTTTCCTTAGGGTATCCAATAAATAGACATTTATCAGACTTAGCATCCAATTTGTCTGATACGGTCCGCTTTACATAAGCAGGACAACCCCATATTTTAAGGTGAGTTAAATGAGGTTTCTTACTATTCCACGTCTCATATGGAGTAGTAGAGACTACCTTGGTCGGGACTCTGTTTAGTAAGTAAACAGCTGTCTTAAGCGCATAGCCCCAAAAGGATTTTGGAAGAGTTGCATGATTCATCATAGATCTAACTATGTCCATCAAGGTTCGGTTACGCCTCTCAGATACACCATTATGCTGTGGTGTATATGGCGGAGTCCATTGAGACAATATCCCATTGTCCCTAAGATAATCTTGAAACTCTTGACTCAAGTATTCACCACCCCGATCGGATCGAAGTATCTTAATATTTTTGCCAAGTTGTTTCTCTACTTCACTTCTGAACTCTTTAAATTTCTCAAAAGTTTCCGATTTGTGTTTCATTAAGAACACATACCCGAATCGTGAGTGATCATCGATAAAGGTAATGAAGTAGCTATAACCTCCTTGTGCAAGAGTTGACATTGGTCCACATACATCAGTATGTATTAGACCAAGCAATTCTCCCACTGGTTTACCTTTTCCGGAAAAGGGTAATTTGGTCATCTTGCCTTTTAAGCATGATTCACATGTATCAAATGAACCGGGTTCAAATGATTCCAGAATTCCACATCGGTGTAATTTGATCAGGCGTTTCTTACTTACATGGCCAAGACGACAATGCCACGTATAGGAGTATATTTGATTATCTATTCGAGCACGTTTGCTGCTAACTTCGATATTGAAAACGTCACCGGATAAATCTAACGTGTAGATACCATTGTATAAAGTTCCGGTCCCATAAAGAACACCATTTAAACTTATGTAACAGCAATTGTTACTAAAAGTTAAATGATAACCCTTTTCATTCAAGCATGAAATAGATACAATGTCCTTTATTAACGAAGGAACAAAATAACAATTATCCAATTCTAAGATAAGTCCAGTAGGGAGTTTTAGCAAATATGTTCTGATGGCAACAACAGTAATCTTTGCTCCATTTCCAACTCGCAAATTCGCTTCTCCCTTGACGAGTCTTCTTCTATTCCTTAGCCCCTGTATGTCATTACATATATGTGAGCTACACCCAGTATCAAGTACCCAGGTGGACGAGGAAATAGAGTGACATTCAATAACGATGATACCTGAAGAGGATGGGGCATCGGATGCCTTCTTCTTCAAGGACTCAAGATAAACCTTGCAGTTTCTTCGCCAGTGACCCTCCTTGCCGCAGTGATGGCAAGTGTCTTTTGGTGTCTTTTCAGTCTTTTTGGCCTTTTTCTTCTTTCCCTTATTCTGTTCTTTGGGCTTCCTCTTAGAGCCTTTCTTTGAGGAACCAACTAACAGTACCGTCTTCTGATCCTGCTTTACAGAAGGCTCTACAGTCTTCAACAAGTTGAGCAACTCAGGAATGGTAGTCTCTAGCTTGTTCATCCGATAGTTCATCACAAATTGTGAGTAACTCTTGGGCAAACAATGCAGAATTAAGTCAACACTTAGTTCGTGATCTATTGCAAATCCGAGTGTGCCTAGTCGCTCAATGTACCTCAACATCTTCAACACAAACTGTGAGACAGAAGTGCCTTCCTGCATCTTAGAGGTGAAGAGGAGTCTGGAGACCTCGAACCTTTCGGATCTCGCCTGCTCGTCAAACAGCTCATTAAGATGGAAGATGAGGGTATGAGCATCCATATGCTCATGCTACTTTTGCAGCTCAGGTACCATAGCGGCCAGCATGATGCAACTCGCAAGTTCAGAATCGGCCACATATTTTTGATAGGCCACTAACTGGTCTGGAGTTGCATCTTCTGGAGGATGGTTGGGAAGTTGTTCTTCAAGGACATAAGCAAGCTTTTCTGCCTTGAGGACTATCCTCAGGTTTCGAAGCCAGTCCATGAAGTTTGGCCCAGTCAGCTTATTGGTGTCCAAAATGGAACGTAAATTCAGAGAAGACATGATCAAATGATTATCCTAGAAATACAAATTGAGCTTATGTGGGAAGAATGATAAAGAATGCATCAATATACATTAATTAAATTCTATTTATTTTTCGAATTGAATAACCTTTTTTATCAATTTGGGAGATCGTAGGAATATCTCCAAATAGGTTGATATCCAACCATAGATAAGAACAACCATGGCTAGAGTCCATCAAGTTATTCTTAGCTATGAAGGTAGGTAATTATACCGATTACATATTATACATATGTAACTATCACATTATGCTATCAACTAATTGAATGTTTGCATAAATCATTGGGTTGTTAACTCATTAACAAGTATGCAACAATATACATAGCACCTAACTGCACCTCTCTTTACATCGACCTTGGCTGTGGCACAACAAATCGATGCTCCAAGCTTAAGGCTAACCCATTAATCAAGAAATAGTTTTAATATGGTTGGAGCTCATTCAACCGTTTAGTCAGGCTTGGATGTGTCCAACAACCAAAACTAAGGATTGACCTCTGACTCCAACTATATTAATCATAAACTAATTCCATGGTTTGAACATGTTGAGGTTCAAGCCGGGCATGGATGTGTCCATCAACCCAAACGAGAAACAAAACACCGGTTCTAACCATATTAATGGAAGGTGTTGGCCTTAATATTTTGTAAGGGGTTTTGGGTCTCATCCTTTTCCTTTTAAGCACATTCATGACATATAATTATGTCATGTTCTAACGATTTCCTTAATAAAGTATGTATGTGACTTAATTTATCAAGTCTCATTAATTGAATTAGGAACCAGATTTCCTAATTCTAATTTCATACTTTATTTAAGGAATTGTTTTGGGAAACAATTTCCTAAATTGTCATAATCAATTTCGGAAATAATATGTTTAAGACTTTGATTTCTCTAAATCAAATCTTATTAAATTAAGAGACAGATTCCCTTAATTCAACCACATATTATTTTCATGAAAATCTTATTTAAGGAAATAAACTCTATAGGAAACAATTTTTCCTAATTAATTTTGGAAACAACAATATGTAAGAGCATCACCTCATAAATCAAATAAGAAAATTATCGTTTGAGAATCACCTCAAAAATTTTCAAGATTTGATCACATATTTTATTTATGGATAATTAATTACAACAAATTATTTACTTTGGGTGGCTCCCCGAGGCACTCCCCAAAGAAAAGAAATTTGTTATAAATCTAATTTGGCCTGCTCCCCGAGGCATAACCAAATTAAACTTGACAATTAAAGAACTTGTTAATAATATAATTTGGATGGCTCCCCGAGGCCTACCCAAATCAATTTTAACAATTCATATTCAAAATAGGAAATTAAATTATAACAACTAACTTTAATTTGGGTGGCTCCCCGAGGCACTCCCCAAAGTAAAGAATTTTGTTAATAATTTAAAAACCAATTTGAATTTAATTGTCAATTAATGTTTCCATAAAATGTCTAGACTTTCATGAAAAGAAAGTGCCAAAAATTACGAGCTTTCCATAAATGGAAAGTTTCCAAAATTAAAAGGTTTTCAGAATTATTGTAAGTTTCTGGAAATTTCCAAAATTAGGAAATTTTCAAAATTGGAAAGTTTCCAAAAATGGAAAGTTTTCACAATTATCATAAAATTTCAGAAACAGAGATATTTCAAAAGTTTGCGAAATTTCATGAAGATTTCCAAACTTTGAAATTTCTAAATCTAAAATTTACCATAATTGGAAAGTTTCCATAATTGGAAAATTTTCCAAAATTGAGATCATGACAAAGTTTTCCGCAAAACAATTATATGATTATGTCGAACACTAACCGGCTCTGATACCACTGTTGGGACCGGGTGCATGCCGACGCGGACACGTATTGTAATTGTTACATAATTACATGCAGCGGAAATAAAAGCATGAATAATTTCCTAAATTATTCTAACACATATCCTAAGCATGCAATGTGTTCACATAATCGTAATATAAATTTTTTGCAGAAAAGGAGATTACTCTACGAATTACCTTGCGTAACTTGGAAGAAGGGACGAGATCCAACCGTTAGCGTCCCTTGAAAGCTTCGCCTCTATTCGTATCCACGCCGAGTATCGTCGGGATGACTTCGCTAAGCCACGAGTTTCGTGTTCACGAGAACTACTAGATTCTCCGTGAACACGACGAAAACCGAGAGAGTAATCAAATCGAAAGACTCACCACCAAGGTTGGCCGAAGAGGAAGATCGTCGCAAGGAAGAACTTCGTCGCCTTGATGCTTCTCCTTGTGCTCACGGCAAGAAGAAAGAAGGAAGGCCTATGGCCAAGAGAGAGGGAGAGAAGAAGAGGAGAGAGCCCAAGCAATTCTTGGATGGATCCTCTTCCATGGCACCCCTTGGGTCCTTTATATAGGGAGAGGTTTCTTAATTCCCAAGCAAACCTCTCCTTGATTATGGAATAATTTCTCAATCAATCCATAATCAAGGCTCTCATGATCAAGCTTCTTCTTCTTGATTATGGAATAATTTCTCAATCAATCCATAATCAAGGCTCTCTTTCTTTTGGCATGATTATATAAAATTTATAAAACAAACCAACCATTGGTTCATTATATAAAATTTTATAAAACAAACCAACCATTGGTTCATTATATAAATTTTATTAAACAAACCAACTCATGGTTCGTTATATAAAAATTTATATAAAATTTATATAACCTTTTATAAAATAAACCAACCTTTGGTCTATTTTATAAAACAAACCAAAATAGCCTTATCCTCTTATGGTGGTGGTCGGCCATGACAAGAAGAGAGGAGGCCCCCTTCTTTGGCCACCCCATCTAACCCCAATTGGATCAAATCCCTTAATGAATTAAACTTATTTAATTCACCCATTAAGTCATTAAAAGACTTAGCCATTCTATGCATCCGATGCGTCTGAAATAAATTCAGTTTTGACTATTGTTTGGACTTACCAAAAATAGTCTATCTCGATTGGAGAATCCAATTCTCAACTCGTTTTAAATCCTTCGAATTACTCGTTATGCGTGTGACCAAATAGACTTTCAATTTATGTTGGTCGTCCATAATTAACTAATAAATTATAGAACGATCATGAGTGGCACCTAGTAGTACATCATGATCCCCAATTAATTGAAAGATCAACGGTTGACCTCAGAAATTATTCTGAAACCCTTCAGCAGCTATAATCAATCGTGCCCCATTCCTTTCACCATCTTATACCCACTTGGTTCAGGACATAGTCTATGTGTGTCAGTCCCCACTAGGCTAACTACGTCACACCTAGCCCAAGTAACGTTTCCTCGTCCTATGGATTCTAATTACTCTCATGTATTTAAGAGATTCATACTCTGAACATGTCATGCTCTGGCCAGAGGCTTCGAGTAACAATCTGACGATAGACCTCAGGTATACATCTCCTCGCAAGGAGTGGTGAATCCTTTGTAGGCTGTTCAAACATCTTCGGGCACTTCGGCTTATACCCAATCATCCTGGGTCCACACCTCCTTGGAGATGCTTGCTTAAGATGTCAAAGTATAAGTCTCCATAACCAAGATGACTTGAACACTGCAAGTCAAAGGAACATCGCACTTAAGCTGCAGTAAGAACTTCACTGACATATCTATATGTAGACTACCATATGAAGTTTTACAGCCAGTCACTCCAATGAACTAGTTCCCTTAACTAGCATTCATGTTTATTGCCGGACATCTCAATGTCACCAGCTAGTGAGAATCAGCTGATTAGAGAATAACCCATGCTAGTCTCAACATAATTGATAGTGTCCGTATTTATCAATTCATCGACTAGGGATAATTTCAATACTTCACAATTGCACATGTAGAGATAATCACTAGTTGTGAATTCATCACAAATTCTCTCATGCTGTGAATTGTATTGCGGACATTCAGTAAATGAGCTTAAGATCTTAATCAAATAATCATATATACTCAAATAGTGAATATTCATTTATTAAAATAAATGATTACAATCATAAGGCGATTGCCTTAGGACACTTCTCTCATATCACTAACAGAAACCTCTCTATGCCTCCGAATTAAAAAATTCAATCTGAATAGAGAGTCGTTTCCCATCGACCGTCTCGTGCCGTATCGTACGATTCAAAATTGCAACTTAGCCAATTACCAAAATTGGCCTTGCACTTTGCTCAATCGTTCGACCGCGGAAAAGGCGACGAGTTAATGGTCGGCCTTTGTGTTTATGGTCGAGTTCCAGTTAAGAATTCATTAAAATATTTTACAATCAAATCATAAAATTCTTACACATAAAATGATGAGACATATCCACACAACACATGTACGACATAAGGAAATACAAAGGAGCTTATGGAAAGTTATACCTTTCCGATCACCTCGGGGTCTTCCACCTTATGTCCCTCCCTTCGCGGACATCGTGTGGGCGACGATCTACTGCGATCTGAGTTCACCAAGAACACCAACCAAACCCCTTCTCCAATCCGGCCGAAAACCTAAACCCTAGGGCTTGCGCCGCCGGTACCTCCTCCACTCCCTTTGCGCCGCCGTCCACCGGAGCTGGCTCTGAGCCCTCCGGATCAGCGGTACTCCTTGAGAGGAAGATGAAGAAGAAGAAAAAGACAAGGAACAACCTTCTTCTCAGCCATAAAAGCCCTCAAACTCCTTCTTCTTCCCTCTTGCGCCTCCACCGCAAGGCAGCCCTTGCGCCGCCTTCTTCTCCTCGCCGGCGCCTCCTCATCCCTTCCTGAGCCTCAAACAAGGTAGAAGGGATTCCTACCTTGCTTCCTTGAGTCTCGGCCGAAGCTTGGTGGAGGAGGAATAGAGGAAACTGAAGGGGGATCCCTTCTCCCTATTCAGCGCCGAGAGAGAAAGAGAGAGGGAGAGGGTGAGGGTTTTCCTTGGCTCTTGGGTTTGATTCATTGGTTTGGTTTCTTGATCTCATAGGGTATTTATAGGGCTAAGGCAGGGACCAAGAGGAGGAGTTGGTTCTTGGCCCGCTAATGGATCCAAACCCTATCCATTAATTAGGATCCATTCCACTAAAGGATCCTAATTGAACTCACCTCACCAACCCCATATTTTCATATGGGCTCCACACATTACGAGTCGTCCATCCCCCCGTGTTTAAGATCGCGCATGCCCATTAATTAATTAAATTACTGACAATTTAACTTAATTAACTTCTGGGTCCTTGATTAGTACCACTCAATCTTTTCAACGTGCCGGATCAAATCCACCTACAGGGTTTGGCACGATGAACCTTTTGAGCTCATCAAAGGGGCATCATCATCCTGACTCACTAGGACACGGATTTCGTCAATAATCATCGACACATCATATTATTAATATTATTTCCCAACTTACCGGGTCTGTCGATCTAACAGAATAGATCTCGCTCATTGGTAAATCAAAGAAATAATAAATAATAATATATGCCCAATATTATTTCGGGATTAAGAGATCGTCCTCCATAATAACAACTGAGGTCCTATCCAATTATTTAGTCAGTACAAAATTGGATAACCTCGGGTTTCGGTCCTACTCAATGCACTCATAGCACACTAGTGTAGTCCTATGGTCAAGACCAACCACACTGACTACACTACAACCTTCTCGATGGGTTGTCCAATTTCATCTAGGTTGTGAGCCTCTATTTATGCTAAGTAAGGTACTGATAACATGATCCTCCGTGTGACACCACACACCATGTTATCTACAATGCTAAGCAATGGAACTTCGTGTATGTACTATTATAAACAAACACCTAGTGTAGTGTGATTCTCTTTTCATAAAAGATATTCATATAATAAAAGTCATGTCTTTCAGTATACACATCTAACAATCTCCCACTTATACTTAAAGACACTGCTACTCTCCCACTGCCATACATCTGGCTCCCATTCCCTCCACATGCCTGTCAAAAGATCTAGATGGAAGAGCTTTAGTGAAGGGGTCTGCTAGGTTGTCCTCCGATGCAATCTTGGCGACAGCCACTTCTCCTCGCTTTACGATTTCTCGTATCAGGTGGTACTTGCGCTCTATGTGTTTACTCGCCTTATGGGCTCGTGGTTCCTTCGAGTTTGCAACTGCACCGTTGTTATCACAAAAGATTGTGATAGTTCTGGGCAAACCAGGAATCACATCCAAGTCCATCATGAAGTTTCTGAGTCATACAGCTTCCTTGGCTGCCTCTGAGACTGCCACATACTCAGCTTCCATGGTGGAGTCTGCCACCCACTTCTGCTTGACACTCCTCCAGACAATGGCTCCACCTCCTAAAGTAAACACAAAACCTGAGGTAGACTTACATTTGTCCCTATCTGACTAGAAATCTGAGTCCGTATAACCCATAGGGACTAATTGGTCTGCTCGGTAAACCAGCATATAATCCCTAGTCCATCTCAGGTATTTCAATATATGCTTTACCGCTATCCAATGTCCCTGTCCAGGGTTACTCTGATATCTGCTAACCATGCCCATGATAAAACAGATATCATGTCTCATGCACAACATAGCATACATGAGACTTCCGACCGCTGAAGCATAAGGAACAGCCTTCATCTCCTCTATCTCCTTTGATGTCTTCGGACACATCTCCTTGGATAGAGGGGCTCCATGTATGAAGGGTAGAAATCCCTTCTTAGAGTTTTTCATGCTAAAACGAGACAAGACTGTGTCAACGTATAAAGCTTGGGATAAGCACAACATCCTTTTCTAGCGATCCCTTATGACCTTGATCCCAAGGATGTGTGTTGCTTCTCCTAAGTCCTTCATATCAAACTGCTTGGTTAGCCAGACCCTTACGTCTGATAACACTTTGACGTTGTTGCCAATTAACAAAATGTCATCTACGTAAAGTACAAGAAACACCACGACATTTTCGTCACATCTCTTATACACACACGACTCATCCGGACTTTGAGTAAACCCATATGACTGGATTACTTCGTCAAAACGGATGTTCCAAGATCTTGAAGCTTGCTTCAATCCATAAATAGATCGATTAAGCTTACACACTAGATGCTCTTTGCACTTGGTAATGAATCCTTCTGGTTGCTGCTTTGCCCTAGATAAACGGATGTTCCAAGATCTAAATCCATAAACGGATGTTCCAAGATCTTTGCCCTTGGTAATGAATCCTTATCTTGATGCTCTTTGCCCTAGAAACCTTTGATGATCTAACATGGGTTCTACACATTAATGAGACAAAACTAGGTTTTTAGGTCGGTAACCTATACCGGCCTTGTTGTAAACCGCTCTTTAAGCGTTAAGGATCATGTCCAAGGTCTTGGAGCTAGTTGAGAATTTCTCAAGAAGATTCTTGAGTTTCTCAACTTCACTCTTCAAGGCCTTGTTTTCATCCTCAAGGACTTCAACATGTAAATCATCAATATCCTCATCCTTGGAGGTTTTTAGTTGTTCTACCTCTAATTTTAAGGACTTCACCTTGTCCTTAGACATCTTAAGCAAATTAGTTAAACATGCTATTGTTCTATAATATTTATCTAATTCGGGAGAGATTACCTCTTTATCATCCGAAGATAATGAAGCCGCGGTTGATGGCTCACTTGATTTGTCACTGCTCTCCATATCTTCTAAGGACATAAGGGCTACGTGGCGGGTGCTCTTCTCCTCCTTTTCCTCCTCGGATGAACTGGATGAAGATTCATCCCATGTGGCCTTCAAGGCCTTCTTCTTCCTTTTTGATTTCTCCTCCTCCTTCTTTAGTTTTGGACATTCATTCTTATAATGCCCCTTTTTGCTACATTCATAACACGTGACGTTAGATTTATCAACTTTAACCTCACTAGTGTTACCTTTCCCTTTGTAGCACCGGCTCTTCCTCATCATCCTTTTCACAAAGTTGGTCATCTCAGTTGATGAGGACTCGCTCCCCTCCTCATCGGATTCGGATGAAGAAGATGAGACCTCCTTCTTCTTTTCTTTCTTCTTCTTTGCCTTGTCCCTTGCCACAAGAGCAATACCCTTCTCCTTTGGGCCTTTTTAGCGATCTCGTGTAATTCCATTTCACAGAAGAAGTCATCTAATTTAACAATGGACAAGTCCTTGGATACCTTGTAGGCATCGACCATGGATGACCACAAAGCATTCCTAGGAAAGGATTTGAGTACGTACCTTACAAGGTTGCGATTCTCGACCTTCTCATCGATGGAATGCAAACCATTAAGTATCTCCTTGAATATACCATGATGTTCACTTACCGTTTCAGACTCCTTCATGGTGAGGTTTTGGAGTTGATTGAGGAAGAGATCCCTCTTTGCTATCCAGGAATCTCGGGTGCCTTCATGGAGCTCAATAAGTTTGTTCCATAGATCCTTGGCACTGGTGAAAGGATCAACATTGATCAGTTGCTCCTTGGTCATCCCACACTGCAGGGTGACCACAACCTTAGCATCAGCCTCTCCCTTCCTTATCTGTTCGGCTAACCACCTTGAAGAGTCGAGTTCTTTGCCCTCAGCATCTTTTGGAGGGGTGAATCCCTCCTTCACTGAGAATCACATACCAATATCAGTCTTGAGGTAACACTCCATTCTTGACCTCCAATATTGGAAGTCGGCTCCATCGAAGAAAGGGGGTATGTTGGTGATGAAGTCTTCTCTCAAAGCCATCTTCTTTTGCTCATCGGGAGTTAAACCATTGGAAAGAGCCCCAGGCTCTGATACCACTTGTTGGTCCTTGGATGGATAGAGAGGGGGTGTGAATAGCCAGCCACTTAAAGACTGGCTTCTTTTTCTTTCTGCACTTAGGGTTAGCAGCGGAAACAAAACTGTTGATGGAGTCTGACCCTGATTGTTGTTTTGGTGTTGACACTGATTTTAGTTTAGGTTAACAAGATGATTGAGATTAAGTCCTGGTCGGGGCTGGGCACGGAGTGGATGAAATCCTGTCTTGGGAAGCCAGGTCCTAGCTTGGGAAGCTAGGTTGACTGAAATCCTGGCTTGGGAAGCCAGGTCCTAGCTTGGGAAGCTAGGTTGGATGAAACCCTGGCTTGGAGGGCCAGGTCCTAGCTTGGGAAGCTAGGTTGATGAAACTCTGGCTTGGGAAGCCAGGTCCAAGCTTAGGAAGCTAGGTTGGTTGAAACCCTGGCTTGGAGGGCCAGGTCCTAGCTTGAGAAGCTAGGTTGGATGAAACCCTGGCTTGGAGGGCCAGGTCCTAGCTTGGGAAGCTAGGTTGGATGAAACCCTGGCTTGGAGGGCTAGGTCCTAGCTTGGGAAGCTAGGTTGGATGAAACCCTGGCTTGGACGGCCAGGTCCTAGCTTGGGAAGCTAGGTTGGATGAAACCCTGGCTTGGAGGGCCAGGTCCTAGCTTGAGAAGCTAGGTTGGATGAAATCCTGGTGAGTGAAGCCAGGTCCTAGCTTGGGAAGCTAGGTTGAAGTCCCGGTGAGTGAAACTAGGCATGGAGTCTTGGTCCGGGGAACTGAGAACGAGTCAGAGAAGGCTGGGAGCCTGTCCTCCTGACTTAGAGTGGATTTGGCCTTGCCTGGATCGGTCTGGTGACCGATCAGGAAAGTTGGCATGCAGTTCCTACGTGAATCGGTCTGGTGATCGATCAAGAGAAGACTGATCGGTCTGGTGACCGATCAGGGAGAGCACAGAAACCTTGGTTGGCCTCTGTTCGGCTCCTGATCGGTCTGGTGACCGATCAGGGAGGGCTCCTGATCAGTTTGGTGAACGATTAAGGAGAGGTCAGTAGGTTTCATGGGATTTCATGATCGGTCAGGCTGAACGATCAAATGTAGCGAGCTTCTCACTATAACCGATTAGGATGCATCCTGATCGGTTAGGTCATGCCCTGATCGTCCCCGACCGATCAGGCCACAACCTGATCGGTCTGGTGACCAATCAGTGAGGTTTGGCTGCGAAAGTTGGGAATCCCAGCAATGCTGTGGATCGGTCCGGTGACCGATCCACGATCTGTGATCGATCAGGGTGACCGATCACCAGAAGGTCGCGATTCCCAGCTTCTCACTGTGGAACGATCAGGCTGGAGCCTGATCAGTCTGGTGACCGATTAGGGGTCACTCTGATCGGTCCAGTGACCGGTCAGTAGCTGACAGCTTTAATTCAAAAGCGCTGTCAGAGTTCTGATTACGTTCTGATTTCCACTGATACACTACTGATTTCACTTTGATCTTCTCTGCTATTACTGATGCAAGTTTGATTTCATTTGCTAAACCTCTGATTGAGTGTGTAGGTGATAGGGATGACTTCAAATGTTGAAGGAGGGTCAACTGGGTTCTTTCCATGTATTAGGTTTGGCTGTTTCTCCTTCTCAGGTTGCAATGAACGTTGGGGCTGCTGGCAACAGACCTGGGGCACGACTGGGGCTCGACTGAGAGGGTTCTGAGAGTCCAGGAGAGCTCAGTGATAGCTGGGCAGTTGCAAATGGGCAGTTGGTGTGCTATAGAGGAGCGTCTGCTATGATCTGGGATCGATGGGCAAAGGCTTAAGTGCTTGGTAGCGAAGAAGCCTCAGTAACAACCTTTGATCTTCTCTTCCCTTGCGCATCACTCTGAACTCTCAAGCAACTCTTGCATACACTGTGAGTGAACTTTTGGGTGCGATTGGAGTACTTGGAATCGTTGCAAGGGCGATCAACAAGCAGACAAGGGAGAGCTGAGTGGAGGCTCTTGCTAAGGTTGTGCTGAGTTGTGAGTATCGCTTTGTGTGATTGTGTCTCCGTACTTTGATTTCATATCCTGTGTTGTTGAGACATATTGTGGAGAGGTTACTCCACCGAGAAGGAGGATCCATCTATCCGGATTTCCGGGGCTTGATCTGCCGACGATCAAGGCATCGCCCACCTTACGGGCACGCTAAGGAGTAGGGGCAAGTTATCCTCGAACCTTGTAACTCCTCTTTGTTAGTGTTTTGTTCTTGTGCTTAGCTTAGGGTTTAGTGTCTGTGTTTCTCTATTTTGTTTTTGCTTCCGCTATTGCCGCTGACCCTAAGTGCAGAAAAGCTAAAAGTCCAAGAAGTTTGTGTCTGGCTACATTCACCCCCCCCTCTCTAGCCATCCAAGCACCAACAAGTGGTATCAGAGCTTGGGGCTCTGCTCAAGCGGCTTAACATCCGAGAGTCAACAAGAATGGCTTTGAGAGAAGGATTTAGCACCACTCGACCTCCCTTCTTCGATGGATCGGATTTTCAATATTGGAGGTCTCGCATGGAGTACTACCTCAAGACCGACATAGGTATGTGGTTCTCCGTAAAGGAAGGTTTTACCCCTCCAAGAGATGCGGAGGGAAAAGAATTAGAGTGTTCACGCTGGTCGGCTGAGCAAACCCGAAAAGGAGAAGCCGATACGAAGGCGATGGTGGCCTTGCAATGTGGAATGAACAAAGACCAACTAATCAAAGTTGGTCCCTTTACAAGCGCAAAGGATTTGTGGAACAAGCTCATCGAGCTTCGCGAGGGCACCTGAGACTCGAGAATAGCCAAGAGGGACTTGTTCCTCAATCAACTACAAAATCTCTCCATGAAGGAGAGTGAAACGGTAAGCGAACTTCATAGTAGATTCAAAGAGGTATTGAATGGTCTCCACTCCATTGACGAAAAGGTCGAGAACCGCGACCTTGTAAGGTATGTGTTAAAAGTCTTTCCAAGGAATGCCTTGTGGTCATCCATGGTGGATGCCTACAAGGTTTCCAAGAACTTATCAATTGTTAAATTGGATGATTTATTTTGTGAAATGGAGCTTCATGAAATGGCTAACAAAGGACCCAAGGAGAAGGGGATTGCACTTGTAGCAGGGGAAAAGACCAAGAAGAAGGGGAAGAAGAAGGAGAAGAAGAAGGAGAAGAAGTCTCTTCATCTTCATCCGAGTCCGAGTCGAGGAGGATGGCACCGGTCTTCTTCCTCCGAGATGGCCAACTTTGTTAGAAGAATGATGAGGAAGAGCCAGCGCTTCAAGGGTAAAGGTAACCCTAGTGAAGTTAAAATTGATAAGTCTAATGTTACTTGTTATGAGTGTAGCAAGAAAGGACACTTCAAGAAAGACTGTCCAAAACTCAAGAAGAAAGAGGAGAAATCAAAGAAGAAGAAGAAGGCCTTGAAGGCCACATGGGATGAATCGTCCTCTAGTTCATCCGAAGAAGAGAAGGAGGAGAAGAGTACTCGCCATGTAGCACTCATGGCTATTGAAGATCAAGAAAGCAGTGATGAATCCACGGACTCTTCAAATGCAGCTTCATCATCTTCGGATGATGAAGAGGTAATCTCTCCCGAATTGGACAAATGTTATAGAACAATTGCATGTTTAACCAATTTGTTAAAGAAATCAAAAGATAAGGTTAAATCATTGAAAGTAGAAGTTGAACAATTGAAATCCTCTAGGGATGAGGATGTTGATGATTTGCATGTAGAAATGTTAGAAGATGAGAACAAATCTTTGAAGAGTGAGGTTGAGAGACTCAAGAGTGTTCTTGAGAAATCTCAACTAGCTCCAAGACATTAGATATGATTTTAAATGCACAAAGGGCAGTCTACAACAATGCCGGTATAGGTTACCGACCTAAAGAACCAACCTTTGTATCATTAATGTCAAGAACCCAATTTAGAGTGCAAAATGATTCTAGGGTTCAAAAAGTTAGAAAGAAAATGACTAAGGCATGGATGCCAAAGTCTTACATTGTAGATGCTTTAGGTCCCAAAATATGGGTACCCAAAACATCTATTTTTCGAATTGTATAGGCATTGATTGAGGGGGAGCATCTATCGACATGGGTGGTTGATATTTGATGCTCCAAACGAATAGCCAATCCTAGTAAGGAATGTGCTTACCATTCCCTCAAATTCACATGAATGGTTTGGACTAACACATAACTTGCGCTTGCCATGGATTGCTTAGGACAAGTGGTCTTATTGTTGCAATTTTACTGCAATTTATGGTTTATGATATGCCTTATCTTAAGCCTAAGGAGTCTATTTTCTTGTATGTGTTTTACAACATGAATGTATCTTGCCAACATTAATGCTTTACACATAGTTTAGGATGTTTCAAAATTCAGTATTCAAGGTATATGACTTGTTTGGTTTCCCACCCAACTGATATCAAACCTGATGTTTTCCATATGCCTAATATTAATTGAATTATCAATGTATCAGTACTTAAGTGTAGATTAGATCATCAAAATTGTTTGAAATAAACATGAACATGATCTAGTAAGCAAAAATATTCCTATATGTGTTATAGAAAATGGATGGATGTTTTGATTGAGTTTGTCTTCACTTGATTGGGAGGTTGTTAAATCCATAAGGACCTTTGATTCTCGTTAGGGGATCAAGTCTAGTCAAGAAAACACCTCCAATATCCATCTGATCGATAGGAAGTCTGATACTGACATTTCTGAAATCGTATCAGAAAACTTCTGATACCTGATCGGTCCACAGACCGATCAGCGTAGGGTTGATCGGTCCATAGACCGATCAGGGGTTGGCCTGGTCGGTCATCCTGACCGATCCACCTATGATGCGAAAATTGTCAAAAACACTCTGTGTTGGGTTTGATCGGTCCACAGACCGATCTGGTCACCTTGGTGATCGGTTCACCGACCGATCAGGAGGGTCACAGAAAACTCACAAACTCTCTGTTCGCTCCCTGATCGGCAGATCGATCAGGGGCTTGCCTGATCGGTCACCCGACCGATCAGGACCAAGCATGACCGATCAGGCTGACCGATCAGGTTAGAGCTTGATCGGTCTGGGCACTCCTGGATCGAACGGTGATCCGTTCGATTGCAATAAATCTTGGTTGGTGATCGGTCCACCAACCCGTTTAATCACGTATCCATCTCATTTTTCAACCCTAGCCGACTCTTCTAAATCGCACCAGAATTCTTCCTCGTGCGAGCTCTTGCGTCCTCTTTTCTCTTCTTCCTGCAATCTGAGTTTTCAACGAGTTCTAGCTTCCTTTGTTGTAAGTCTTCAGCGAGATATTTCTTTGTGAGTGTTCCCTGTGCGCTCTCCTGCGCAATCTGCAAGCTCCTCCCGTGCAAGCTCCTGCGGATTTCATCTCCTGCGCGCGAGCTCTCACTCTCTGAGTTTTCGACGAGCCCATCCTTGAGTGCGCGTGTTTATTTTAACTCCAAGTTCAGCGAGGTCAGGCCACCTGTGTGTTCCCTTCTTCAAACCGTTCAGATCTTCTTCAATCGATCGCATGGCACCAAAGTGAGCATTTTTCATGCAATTTTTATTGGTTACCCTATAATTTGTGATTTTGTGAACTAATCCTTAATCATATTGTGGTGTGTGTGCCATGTGTCTGTCTTGACTTTGTCGTGACCGTGACCTTACCCCTATGATCCATTTTGTTTGCCATGATGATCAAATTGTTCATCATACTTGCCGTGATCCCTTAATCTCACTTAATCGATCTCTCTTCATGTGTAACCTTGATTATATCATCTCACTGATTGAATCTTCCAATACCGTGACTTATTGTTCTGATCCTTAGGAAATCCTCCAAAGGCAAAGAACCCGCTGCGGAGACCTCGAAGGGCAAAGGCCCTTCATCGTCTGTACCCTCTCGTAGGCCTCAACCTTCCTCTAATTCACGATTTCCCAACTCACATCTTGAACAGGCCTTCCAACGGTGTACCTTCAAACCTCTCCCTTGTCGATCTGTCGACAGAGCATTTGTGTATGAACATTGTCCATTGGTCCAGCAGATTATAGAGTTTTATGAACTAGAATCCATACTCTTTCTTGAGCGGGATATCAATGTTGAGTTGGTTTCGGAATTCTATAATAACCTTGTGAGTGATGGTGGTACGGGGTTTACCACCCGGGTCGCCCGAACCAATCTTAATTTTAGTTATCCCATCTTTGCTGAGTATCTAGCGTGTCGGCGATCGGGAAATATCTTTCCATTCTACCCTTGTCTACCAGTGCCTCTGCCAGCTCCTTTCGCTGAGGTCACTCCTGATTCTATCTACGAGCACTTTTTCGGCCACCCCAGGCCGGATGGTCTCGATGAGCTCGACAGTGACTTTCCTACCTTTGCTGCTCTTCGTCTTTCTCCCGTGGATTATGTGTTATTCGAGATCATCACCCAATGTTTACTTCCAATCACTTCGAAACCTTTAGCTGAGATTCGCCCCTTCCACTGCATGATGCTCTATGGGATGCATCGACAGCTTGATTTTGACATCATGATGGCCATCTATTTTTCCATTATCACCTATAGCCAGATCCAGCGTCGTACAGTCTACATGCCTTTCGGGCATCTCATTACTGACTGGCTGCAGTTATCCGGTATAGATGTGTCAAAGGGTAGGATTGTGCCCATGGTTCAACAGGATTGCCGACTTGGCAAACGTGCGTTTGCCAAGTCTGGCATCATTGTCGGACCCCAGGGCCTGCTGTGGAAGGATGGGCGAGGGTTAGGCGAGCTTCCACGGGCCGCACACGCACAGGTACCAACTGCACTAGCTAGACATCAGGAGGCGCCCGTCGCTGCAGCTGACTACGAGTATGAGCCGGATCCTGATCTCCGGTGGCAGATCGCCCAGCTCGAGCAGGCTATGGATCATAGACTACATTTGATAGAGCTCGAGCAGCAGGATTTTCAGTCAGAGATCAGGTCTGAGATTTCTGGATTACGGGCTGACCAGCGGGCGACGGATTCGAGGATTGCGGCGATGCATGCTCAACAGCAGGCATGGTACGAGGAGTGGCGCCAGTACATGATTCCTAGAGCTGCGCCATCCAGCAGCACTGCACCGGGGTCCTTTATACCTGACAATGACACGACTGATGACCCCATGCAGGCTGATGACCCCCGCGCTGATGATTGATTTGATTGTACCCTGATCTTGCTCACATGATTTGTGTTGCATTTGACAGCTATGACTTGGTGTTATATTTGACTATGCTTTGATGCATTGCTATGCATCTAACTGTTTGCCTGTTTTGGATTTATGATGTGCTTGACTATTTGACTATGTTTTCATGCTATGGTTATCTGACTATTTGACTAGCTTATGCTAGGTGGTTTACTTTCATGTTCATATGATTCGTGTGATTGCTATATACTGCTTTATCTTTATCCCATGGTTTCATATGCCTTCAAAATTACATAATATCTTTTGTTGTTTTGGGTAGACCCCTAGGTTTGAGGGGGAGGAATTGTTAAACTTGACAACCAGTCACCCTTTTCGGTGTTTGACAAAGGGGGAGAGTGTGGTTGGTTAAGTTTAGGACTATTATGAGTTTAACTATTGTAGGGGGAGAATCCTGATTCTCCTACGATGCTGAAATTTGAGACAATTGAATTCAAATTCTTAAACATAAAATCGGGTTGTCAAACAACAAAAAGGGGGAGATTATTGATGCAGTCTGACCCTGATTGTTATTTTGGTGTTGACACCGATTTTAGTTTAGGTTAACAAGATGATTGAGATTAAGTCTTGGTCGGGGACTGGGCACAGAGTGGATGAAATCCTGGCTTGGGAAGCCAAGTCCTAGCTTGGGAAGCTAGGTTGACTGAAATCCTGGCTTGGGAAGCTAGGTTGGATGAAACCCTGGCTTGGAGGGCCAAGTCCTAGCTTGGGAAGCTAGGTTGATGAAACCCTGGCTTGGGAAGCCAAGTCCTAGCTTGGGAAGCTAGGTTGGTTGAAACCCTGGCTTGAAGGGCCAGGTCTTAACTTGAGAAGCTAGGTTGGATGAAACCCTGGCTTGGAGGGCCAGGTCCTAGCTTGGGAAGCTAGGTTGGATAAAACCCTGGCTTAGAGGGCCAGGTCCTAGCTTGGGAAGCTAGGTTGGATGAAACCCTGGCTTTGAGAGCCAGGTCCTAGCTTGAGAAGCTAGGTTGGATGAAATCCCGGCTTGGGAAGCCAGGTCCTAGCTTGGGAAGCTAGGTTGGTTGAAATCCTGGTGAGTGAAGCTAAGTTGAAGTCCCGGTGAGTGAAACTGGGCATGGAGTCTTGGTCCGGGGGACTGAGCACGGGTCAGAGAAGGTTGGGAGCCTGTCCTCTTGACTTAGAGTGGATTTGGCCTTGCCTGGATCGGTCTGGTGACTGATCAGGAAAGTTGTCACGCAGTTCCTACGTGGATCGGTCTGGTGACCGATCCAGAGAAGACTGATCGGTCTGGTGACCGATCAGGGAGAGCACAGAAACCTTGGTTGGCCTCTATTCGGCTCCTGATCGGTCTGGTGACTGATCAAGGAGGACTCCTGATCGGTCTGGTGAACAATCAGGGAGAGGTCAGTAGGTTTCGTGGGATTTCATGATCGGTCAGGCTGAACGATCAAATGTCGCGAGCTTCTCACTATAACCAATCAGGATGCATCCTGATCGGTTAGGTCATGCCCTGATCGGTCCCCTGACCGATCAGGCCACAACCTGATTGGTCTGGTGACCAATCAGTGAGGTTTGGCTGCGAAAGATGGGAATCCCAGCAATGCTATGGATCGGTCCGGTGACCGATCCACGATCTGTGATCGATCAGGGTGACCGATCACCAGAAGGTCGCGATTTCCAGCTTTCACTGTGGACCGATCAGGCTGGAGCCTGATTGGACTGGGCCTATCCTGATCGGTCTGGTGACCAATCAGGGGTCACTCTGATCGGTCCAGTGACCGGTCAGTAGCTGACAACTTTAATTCAAAAGCGCTGTCAGAGTTCTGATTGCGTTCTGATTTCCACTGATACACTACTGATTTCGCTTTGATCTTCTCTGCTATTACTGATGCAAGTTTGATTTCATTTGCTAAACCTCTAATTGAGTGTGCAGGTGACAGGAATGACTTCAAACTTTGAAGGAGGGTCAACTGGGTTCTTTCCATGTATCAGGTTTGGCTGTTTCTCCTTCTCAGGTTGCAACGGATGCTGGGGCTGCTGGCAACAGACCTGGGGCTCGACTGGGGCTTGACTGAGAGGGTTCTGAGAGTCTAGGAGAGCTCAATGGTAGCTAGGTAGTTGCAGATGGGCAGTTGGTGTGCTGCAGAGGAGCGTCTGCTGTGATCTGGGATCGATGGGCAGAGGCTTAAGTGCTTGGTAGCGAAGAAGCCTCAGTAACAACCTTTGATCTTCTCTTCTCTTGCGCATCACTCTGAACTCTCAAGCAACTCTTGCATACACTGTGAGTGAACTGTTGGGTGTGATTGGAGTACTTGGAAGCGTTGCAAGGGCGATCAACAAGCAGACAAGGGAGAGTTGAGTGGAGTCTCTTGCCGAGGTTGTGCTGGGTTGTGAGTATCGCTTTGTAAACGTTTCTCCTTGTGCTCTATAAGTGTGATTGTGTCTCCGTACTTTGATTTCATATCCTGTGTTGTTGAGACATATTGTGGAGAAGTTACTCCACCGAGAAGGAAGATCCATCTATCTGGATTTCCGGGGCTTGATCTGCCGACGATCAAGGGATCGCCCACCTTACGGGCACACCAAGGAGTAGGGGCAAGTTAACCCCGAACCTTGTAACTCCTCTTTGTTAGCGTTTTGTACTTGTGCTTAGCTTAGGGTTTAGTGTCTGCGTTTCTCTGTTTTGTTTTTGCTTCCGCTATTGCCGCTAACCCTAAGTGCAGAAAAGCTAAAAGTCCAAGAAGTTTGTGTCTGGCTACATTCACCCCCCCCCCTCTCTAGCCATCCAAGCACCAACAAAAACAACAGAACAGAAAGCAAATAATACAGAAAGAAAACAACTGCTAACAGAGGAATTTACAAGGTTCGGAGATAACTTGCCCCTACTCCTTGGCATGCCCGTGAGGTGGACGATCCCTTGATCATCGGCAGATCAAGCCCCGAAAATCCGGATAGAAAAATCTCCTTCTCGGTGGAGTAACCTCTCCACAAATTGTCTCAGGAAAATATCAGAGTAAGCACAGAGACTAAGAAGAAGCTTACAGAGCGCGAGCACAAAAAGCACAAAGAAGAGAAATTTCACAGAGCACAACCCACAACACAGCACAACCCTAATGCAAGAACCTTCACTCAACTCTTCGTTCTCGTTGTCTGCTTGGTTTCTGATCGACTCGCAAAGTTACTTGTCTCTGCTTCGCCAGCCTTCTCTTAAGTTTCCCTTCTGCTCATCACCAGGCACGTCTGCACCCACTGAATCACAGCCTCGTCACCACTGACCCACTGACCCCCACAGAGCGCTCAATCCACTGAAGACCTCTTCAGCTGAGCCTCAGATTAGTCGCCAGCCCGCCAAAAACCGTTGAATCCTGGAAACAGAAAACAAACAAACCTGCCACGGTGAAAGTCGGCATTGACCCTCCTTCTTGGTTTGTATCGTCTATGTATCACCTGCACACTCATCAGAGGGATTAGCGAAGCAAATCAAAATGTATCAGAAGAAAATCAGGAGGAATCAGAAGTGATCAGGAAGTCTAACAACGATTAAAAATTAAAGTTTTCAGGCACTGATCGGTCACCCTGACCAATCAGTCACCCTTCTGACCGATCAGACTCAACTCTGATCGATCTAGTAGAGATCTGATCGATCTTACTGACCGATCACCAATCAAGGATCGGTCACCAGACCGATCCTAAACCCATCAGGGCTAGAACACACTCATGGCCTGATCGATTCACTGACCGATCAGATCACGGCTTGATCTTTCAAACCAACCAGCCTGATCGATCACTTGACCGATCAAGTTGGGGCCTGAACGGTCAGAGTAACCGATCAGGTCACTTCCTGACCGATCAGGACCAACCCTGATCGGTCCAGGATGGCCCTGATCGGTCGTGAAGACCGATCAGGGTTTAATCAGACCCCTACTGATTTGTTTCTGATCATTCACCAGATCGATCAAAAACCACGATCAGAAACCACACAGAATGTTTCTGATCTATTTCTGATCATTCACCACACCGATCAGAAACCCCACAGAATATTTCTGATCTGCTTCTGATCATTCACCAGACCGATCAAACACCCTGGATTGGTCACCAGACCGATCTAGTATCAAGGGAGTTTGTGCTAACTCCCTGATCGGACTCCAGACCGATCCACAACCGTAGGAGTTAGTGCCAACTCCCTGATCAGACCACAGACCGATCTAGCTCCGACCATTTCAACCCTGAGTTCAGAGAACATGCTCCCTAGCCTTCTCTGACCCAGTCTGGTCCCGGAGAACGAGCTCCCGAGCCCTCTCCGACCTGTGCACTCAATGCTCAGTCCCCTGGACCAAGACTTCATGCCTAGCTTCACTCACCGGGACTTAGTCCAACCTAGCTTCACTCACTAGGACCTGGCTTCACTCACCAGGATTTCTTTCACCTAGCTTCCCTCGCTAGGACCTGGCTTCACTCACCAGGGTTTCCTTCACCTAGCTTCCCTCGCTAGGGTCTCCTTCACCTGCCTTCACTCACCAGGATTTACTTCACCTAGCTTCACTCACTTGGGTTTCCTTCACCCGGCTTCACTCGCCAGAATTCCCTTCACCTAGCTTCACTCACTAGGATTTCCGTCACCCGACTTTACTCACCAAAATTCGTGCCCAGTCCCCGACCAGGACTTAATCCGAACTTATCTTACTCACCTAAACTTAAATCGGTGTCAACACCAAAACAACAATCAAGTCAGACTGCATCAACACGACTGTCCCTAGCCGGCCGCGATCATCCTTGGCGTTGGAAAAGAAAAAAATTGAGGGGTGACTCCGGCTTGCCCTCAATGTTGGGCTGAAAGCTTCATAACTCCTCAAAAGTACATGAATACTGAAATTATCGAAACCCCCAACCTTTAAGTTAATATAAGGTTGGTGTAAACAATTCCACTATCAGCATCCTAATGACCTCTCTTTCAACAACAACAACATATTTAACTATATCTAGTTATGTAAATATTAAATGATGGGCTGAAAGTTACATATCTCCTCAGAAGTACTTGCATATTGAAATTATTGAAAGCCCATCCTTTAAGTTAATATGAGGTTGGTGTAAACAATTCCACTATCAGCAACCTAATGACCTATCTTTCATTTCTCTGTTTACTGAATCTACCTCTCATTTGTAGTGTTCTTTCATTTGGGATTTTATTGTTGAGTTGGAAGTTTGGAGAATTTTTTAAAAAAAATGTGGCGATCACATTCATCATACACTACATCATGCACAAAGTCGAGGGAAAAAACTACCATTCATCACCGATGAAAATTGGGTTAGGATCAACAAATTTTGGGCATTAGAGGAGGCTAAACAAAGGAGTCATTAGAATAAGACTAATCAATCTTATAATTCTGGAGAGATGCTGCGACTTATGCAGGAGGCTCTATCAATATTGATGAGCATAGGCAAAGATTAGTAATTTTTTAACTCTTTCATTATTTTATAAACATCTATTTCTTGTAATTTCAATATTTTTAATTTTTTTAGACAAAGGAATTGGGAAAAGAGCTTGCATTTATAGAGACTTTTACCCGCACATTCTAGAAAAAAAGATAAGACTTGGAGCAGAGAGAGAGCAAAAGTAGTCAAGATTTGAATAAATTTTAAATATTAATTTATAACTTAGATCTATTTATGTATCTCCTTCAATTTTATATTCTTGCATTCTTAATTTATTATTATTATAAATTTATTTAATTTTTTAATTATAATGCAAGAAAAATATGATGAACTAGAGAGTTACAAAGAAGCTCAAGTGCTAGTGAGAATATTGAGGGATCTGAGTCGTCAGTTGGCAATAATTTCAATTTATGGTTGGAGGCCAGAGGAGGGCCTAAAGTGGGAGGAAGAATATTAGGAATGGGTTCATTGAGCAGAACCAAAAGAGTACCTCGTATTTCTTCTTCGTGCTCACCAGAAGTCATCACACATATCCATAACTTGATTGAGTAAGTTGCTCATTTAAAGGGCATAATATCATAAAGGGATCGACAAATGGAAGAAGGGGATCGCCAAATAGAAGATAGAGATCGGCGAATGAAGGATATGATGCGCCAACTGTTGGTGTCAGAAGCACCATATCGAACCTTGTTTTGATATTGGCAAAGGGTTCAAAGTTAAGTATTATTGGTGCTCTAACAATGTTACTCAAGTGTGCAGGAAAAGTCCTAGGAACACTAGGCACGAAGTCCTGGTTCTAAGAATTGGGTACTAAGTCCTGGCCGCGGGTCGGACAACTAAGTCCTGACATAAGGTTGGGCAATAAGTTCTGGTCATGGACTGGGCACAAAGACCTGGCCGAGGGCTGGGCACCGAAGACCTGGTTCGAGGAATTGGGCACTAAGACCTGGCCGAGGGTTGGGCACCGAAGACCTGGTTCGAGGAATTGGGCACTAAGTCCTGGTCGCGGACTGGGCACGAAGACCTGGTGAGTAAAGCTGGGCAAAAGTCCAACCGGAGGAGCCAGTTGGCAAAAAGGTAAATTCTCCTGAGAGGAGTAGGTGAGGACGTGTTCCCGTCGAGGGAACAGTAGGCGTCGATTCGACCTAGGGTTCCATTTGGGAGACCCAAAGTCAGAACTAAGATAGCTACGGCTGTAACTAATGGCTAACACATTTACTTGTTGTGTCTTAGAACTAACCTGAGTTGCAGGATCGAAGGACTGGTCTTCTGCAAGTGAGGTGCCTCACTGGGGCTAGGCGCCCGGATGGACTCAGGCGCCCGTAAGGATACGAGCGCCCCAATGTAAAGGCAAACACCAAATCACAGCCGCGAAGCCTCTGGACTAAGGTAGCTCAGGCGCCCGTGAGGTCACGGGCGCCCCCATCAGCTCAAGCGCCCAAGTGGAGATGGATAAGCGCTGACCGAGCCTGCGAATAAGGGTTCACGCAGGGAAGGTCACGTGTTAGGCTCCCCCATCGTCACAGGCACTCGTATGGGTGCTATAAAAGGGGTTCACCCCCAAGGCTTCGACATCAATTGTTCTCGACGCTCCAGACACTTTCGCTCAAGTGCTGCGGTCCGGCAAACTTCGACTTCGAGATTCCAGCGCCGACGACGACCCTCTGCTCCGAAATTCGATCCATCTCGGGCGTCGGTAAACTTTAATTACGAAAGTATTGTTAATTTCAATTTCCAATTCTATATCTGTACTTTCAATCTGTAAAAGCTTTCCCGAATATAAAATTTTCCAAAGTAAACAGTCAAGGACCGTGTGCCTTCAAGTAGGAGCTGACCGCAACTCCGAACCAAGTAAAACTACCTGTATTCGCGATTTGTTTCTTATTTTCCGCTGCGTATTTTCTCTAAGTGTTCCGAAAAATTTGACAACGATATTCACCCCCCCCCCCCTCTATCGTTTTCTCTGATCCAACACCAACAAGATATGATCATGCAATATTTTCAATTAAATTCAACTCCAAGTCAGAATCCTCCAAATTTTGGTGATGATGGTGGTGATGATGATGGTGATGATAGTGGCGATGGTGTTGCGTGATTTTCTTTGGTAAGAAGAATTGTTATTAGATTATTATTTTTTACTATTTTTTATAGTTAATGTGCTTTGAATAGGTTTTGTAGGAATAATATGAGGTAAGTTTTTATTTTTCAATATGCAACTAGCAGTTTTCTACCAGCCCTTTTTAATCTTCCATCAGTGAGCATATATGAAGGTTTAAAATTGTCTTTCATGTTTGGTGAGTCTTTATATGACACCATTTTAAAGAGTCCTCTGGTTAGCTTGAGGGTCCTTGGACCTCTTTGCCATTTCCCGAGGTTTTGTATTATTTCTATATACAACTTTTGGAGGCATCTTCATCTTGGTCCAAGTGTCATTAGACTTTTTGGTCGCTTCCTTGAGGTTTCGTTTCTATATGACTCTTTTTCCTTGAGGTATTATCTCATTTCCATATGATGGTACTTTTTCCTTAAGGTCATGTATCATTTCTTTATGATGCTCCTTTAGGATATCCTTAGCTCAATCTATATGTTTTTAAGAAAACATCATAAGTACCTTTGTTTGATCAACTTTTCAACTATGCGTCAATCCTTCTAATAAGTGTTTTATACTATTGAATTTGTATTGTGT
The DNA here is from genome assembly GCA_024364735.1 of Boesenbergia rotunda. Lineage (NCBI taxonomy): Eukaryota > Viridiplantae > Streptophyta > Magnoliopsida > Zingiberales > Zingiberaceae > Boesenbergia > Boesenbergia rotunda. Next base: position 420,294 of record JAGFNQ010000607.1, on the reverse strand, counting down.
GTGTTTTCGAGGGTAAAGTATTTGATGTCAAGGTATTATCTATGTTTCCTTGTTATTGTTCTAGTTAATAGTCAATATACAACTAGTTGGTTTTGTTAGAGGTAACACTAATTGCATATATCTGAATAGTGAACCTTCTTTTGTTGCAGATGTTGTAGCCTACTTTTGACAAAGAAATTGGATATGATCTTGCTGTTGACATTTGGAGTTTGGGTTGTACCATCATTGAGTTCATAGGGAAGCATCCATGGAGTGATCTAGAAGGGGTGTGTGTGCTTTTGATTTCATTGTGTTGGCATCTGTGGCATTGTTGTGGCTTACACTTGTATATTGTAATTTGGATGGTAGATTTACGGGGCGCTTGGTATATATTCTTCAATGGGAATAATAATAAATTTTGATTGAGGGTTTATGAGTTTAGTGATAACCTAGTGGGGGTTGGGTTATCAAATCAAGGGTATCATATCCATATTTTGATTTCGATTTCCATATACCAAGCATCATAAATGGGAATGAAATAGATTTCATTCACATTCCACCTTCTAAACCCGCTTACCAAGCGCCCCCTTAATGTTTTGGATGACTATTTTATTGGTGTTTGATGGTACTGTATTTATGGTGTGTATTGATGTATTTGGATGTTTTTATTAGTAGATTTGTATTTGAAATTGTGTTTTGGAAGGCATATATGTTTATAATTGTTTATCTAATATATAAAGGATATTTGAAAAAATAAATTATTTTTTTTATTTTTTTAAAAATTACGACAAATTTTGTAAAAAAAAAAAAATCATTGTAAACATATTGTATTTTACTGTTATATCATCTATTTCAAAATTAATTAAATTGTAATATATACATAGAGAGAGACAATTTTAGTATGCTAAGGACTTATCGTGCCCGAGCCTCAACCAATTTTTCAGTTTGAATTTTTTCCTTAATAGTATAACTCAACTTCTAAATCATAAAGGTAAAATCTGACTCAAATAATCTGTGTTTAATACTCATGCAGTGTATATTCACGGCGATTGAACTATTGGTGGAACTAGGATGTCACGTCAAGAGCTATCGTGCTTTTTAAATTTACATTGGTGAAATGTGAAACCGAAATGTCTATTTCAAAAATAATTAAATTGTAATATATATATATAGAGAGAGAATTTTACTATGCTAAGGACCTTACCGTGCACCAACCTCAACCAATTTTTCGATTTGAATTTTTTTCTTAATAGTATAACTTAACCTCTAAATCGTAAAGGTAAAATCTGATTGGTACAACTGAAAGCTTAAAAAAATAAAAAATAATAATAATAAATCTTCTAGATCTGCTGCTATCATGGATGTTGTCCATGGCATACCGTCCGCAACAAAGTGTGTGTGCGTGTATATATATATATATATATATATATATATATCACAATTTGTCTCTAAAAAGGAGTTAAATCACATAATCAATTTATAGTTAACCATCAAATTGCTAAGAAATAAAAGAATTTTTTTCTGAAAATATACACTCGCTAAGAATTAATTCCTACTTTATTATAATGAATATATCATTTTCTAGCCACCTCGATATCAATCTCATAGGAATATAATTTAAGGTCTAGGAGTTAAAATCTCGGAAAATCAGTATCCCCATAGGATGGACTAATGATTAAGGAGTGGATGTTGTTACCTTGAAGTCTGAGGGTCCAAATCTAACAAAGTCAGTCTGTCCACCTTCCCCATGCGTTAGCCACAGTATCCAGACTAGTAGCTCTCATTTATCTCCTCCATATTGACCTTGGAATAGATTGACGAGCCTCGGGGGCTATGGTGCAGTGGTAGGACGACTAGTTGCTTTCTCAGGCATCCGCGGTTCGATCCCCAGCTACGGCCTCCAAATGGGGCGCGAATCCTGGGACGCTGGGCTTCTAGACCGCCCACTGCGAGCACGTCCCGATTTACCCTGGCGGCCATTGGGAAACTTCCGTGAGGCCGGGCCGGTCGCCCGAGGTTGGTTGGAAAACCTCGTTAATCATTTTTTTTGAATAGATTGACGAGGCCTCCGGGGCTATGGTGCAGCGGTAGAATGACTAGTCGCTATCCCAGATATCCGCAGTTCGATCCCCAGCTATGGTGTATTTGTAGAAATTTTTCCTCCAAATGGGACGCAAACCCTGAGACGTTTGGCTTCTAGACCGCCCACCGCGAGCGCTTCCGGATATACCCTGGCGACCGGTGGGAAATTTCCGTGGGATCGGACCGATCATCCGAAGTTGAAAAAACTTCGTTAATTATTTTTTTTTGAATAGATTGACGAGGATGTTAAGAGCATGCGAATCACCTTTTACCGTAATAGAAACACGTGCTACAAAGATCTACTTCATGTGTGAACTGCATATTTTAATGCTGAATAAAACATTGTCATACAAAATTTCATGAGGAACATTTCCATAAATTTTACATTCTGAATAAGATGACTAACAGTAAATAAAATAAAAATATTTTAATGCTTTTGGTTAAACAGAAGAAAAAAGAGTTTTAAATGAGCAACGTTTTCCATGCTGTTAGAAACAAATAGAATATTCAACCATCCATATAGATTAAACACTATTTATTCTTATAATTTAGGAAACTACACAAGAATAACAAACACTATGGCACTGTATATTGCAACATGCAGTTCCCACCGTAGGAACATAACTGGGTTACAAAAGATCTACTTCAGGTGGGAACTGCAGCAATTCGAATCGGTCTTTCGTCGGCAACATTCTCTATAGTGCCACCAATTAATTGACTACAATATCAAAAATCCTAAATTAGATCGTTATTGGAACCCCTAAAGTTATTATAGCAACTTCCAAAAATTACTACAGTAATTTTTATTTTGGATATTTAAGATTTGCAACGAGCCCTAGCTACTGTAACAACCCTAGTTACCATAGCAAAGACTCTAGTTATTATAGAAAACCCTAGAAGCATTTCAAAACTTCCATTTCAGAGTTTAGAGTTCATCGATCGATCCATACTTATCAATCGATTATTAATACTCATATTTCAACATTGCTAAATTAAATTTTCTTCTTGTCTGTAGCTGATTGACCTCAATTTATAAAACTTTGTTTTTGCTCAGCATCTAGTCAATCTTGATCTATCTGATTTTATCATTGTTAGCATCCGGTCAATTTTGATTTACCAGGACTTTCGATAGAACTATGTGTCTAGTTCTCTATAACTCTCTTAAACTTTCTGTCTCGTGTCAACTTAATGTTAGACTTCCGATGACCAAACGTCTGATCCAATGAATCATAACTTATTTGACTCTTCATTCAATCAATTTAACATATTAATCAAACACCAAAATCCCAACTCGAATAAACTCAAGTTTGGTCAACTTGATCAATCTTGACTAGAGATTGATTACATCAATACCATCCCACCCACCTCCTATATAAAATGAAATAATTGCCCTCAAGTATATTGTTCGGTATTATTATCACACGTATTAAATCTTAATCCGAGATCAAGCATATTGTAGAGTTACGAAACTGTGGCTACACAATGCATATTTAATATGTTCAAAATTTCATAGTTGCTATAAGTGTTATTATAACAACTACGGTTTCATATATACTATAATGAGGATTCAATCTGTTTGCCTAATATTTACTTTGTTGTAGTCATGAAATCGTAACTGCTATAACTCAGGCTTATTTTGTTTAACAATATTTATATTGTAGTGGCTATGTAATTGTAACTAAAATAATGTATTAACTGATTCCAAATTTAATATGTATGATAGGAAATAATAATATTGAATATTATGACTAACCGTATCATATTAAAATGTCAACGGGTGAGATTTTTTTTTCATAAAAAAGGCTTACATGCCACTCAAATACTGATTTTAAAAAACATACACACACACAATAGTCATGTTTTTATTTGTGGTAATTTACCAAAGGACGCATATAACTTTTTGAATTGACCAAACGGTGTACGTTACTTTGATATTTACTAAAAGTCACACCTTTTCTAATGCTCTTCCCATTCTATCCTCTTGACAAATTTGACTTTTTATATTTTTCTTTACTCTGTCATTTTTCTCTATCTTATCTTTACTCTCTCTTATACATACAACATCTCTCCTTTTTCCCACTCTTTCTTTGCATGCAACATCTCTTCTCTTTTCTCTCCTCTCTCCTCTCTCTTTTGCATATGTGCATACATAACTTAAAGGTTACATTGGGTCTGATATGGAATTATATCAGACCCACGTTGGGCCTAATATAATCTATATCAGGCCCAACTTGCGTTTGATATGATTCATATTAGGCTCGTATTGGATTGTTCATCCAATTCTTTCAATAACATTTTAACACCTCTCGAGAAACTGAAATAAACAATGGATAACACCGTTTTACTCCTTGCAATCTCAAAAATACATAGGATTTAAAAATGAGTTCAATCGGGCATATCTAAGTCCATCAGTGGATTTTAATCGAAATCCATTAATAGACATATCTAGGTTCACGTTAGACTTGATATGATTTCATATCAAGCCCAGCCTGGCCCTAATATGTTAATAATGTAAAAAGGTCACATCTTTGGAATTTCCCTTGCAAGAATCAAACTAAAAAAATTAAAATATCATATTATTTACATTTTAGTAAAATCAACGAAGTAAGATTTTCCCTAAACTACCTACCTTGGGCGTATTTTTTTTAGTTGTATTTTGATAATATTCTAAACATTATGATAATATGCACCATTACAATTTAGTCCTTTTAATAATATTCTAAACTTTATGAATTTTGTTTTGCTAATAAGAACTATTTATCATCATTATCAATATCTCTTATTAATTATATTTAAATATAATAGGATTCTCTAAAATAATAGATAAGATAAATTAAGGTGGAACCAAAAGAACCAAAACTTAAATCCCACATTGGACTTGATATAATTCATATCGAGTCCGCGTTAGATTTTTTAGCTGATTCTTCCAATAACATTTAACACCTTCCGAGAATAGAAATAAGCAATGGATAACACCGTTTTACTTTTTGCAATCTCAGAAATACATATATAAGAACTGAAATGAGTTCAATCGGACATGTCTAGGTCTATCAGTGGGTTTCGGTCGAAATCCATTAATAGACATGTCTAGGCTCACGTTAGGACTGACATGGTTTTCATATCAGGCCCAATGCAGGCCTGATATAATTCCATATCAGGCCTAATGTAGCCTTTAAGTTTTAGTGCTTTTGATTCTATCTTAATTTGTCTTATCTATTATTTTAGGGAATGATATTGTATTTAAATATAATTAATAAGATATATTGACAATGATAATAAATATTGTTTATTAGTAAATAAAAAATCATAAAGTTTGAATATTATTAAAATGACTAAATTGTATATATTCTTTTGGATTTAATTATAGTTTAGAACGTATAAAGAATTTTCAAATAGACCCCAAAAAGAAGAACTCTAGATTCATTAATTAAGCTAAAATATAAAAAATGATATTTTACTCTTTATAACATGGATAAAAGGATAGTTTGCATTAATGAAAATATTTTTTTAAAAAAAAGTGCATTATCCATTAATATATGTTTTTAGATTTAATTAAAGTTTAGAATGCATAGAGAATTTAAAAACTAAATAGGAGATTTAGTTTAGAAAAAATCTTACTTTGTTGATTAAGCTAATATGAATAATGTGATATTTTAACTTTTTTAATTTGACTATGGCAAGAGGAATCCTAAAAATGTGACATTTTTACATTATTTACATATCAGATCCAACGTGAACTTAAACATGTCATCAGTGAGTTTTGGTCAATATCCACTAATGGACCTAGATATATCTGATTGAATCTATTTTAGATCTTATGAATTTTTAAGATTGCAAAGAGTAAAATGATGTTATTCATTGGTTATTAATTTCGGCTTTTCGGGAAATGTTAAAATGTTATTGAAAGAATCAATTGAAAAATTCAATGCAAGTCTGATATCGAATTATATCAAACTCAATGTGACCTTTAAGTTACACATGCATGCGTACAAAAAGAAGAGGAGTGAGAAGAGAGATTAGGAAAGAGAAGAGATGTTGTATGCATAAGAGAGACAGGGAAAAAAAAGAGATTGTATATATAACAGAGAGTAAAGAGAAGATAAAGGAAAAATTATAGAGAAAAGAAAAGATAAAAAGTCATATTTATCAGAAGGATAGAACGGTAAAATATTAAAAATGATGTATTTTTTTTATAAATATCAAAGTAGTGTATTTTGATAAATTTGAAAAGTTACTTTTTTTCTTTTTAATAACTTACTGTTTTATTTTGCCCAATTTTCCACGGTGGACTTCTTTTATAAATCCGTCTCAATCAAACAGTTAGGCACTCCATGAAAAGGACCGTCCCTACCCTGGTACGTTAATCCTACAAGGCAAGTGATGATTCGTTCCAAAAAAAAGAAAAAAAGTCAAAAATTAAGAATTGAATCTTCAATCTTGAATTTAGATAACCTGACCGCCGCCAATCCAGCGGCACCCAGGAACACGCGTCAACTCATTCAACGTCCGAACGCAAAATTGCGGCGGATGGAAGTGTCAAGGACAAGGTAGGACGCAACGGCAAGGCACATGGCTCGACGCGACAAACTGTGACTTGACATCTGGAGTAATTCCACGAGGTAAACACCAGGCAGAGAGGATTCTACTGCCGGAGACACGTTGTACATGTGGGCATTTAGCCTGAAAATGAATAGCTGATCGATAACTAGGATAGTTAGTTCATACATAAATATTATTATTAGTAGGCCCGTTGTCTCTAATAAGTTTTTTTTTCTTGCATAAGTTTTTTTTTCTAATAAGTTTAAGATTATGTGCCATTTGATCTTGTAAAATTATGATTATGTGCCATTTAATCTTGCATAAGATTATGATTAAACATGCATTCGGATTAAGATTATGTGCCATTTGATCTTGCATAAGTTTTTTTTCTAATAAGTTTTGAGATCAACTAAAAATATAATATTTCATTAGATATCTGATCTCATCCATATAAAAAACTGTTATATCATAGATAAATAATCTAATAATTTGCCTTTTTCCATATATATAAGTCTGTCTTGTAAAAAGAGGTCACCTTTACTCCAAACAACGTAATCATTTTTTAACCTTTCGTCTGTAATATTTAATTCCAAAATGCATGCTTTTGCCCTAAAATGCATGTTTAATTACTTAATTAATTAATTGAAAAGACGATCAAAACAAGGGACATGATTAGAAAGAGAGTTGCCACCATGATTAGAAAGAGACTAGTCTCCGGAGCTATTGCAGCGATAGAGTGATTAATCGCTATTTAATGTATCAGCGGTTTGATCCTTAGCTATGACGTATTTGTAGAAATTTTTCCTTCAAATGGTGCGCGAATCTTAGGACGCTAAAATTCTAGACCGTCTACCGCGAGCGCTTCCGATTTATCTTGACGGCCGGTGAAAAATTTTCATGGAGTCGGATCGATCGCCAGAGATTGAAAAAATCTCATTAATCATGATTAGAAAGAGAGTGAATAACTTGGGCATATATTCTAATAAATTATCACAAATGTAAAGATGAAGTCAAAAAAATTTGAAATTGAGTGGGGGCGAAAATCACGAGTATCAATATCAGTGAATGCCAATTCATGCGTACCTCCGGCCTCAATTATGATTGATCCGATTTGTGTAAAATTTTCATGGGTTGAATGGATGATCCAAATACGATGTTACTTGCTTCATTTTTTTTTTCAAATTATGATTGATCCAATAGAAATACTGGTTCATGACTATTCACCAAGGGTCTCCATCTTTATTAATTTTTCGAAAGGCCTACGTCCGAATAAAATCTAACTGAACAATATAAAAATATTAATATTTGAATTCAAATTTAAAAAAAATATATGTGATATTCGATTCTCGAAAATATAAATACTTCTAACTCGAGCTAGTTTAAAATAAAATTTAAATTCCATGATTCAATTCGGAAAAAAAATTGAACTCTAATTTGAAAGGATTTAAATTGAAGTTTGATTCGAATTATTTGTATCTTAATTTAAATATATTAAAATTAAAATTTTATAAAAATAATAAAAATTGAATTCAAATTCCATCAGTAAATTATTTTATAAATTTTAATTCGATTTAAAAAATTTATGGAACAATCAAGAATTCTCTGGGTTCCGAGTCCAAAAAAACAAACAAATGGGCCCACAGATTTAGACCGGTAAGTTAAACCGAGGACGGTGCTATTTACTTTTTTTTTTGCAAATTAAATTATTTATAAATACTCCAACAGCATGTTTTCATCGCACATACAAAAAGGACAAGAAATATCGCCCGTTCACATGTCGACGTGAACCCTAGACGTAACGGCCGAGTCGTTGACGCTGGGCTTCCCCGACTCGGCTCGCCTCCCGCCAAATTCTACTCGAGTGGGGACTCAGTACACTCTCCTCCTGTTGCATCTCGTCCTTCCCGTACGATTGATCCCGACCGTTAGCGGCCTACTCGCTCATCGACAGTACTGGTGGGCGGGCGCATCCTCAGTTATATGGGACCGTCCCCCGCGTAAGATTTAGATTTCGATACGGTTTCTGGCCGATTGCATTGCGGTGGATCTAGACGTGCATAGACAGGAGCCAATCTACTGCGGTTACATGATTTTGACACGTGGATGATGACACGTACATTCGCGGTGACCTTTTTATATATATATGGACCTCCCGCCTACGGTCGATTGCGAAAACATGGACAGGGAGGGGGAGACTTCCGGGAAGAGGTCTGGGACGGCGACGGCGACGGAGACGGCGAAGTATAAGGGGGTGCGGCTGCGGAAGTGGGGCAAGTGGGTGGCGGAGGTGCGCTACCCCAATAGCCGGAAACGCATTTGGCTGGGGTCGTTCCCTTCGCCGGAGATGGCCGCCAGGGCCTACGACGCCGCCATGCTCTGCCTTCGCGGCTCCTCTGAGAAGCACTACTTCAACTTCCCGGACCAGCTGCCGGACAAAGCGGCGCCCGAGGGGCTGAGCCGGCTCGAGATAAAGGAAAAGGCAGTGAGGTACGCGCGAGAATTCAGGAGTTTATCGCAGGCGCTTGCGCCCGAGAGGGGCGACAGTGGCGGCGGCGGTGGAGGCCAGGTCGAGGCTGCGGAGAAGGACGGAGGCGGAGAGGGTGGTTCAGGGATTGATGAGGTGTTGCCGCCGGAGTTTATCTACGGCGATCTTTTGGCGTTGGACGACGCCCATCCCCATTGGAGCGTAGCCGATCAGGATTACTGGAGCGATGGTGGCGATGACGGCGGAGATATGTTCGATACGATACGACTGTGGAACATTGACTGAAATACCGTGCATTTTTTTTAAGTTTGAAAGTCTTTTTTTTTAATGTTTTACAATGAAAATTAGAGATATTTTACACCCAAAACTATAAAAATATTAGTAATCAAAATGAACAATAATTGATTAATGATTGAAAAGGAATTTGGTTAAAGAAGAAATTTTGGGGTTTAATACATATGGGCATTGGAAAGTATGTATCTTTGTGGATGCACTCGTTGGTGGTTTGTGAAAAACAATATATGTTATGTTCTTGTGTTTGTCTTAATAGTGTACAATTTTGATTAAATCCTTTCTTTTAACAAACGAGACAGTAGGTGGATGAACTAATAAGCGATTTTGACAAATAACATTATGAAATATACTGGATTTTTTTTTAAAAAAAAATTATGATCAGTGAATCACTAATATATAAAAAATGATTACGAGATATTAATATACATATATCATTTTTGAATAAAATAACCATTATGAAAATAGTAATTAGATGAATAAAAATGAACAAGATTGAATTTCAAATGAATAAATGCAATTATTAGGATTCTATACTGAATCCACTTATTTTTTTTTTTTTTTTTATTTATATCATAATAATAATAATTTATACTCATCCTCCCCTTGTTGAAACAAGGGATGCATTCGGTTTTGTGCGTCCTTCAAATAATTTTGTCTTCTTCGTATTATAATATATCTATAATCAATAATTTTCAATGATGAACTACTGAACTCAATCACTTGTTGCCGTTACTCAACAATTTTTTATTGATATTGTTGTATCTGAATGCATGAAATATAGAACATAATCTATGTAAAAAATTTTAAACACTTACAATGGAGATTCGACAGAAGTTGCAAACGATTTGCGATCTTCATGCTTATTGTGAGAAGAGCACTTACAGGATCGAAGAGCTCTTCAAAGTTTCACGAGCTAAATCCCTTATCTCAAACTTGAATGTTCTTCCTCTCACCCTCAACCCCCAAGCTTTTCACTGGGATAAACCCCCTTTTAAAAAAAAAGGAGTGTAGTGGGTTTATGGGGAGTGGCAAGCCGTTGCTCTGCAATTGTAACTGTCATGGTCCTCCCCACTACCAACATCTCCCACTCGTCCAAGTGAAGTCACAAAGATCATATTAGAATTAGTCCATAAAGACCATATATGGTGGTTTCTTATGTGTGTAGTTACAAAAACCGCTAATATCTCCCACTTGTCCAGATGAAGTCCCCAAGGCTAAGTAAGAATCAAGTCGCTAAGACCAATTAGTTACAAAGACCAAATAGAATCAAGTCACAAAAACTATATAAGAGCATTCCACTACAAAAATAACTACGATTACCAACAAGATTATCGACAGATTTTTCTTTAGTCGGTATATCCCGACGGATTGAATCCAAGGCGCTGCTTGGGTCTTATCGCGGGCGGGCATGGAGTGTTTGGTCCATATTTTAATGGACAGGCATGGAGGGTTTGGTCTATATTTTAACAAATCTATATATATAGAGAGAGAATTTTGCTATGTTAAAATTTTATGACGCAATCTCCATGCAAATCTTAATCAATTTTTTAATTTATTTTTTTATACTTAACACTATAACCCAACCATTAAATTCTAAAGGCAAAATATGATTGTCATAACTGATAGCTTAAAAAAATAAATTAAAAAAAATACACTCTGTGGCGATCGTGCATGTCGTCCGTGATGTAGCGTTCGTACTATATATATATATATATATATATATATATATATATATATATATATATATATTATATATATATATATATATATATATATATTTTTCGGATTATTTTTTTTGCCAAATACTATAACTCAACCCCTAAACTCTAAAAATAAAATCTTAAATGACATACCCGTAAGGTAATATATATATATATATATATATATATATATATATATATAGGGGAATGATATATTAAACCCGGAATGGTTATGTAAGAATAAGGAAAGTTTAGGGGCTAAAAGGAAAAAATTTTTGAAACTTGGGGGCTACTGTGAGAATAACCGAATGGGGAGGGGTTATTTGCAAAAGCCCAATCTTTTAAATCCCTTTTCTCTTCCCCCGGTGGCAGATTGCAATCTCGGCCTGACGCTTCTTCTTTCCCCTTCTTCCTCCTCTCGTGCGATCGGAGCTCCACAAGTCGGCGATCCCGTTCCCGTGCGACGTCTAGGCGACACCGGAGTGTAATCTTCCTCCCTTTCTTGAGCCTGATCGAGGTCTTCGTTTCCCCCTCTTCTTCGTCAAGCATGGATCTAGGTAAGGTTTCTTCCCGGGCCTTGATTTGAGGTTTTGAGGTGCTAGGGTTGATTTGTGATTCTGGGCTTGTAGATCCCTCTTCTTCTTCGTTCAAGTGATTCGGTCTCCAGCACTTTATCTTCTTCCTCTTTGCACAAGCTCGAAGAGGGGAGTCAGATCTTGGGGTATTTGATTGGGGTTTGGAGTTGAGGTGTTCTGCCAGAAATCGTTCAGAGGTGAGTTTATTCTGTTTTTTTATATTTCATCTGGCTGTGAACGAGATAGGGTTGTGTCTCTGTTCTTGATCATGGATCTAGGGTTTGTTCTTGTTTTCAAATCTTCTGATTGATTTCTGCCATGATCTTGGATGATAGCTGATGCAAATGTGTTTTGATTGGGTTAGAAATGCTCTGTTCTTGGTTCTTCCCATCTCTGCTGTGAGTTGTGGATTGGGGATCAGGGAATTTGAGTGTGCTGTGGTTTAATTTGATTCAGTTAGTGTATCTGTTGCTGTTAATTTGTGTTGGTTTTTGTATTTGTTTCTTCTGTTTTCATCCCTTCCATGTCCTCCGATTGATGTTTGATGCAAATTAGGTTTTGGATTTGGGTTGAGGGTGTATGGCTGCTAGATTTGTTGGTTGTGGAGGTAGCCATGAGGTGGTGGAGTTCTTTGGGTTGATTTGGTTGGTGTTATTTGGTTCAGTTTATTAGATTTGGTGGATTGGGTTGGGTTTAGGTTAGACCTAATCTAAACCCAATCTTGGTTGATTGGGTTAGGTTTAGGTTAGACCTAATCTGAACCAAATCTTGGTTGGTTGGGTTAGGTTATTTAATAAAAATATAAATAGCAAAGTGGAATGTTTTGATGCTGGGTATTGACACAGTTTGCGTGTTGCGGCTATTATTTTGGACCGAGGGGGGGGGGTCTCGTCGCTTAGACTTCTTTATATCGAGGTGGGTACTTTTGACTATATCTGTATTAGATATAATCGCCTTTTATGCATAGTTAGATATAGATAGCAGTAGGGATACCTGATACTTCTATTTTTGTACCTTTTCTTTCAGTAGCTGCATCTATTTAGCTTTACTATTTACTGTTCGTTATTTCTGCATGGATTGGTTCTATATACCACTTACCTTATACCTAGCGTTAGGTTTTAGGCTATGGTGCATATCAGTTATCTAGACTACTGCATATTATATAGATAACAGTAGGGTTAGATGCATGGGATAGTGACATGCATCATCATTGCACGTAGCATAGGTGGACGACCTTTGGCCCCTTGGAGGTTGAGATTGGTCGTCGGACTTGCTACTCGTGTAGGGGCATATATATGCGACCTTTAACTCCCTGGAGGTTGAGATGGGTCGTCAGACTTGCCACATAACCTATCGTGTAGTGCTAGTTTCACTCTTCGTTAGTGGATTATAGGTCACGACGCTGTGACAGGTCCCCTATTCTGTCTGGAGATAGTTAGGGATGAGGGAGCGTTACATTTCCTTAAGGCGAACTACATTCCGGTCTGAGACCCTCCTCATTCGGTTTCGCGTGATGCACGACGGTGACCGTCTGAGTGGAGGGAGGACCTGGTCAGAGCCCTACCCACTCGGTTTCGCATAGATGTGATGGTGGTTGACTGACGTCAGGGTTGTCCCATGTTGCATCATGAGCATGCTATGCATCTTTGCATTTGGTTGTGTTTGCTGCACTTGGTTGCTGCATTTGGTTGACATGCATATTATTGGGTTTTGGATCGACACAGGTATATACTTTCTTCCAGTGGTTCAGTTCTGCATTTTCTTTTCTACTATTGCATCTTTATTTAGTTTGTGATAGATGGTGACTTACTGCAAGTATAACTTCCTATGTATATTGGACTATATTCGCTTAGTTCTTTGGACTCACCCTGTTAGCCTTGTTTTTCCCTTTTAGGATGATTGACTAGACTGCCCAGCAGCCTGTCCCAGTTCGCGTATTTTCTAGACGATTCTCGGGGTTGTTCTTGTATTTTTGATGTGGTACATGTTGGTACCCTTTTTCTGTTCATTTTATTCTTTTCATTTCCGCTGCTGTATTTTGCGTTTTGTTGTGTCGTTTGTTATGGCGGTATAGTTGTAGTTTTATGTGCCATGGAGGCCTTTGATTCATTTTATTTTTTCATAAGTCGTACCGGTACGCAGCTTTTGTCGTCGTCTTCGTTTTCTTTTTATTCAGTCGTTTGTTCCAGCCCTATAGGCTGCGGTATAGGCGGGCTGAGAAAGACATAGAGGTTAGGTTTCCGGATTGTCCGCTGTGTCGAGGGAGTAGTAGTCCAGTCAGTATCGGACGGGCAGCTCCCTAGGGCGTGGCAATTTATTTGGTATCAGAGCGAGGTTCTTAAGATACCTTGTGGTCTTGTGGGTGTTTTTCAGATTTTATATTGGAGTCGTTTTCTCGATGGACACGATTGGGACATGGTGGCGATGGGACATCTCCAGGCGATCAGGAAGAAATGGTAAGATTTGTTAGTAATTATGAGAATAATTGTAATGATGTTGGGTCATATCCATACAGGTATACCTCGTCATATCGAGCTAACCCCGCCCCGGCCCCGTGGTGGCCCCCGGCGACCACCACGTAGGTTGACTCGGGAGCTTACGGGAGCTGCGACTGTCAGAGCAGAGGCGGAGTCTCCAGAGAGACGACCTGAGGTTGAGGTCGGATGTCGTGGACAGACATCTCCGGGCTAGAGGCTTCCATCATCGAGGGCCCCTCCGCCGTTTCTAACAGCACTTCCGGTTGCACCCCCGGTAGTACCTTCCGTAGCACCCCCGGTGGTACCTGCTACGATACCGCCAACAGAGCAGTCAACATCACATCCTCTCCACTTGGTACTACAGACTCTGCAGCAGCTGATACAGACTCTGCAGCCGGTGCTGTCTTCCGCTCACCCGGCGCCAGTACCTCCGGAGGGGCAGGCATCAGGACCGTCAGGGCAGTCAGCACAATCAGTACCCCCGGCAGTGCAGCCAGTTGCTTCAGCAGTACCCCCTGCGGGCCGAACCATGGACAAATCACGGATCCCCGCATTGGCTGCATCCGTGAAGGGCTAGTTCACCTTGTTTCATGGGGGGACCGACCCATGCATTGCTCGGACGTGGCTGGAGACCCTCGAGGACACGTTCCGATACATGTCCTGCTCATATTGGAAGAAGGCCGAGCTGGTGGCCTATCACATGTGAGAGCGAGCCACGACATGGTGGACAACCCAGCAGACCATCTTTGGCGAGTAATTGATCACCTGGGACATGTTCAGAGAGGCATTTCGACAGAAGTACCTCCCAGCAGTGTGTCAGATGACCTACCTTAGGAGTTTCTACATCTCCAGCAGGGGGATCGGACGGTGTTAAAGTATGATGCAGAGTTTAACCATCTGGTGGTGTATTGCCCTCAGTTGGCCACAAACGATGCTGAGCGGATGATGCACTTCACCCAGGGGCTGGCCCCAAACATTCATCTTCAGCTATCCACTTGTGACGTCACTTCATATCGAGGGGCGCTAGAGCGGGCCCTCATTATCGAGTTGACTCGGCAGAGGCTGTCTGGGAATAAGAAGAAGGACAAATAGACAGCCTCTGATGCAACACAGCCTCAGCAGTGGAAGCGGGGTAGGCAGGTCCATACTCCACAAAACCTGTTAAAAGATAGGACAGAGAGTAAAGACAAGGATTACCAATCGTCGGGCCTTATGATAAGCCGGATAGATCATGATTCGTGGCTGAGGTTGGATAGACAACTGTCAGGCCTATAGCTACTACAACGTGTAGCAGCTAGGAGAAGAATCAAAACACTAAACCCTAACAAAATACTTACAATTGAAGTGAAGCTTGGAAGGAGAAAATTAGGTGTTGCGGTGAGGTTGATAGACGAAGACATGGGCAGGCACCAAGCTACTTCCAACGAGGATGGTTCAAAATGTTTGTTCACCCGGTTTAGGAGTTATCACTTGTCATCACGTTGGGAACCATGAGGGCAGAATGGTAATTACATAATATACTTTCACATTGTAGCAGCTATTCTCGGGTAGTTGTTACACGTTGTTGTAGCTATTGTGCAGTAGCTACTACACCATATGCAATAATCTTTTTTATAATATGAATAACCTTTTCATTTGATAAACATCATTTGGTTCTTTGAGAAATTGAAGTTTATAATTGTCTTTATTGTTACCGGTTCTAACAACATGCGCTTTGAGTAATGAATGGACGTTTACCAAACAACAACGATTATGGTTTATAGGATGTTCTTCGAATTACCACATGCACTCTACTTTCCATTTCATGTTGTAGCAACTACTGACAGTAGCATATAAGATTAATCTCATTTTTTAATCGTCGATCCATGCTAGTAAGAATGTTTGGAGTCATTTTAGAATCTTTATCCCCTGATATTTTCCATCCCCATTGCATAATTTGGTCATGTCTGTGAGAAGTTTGTAGTGACACACAATCTAGAAGTTGCCACCATCCTCTGTGTTCGCAGTAAATATACGAGTCTTTCTGAACCCCAAAATCAGCATCCAAACATATGACGCTTTTTGAACCCCATCCTCTATGTATGAACCCCAAACACAACAATTTCATTCTGTTAGATCTACAAGCATTGCTTACGACTTCTTTTTCTGAGTTTTTGAAGAGAAATACACCTACTTAACAAAACTCTAAAATGAGAAAAATGGAGCCTTATAGATAGCATGTCGTTCCAAAAATATGTCGATGGAAGTGGCCAGTCTCAATGTACAAACATATGAAAGCTTACAATATAAACAATCTCTCACCGCGGAAGACAACATGACCACCTTGTCATTCCCACCTTGGGAGGAAGACACACTAGCATTTTTTCGGATTTGACACTGTTGGAATTGTCTGTTATAAGCATCGGTGATGAAGGTGTTCTTGAACAAAGGTGGTGTTGGGAAGATGGCATCATAGTTATGCTACTTGTTTACTATAAAAGGAATGATGAAGATAGTGAGGGTCAAGTGATTGGTACAAGAGTGAAGCGATAATAAGGAGGCTACCTCTGCGACACTCTAAATTTTATAGGAAAACAGGGGCACTATTGGATCCAGGGGTTAAAAGTTGTATCTATGGGATCGGTGTTGGTCGATAGAGCTCGAACTTTTTCGTGGAACTTTGTCGTTCGTTCTTGCTATCAGAGTGTTAGTACGCAGCGGAATATAAAATAAACACAAACAGAGCAAGAATAACTCACGGGATTTACTTGGTTCCCAACTCCCAGGGTCAGTGCGTCCAAGGCCTAAGTACTCAGCGTGAGTCCACTAGTGGTCTCCTTTCCAGAATTTTCGGAGGCAAAGATCAATGAATTAATATTCAATATTTTAATATTGTCAGTATTTGATTTGAATCCATTACTAGCTAACTTATCATGCAACATATTTAAGTTATTGTATAAATAATCTAATTTAACAAGAAGATCAACAAAAGAATTATCTAATTTTGCAAGAATTTGAAAGGAATCTTTGCAATAATTATCCCCCAGACCAAGACTTCATGCTCGGCCTCCGACACTCCCGGATCTTGTGACGTCCGATCCTCGACCTGTTTCTACTTCTGTTCGTAGTCCTCGCATGGCAAAGGCTCCGTGGCCTAATCCCCGACCAGGACTTCGTGCTCAACCCTGCAGGTCAAGACTTCTTGCCTAGCTTCACTCACCAGGACTTCATCCACCTAGCTTCACTCACAGGACCCAACTTCACTCACCAGGATTTCTTCCACCTAGCTTCACTCACTAGGACCCAGCTTCACTCACTAGGATTTCTTCAACCTAGCTTCACTCACTAGTACCCAGCTTCACTCACCAGAATTTCTTCCACCTAGCTTCATTCACTCACTAGGACCCAACTTCACTCACCAGGACCCAACTTCACTCACCAGGATTTCTTCCACCTAGCTTCACTCACTAGGATTTCTTCCACCGAGCTTCACTCACTAGGATTTCTTCGACCTAGCTTCACTCACTAGGACCCAGCTTCACTCACCAGGATTTCTTCCACCTAGCTTCACACACTAGGATTTCTTCCACCTAGCTTCACTCACTAGAATTCAATTCCTTCATAATGATTTTTTTGCTAGTCATCTTAATCCTGACTAGACTTCTCTCTGCCAAACATCAAGTTCTATTTGCCTCAATTCTTTGGTCTATCTGACCAGATACGAGTTTAGTCTCTCTGCCAAACATTAAGTCCTGTTTGGCTTATCCCTTGGTCAAACTGACCAACCTTGGGTTCTATTCACTCTGCCAAACTTCAAATCCTGTTTGGCTTAACCCTTTGTCAAACTGATCAAACATGGGTTTATCCCACCAAACATTAGGTCCTGTTTGGCTTAACCCTTGATCACTTTGAATATACCTTAGTATATTGTCACTACCAAACATCAGGTCTTATTTGGCTAACCCTTTGTCAAACTGATTAAACCTGGGTTTACCCTACCAAATATCAGGTCCTATTTGGCTTAAACCTTGATCACTTTGACTAGACTTTAGTGTATTGTCAAATATCGAAACACTAGAGGTTGACTATTCATGACTGATGCTCTTTGCTCCAACAATCTCTCCCTTTTTGATATTTGACAGTAATCTTAATTAGGTTTTGGTCTAAGGGTTTTAGGTTTAAAACATGGGAGAAATTGAAAAAATCTAACTTAAGGTACTCTCTCCCCTTTGACATACATCAAAAAGAAATATAAAATTTGCACCAATAATATATGAATGTGAAAGAAACATTTGAAAATACTTAAGATTTAAAAAAAACATGATTTTCAAAAATCTCCCCCTTTTTTTAAAGAAAAACTAAGTAATAATTTATTTTTTGAAAATATTCTAAAAGACACTAAGTACTTGAAAATTTACACCAACAATATATGAATTTGAAAATAATTTGAACTTCCCTAATTCTGACACAATCCTAGGAATCTTGTTGACCAAAAGAAAATTCCTATGTGTCCTAGGAATTTTCCAATCAAAATAGAGATTTTCAACATATGGTTTGAATTTTTGAAGAAAAATAGATTTCTAGGTTTGGATTCCTCCCCAATCTGACACAATCCTAGGAAACCTTGTCAACTATAAGGAAACTTTCCTATGTGTCTTGGAGATTTTTTTTCAAACTCAAGTAATTTTTTTTCAAAGATTTTTAGAGGCGTTCAAAAGATGAAAAGATTTTCACAAAATATTTTTGAAAATGAGAATATTATGTTTTCAAAAATAAAATGAATTTGAAAAGATAATGTTTGAAAATATAATATTCTTGAAACCTCTAATGGTTCTTTTAATTTGAAACTCTCCCTAAACCTGACACAATCCTAGGAAGCTTGTTGACTACAAGTTGATCTTCCTCTTAGTCTTAGAGTTTGATTTAAATGAAAAGAAATAAAAAAAAATGAGAGGTAGTTTGAGGTTGTTGAAAATATAGTATTTTTGAAACTTTTAATGGTTCTTTTAATTTGAACCTCCTCCTAAACTTGACACAGTCCTAGGAAGCTTGTTGACTACAAGTTGATCTTCCTCTGAGCTTTAGGATTTGATTCAAATGAAAAGAATTATAAAAAAAATTTTAAGAAATATTTTGAAGTAATCAAAAATAGAAGTACATTAATTTCTTTTGATTAGGACTCCCCCTTAACATAACACAATCTTAGGAATTCTTGTAGATTATAAAGAAAATTTTCTATGTGTCTTTAGAGTTTATCCAAATCATAAGAGCAATTAAAATACTTTTTGAAATAATAGTTGAAGAAGTATCTTTCGAAAAATATTTTGAAAGACATAATAACCTTTTGAAAAACATTTTTTGAAAAGCATTTTGAATGGCATAATAATTTTTGAACAAAAACTATTATGAAAGAGATATATTTTTGAAAAGAATAAAAAAATGATTTTCAAAAGAATTGAAAAAAATAAGACTCCTCCTGAATCTGACACCTTCTGGCTACCCTTGTTAACTACAAGGAACTCTACCTAAGTGTCTTAAGGGACTTTAGTGTCGACCTAGAAGGTTTGTGTCTAAGTGTAGGTCAAATAACTTTCGAAAAGATATATAATTTTTTTTGGAAATGTATTTATAGGTAAACACCCAATCAAGCTTGAAATTCATTAAAAGATTATTATGTTTAATCATTATTTTGAAAATAGATTTTTAAGAAAATATTCTAAGAATTTTTAAAAATATTTTGAAAATATTTATCAATTGATTAGTCATTATCATCTCACTCATTCTAAATGTCGCAGTACAAGCGAGCATGGTAGCCTTATGGGTGTTTGTGAGATGCTTAAATAATTTTTATTAATTTAATTTTATAGATTGCTTTACCTTGAGTTAGATTCAAGTTTAATAATTAGTAATTTAAAAGTAAATTTCAATAATTGGCTTCCAGGTCTTGGCGAGGCACAGAGGCCTTCTTTGGCCTAAGCCTTATTGGATCAACAACTTGTTTCTTAGACAAAATCTTTAAAAGAAATAATACTTTTAATTTACTCTTTGAGAAATTTTGGTCTAACTAGTCTAGGATGTGGCGAGATAGCTTCGGCTAGTTCCACTTAGCTAGGTCAACCAGGTCAGGTACTTCTTACCCTTCCTGACTTCCTAGACCAAGCTTCCCTAACGTACTATCATCTCGTCCCATCCTAGTATTATGTTAGGCAAGAATCAACTAATCTTTTTCCTATCTAGTAATTCTAAGTTAAGCACAAAAGTAAACATGAATGACATGACAAATATATATATTGAAAAAATAGACAGATGCATGAGCATGACAGTTATGCATGTATCAATTAAGTTAAATCGTTTTAATTAGATTTCTAGTCAAGTATCAAATTATCGATTTAATACAGAACGTGTGAACCCATGAATATTTCAACCCACTTTGACATATTTATTATTATTATGTTAAATATTTCAGTTGGGTAGGATTTTATTTAGTTTCATATTTGAAGGTAATTAATTAGATTTTAGTTCGTGGATTTTGTTGAATTAAGAATTGAATTTGTTATTAAAGTTGAATTGTTAATTAATTAAGAATTAATTAAGATTTTAGGTTGTTAAAGTTTAAAAAATTAAATAAAATTTAAGGATTAATAAAAATTTAAGTTGTTAAGAACTAAATAAAATTTAAGTTGTTAAGAATTAAATAAAGTTTAAGTTGTTTAAGAATTAATTAAAATATAAGAATTAAGTAAAGTTTAAGTTGTTAAGAATTAAATAAAATTTAAGGATTAATTAAAATTTAAGTTGTTAAGAATTAACTAAAATTTAAGTTGTTAAGAATTAATTAAAATTTAAGGATTAATTAAAATTTAAGTTGTTAAGAATTAAATTAAGATTAAGATTTGAATGATTAATTAAGATTTAAAATTTGGATTAAGATTTGAATAATAATTTTGGATCTAATTACATCATTTCCATTAAATCAAAAAAATTCCGATTCTTCTATTATTTCTTTTGTTTTTTGGGATTTTAGTTTTATTTAATATTTTTGTTATATTTGAATTCTTGTAAGCCTTTTTAATTATAGCTTCAATTTAATAAATTTATCATCATCTTAAGAATCATATTCTTCTTCAGAGTTATATTTAGAATTAATAAGAGTCGTATCATTATCTTCAAATAGGTAGAATAATTTTTAGAATTACTAATTAAGGTCATAGCATTATATTCAAAATCAATAGAATTATTAATTAAGGATTGAGTATTATCATCAGAATTATTAAGGTTACCTTCAAAATTAATAGAATTATCTTTAGAAATATTAATGATAGGTTGAGTATTATCGAAAAATTATTAATTAAAGTAATATCATTATCCTTAGAGTTATTAGTATTATCAGAAAAATTATTAATTATAGTATTATCATTATCCTCAGGGTTATTAGAATTATCAGAAAAATTATTAATTAAAATATTATCATTATCCTCAGAGTTATTTGATTTATCATAAAACTCATTAATTAAAATATTAGAATTAATTTCAAAAATTATAGCATTAATATTAAAGATTAATGAATTAATATTTAATATTTTAATATTGTCAATATTTGATTTAAATCCATTACTGGCTAACTTATCATGCAACATATTTAAATTATTGTATAAAGAATCTAATTTAACAGGAAGATAAACATAAGAATTATCTAATTTTGCAGGAATTTGAAAGGAATCTTTGCAATAATTAACTTTTCCTACCTCCTTTATCGTGGTCAGACACTGGTTCTTATAGTGTCCCTGCTTTTTGCATTTGAAGCACTAGATATCACTTCTGTCCCTCTGGACTCCTGGCGCTGGTACTCCCGTTGTCGCCGGTAGTGAAGTACGAATCTGACATGTAAGACACTGGTTTTTGTAGTGTCCTCTCTCCCTGCACTTAAAATAAATTTTATGAAATTTAAAAATAGACATAATTAAATTACACCTGTATTCACCCTTGACTACCCCTCAATTTCTGGTCTTCTTTGCTCCTTCGGCGGTTAGTTCGATCAAAGCCACCTGCTCTGGTACCAATTGTGGGATCGGTGTTGATCAATCAAACTTTTTCACAAACTTCATCGTTCGTTCTTGCTATCAGAGTATTAGTACGTAGCTGAATACAAAATAAACACAAATAGAGCAAGAATAACTCGTGGGATTTACTTGGTTCCCAACCCCACAGGGCCTAAATAGAGCATTGTCCTTTCCAAAATTTTCGGAGGCGGAGAAACCCGTCTTACAGCTTAAATACAATCAAAGAAATGATAAATAAATACAGCTATGTAATGTGCAAACCAAATGAAAAGTCTCTGCTAACTCTAGAAGTCCAAAGAGTTGCACACTTCTTCCTTGAGCCTCCTTGGTCGTAGAGCATTATTGTAGTGCTTTTGCTTCACACAAAATGAGTAGACAGATTGAAAACTTGATGTTCTAAAGTGAGGGGTCGAACCCCATTTTATACTATGTTCTTGGGCGCCTGATAGGGTCTGGGGCACCTGCCACGTCACTCGAAGCTGGCACGTGCTTATCCGCAGACTTGGCTAAACCTTATCTCTGGTCATGGGCGCCTGGGACTGTTGAGGTGCCTGATGGCTCACGGGCGCCTGAGAAGCTGAAGTGGCAACTCTGCTAGCTCAGCATCTCCATTTGTTGGAAAACCCTATCTGGGCCGCCTGATACCTATTAGGCACTTGGGTTATCGGGCGCCTGACCCCTTTTAGGAGCTTAGGATGCAGTAGCTGCTTCCTTTCAGTCCTGCAACCAGGGTTAGTCCAAGAACAATATAATATTAAAAATAAATGCATACATAACAGTCAGAGCTGTCTTGATTCTGATTTTGGATTTTAATTGAAATCCTAGGTCGAACTGACACCTACTGTTCCCTTTCCCGGGGAACGCATCCTCATCTACTCCAACCTAGAGAAGATACCTTTTGTTGGGACCGGGTGCATGTCGACAAGGATACGGGTTCGTAAAATTTTAAATTTTTACGTGCAGCGGAAGAATTAGCATAAAATAATTTCTCAAATTATTCTAACCACGTATCTAGCATGCAACCTTATGGTGTGTGGACATGATCATAAAATAAAACTTTGCGGAAAAGTAAACTAATTTACTTTGTACCTCTCGTAACTCGAAGAAAGGGACGAGATCCAACCGTAGCGTCCCTTGGAAGCTTCGCCTCTATTCGCGTCCACGCCGAGTTCTCTTCGGGATGACTTCGCAAAGTCACGAGTTTTGTGCCGACGAGAACTACTAGATTCTCGGAAGGCACAACTAGAAGAACAAGAGAAAAGATAGGAAACTAACCACCAAGAGACGGAATCTAAATTCCGAGAAGGAAGGAGATGTGATTCGCTTCTTCTTCTCCGAGGTCGTCTTGGTGGATGAAGCTCACGCCCACCTTGGGAGTTGCGCCGGCCCTAGGGGAGGAGAAAGAGCCGGCCCTAGAGAGAGAGGGGCGCCGACCCTAGAGAGAGAGAGGCGTGTAGAGAGAGAGAGAGAGGGAGCAACTAATCTCTTGATTAATTGATTGGAATTAAGGGTTTGCCTTTGGTTCCTTTATATAGTAGCATCTCCCTTGCCAAGTCTCCCTCTTAACAGAATTTTCATAACAAATTTATTCTATAAATTCTCTTATGAATTATTCCGTTTAAACCAAGTTTTATTATAGCTAATTTTATAATAAAACTAATACTTCTCTTTTTTAATTATGGAATAAAATTTGTATAAAATTTTCTTATCATGGATAAATCAATTCATAATTGATTTTATAAATTAAAATTAAACCAATTCATGGTTCATTTTAATTTCCATAAAAAGAATAAATTTACTACAAATTTTTTTATAAATCTCTTTATATAAATTTCTTTATATATCAATTTATTTATCCATAATTTATAAAACAAATCGCGCTAGATTTATTTTATTAATTAAACCAATTAAATTGGTTTATCCCCTTTTTAATGGTCGGCCAACCCAAGAGGGTGGACACCCTCTTTGGTCGGCCAAACCAAGCCGTTTCCATCGCGAATTAAACTCATTTAATTCGCCCAATAAGCCTTCAAAAGACTTAGCCATTTTAAGTTTCCGCTGCGCCTCTGATTAACTCAGATTCGACTTATTTCTCTTGATCGGAAAATCCAATTTTCAACTCGTTTTAAATCCCTCGGATTACTCGTAGTGCGTGTGACTAAATAGGCTTTCGATTTATGTTGGCCGTCTATAATCAACTAATTATAGAACGATCATGAGTGGCACCTAGTAGTATATCATGACCCCCAATTAATCGAAAGATCAACGGTTGACCTCAAAAGTAATTCTGAAACCCTTCAGTAGCTCTAATGAATCGTGCCCCATTCCCTTCACCAACTTATACCCACTTGGTTCAGGACATGGTCTGTTTGTGTCAGTCCCCGCTAGACTGACTACGTCACACCTAGCCCAAGTAGTGTCTTTCTCATCCTTCGAATTTCTAATTACTCTCATGTATTTAAGAGACTCGCACTCTAAACATAATATACTCTGGCCAGAGTGAGTAACAATCCGACGATAGGCCTGGGTATACATCTCCTCGCAAGGAGTGGTGAATCCTTTGTAGGCTGTTCAAACATTTTCGGGCACTTCGGCTCATACCCAATCATCCTGGGTCCACACCTCCTTGGAGATGCTTGCTTAAGATGTTAAAGTATAAGTCTCCATGACCAAGATGACTTGAACACCGCAAGTCAAAGGAACATCGCACTTAAGCTGCAGTAAGAACTTCATTGACATATCTATATAGATAATCATATGAAGTCTTACAGCTAGTTACTCCAATGAACTAGTTCCCTTAACTAGCATCCATGTTTATCTCCGGACATCCCAATGTCACCAGCCAGTGAGAATCAGCTGATTAGAGAATAACCCATGCTAGTCTCAACAGAATTGATAGTGTTCGTTTTTATCAATTCATCGACTAGGGATAATTTCAATACTTCACAATTACACATGTAGAGATAATCACTAGTTGTGATTCCATCACAAATTCTCTTATGCTGTGAATTGTATTGCGGACATTCAGTAGATGAGTTTAAGATCCCAATCAAATACACTAACATGTATACTCAAATAGTGAATTATCATTTATTAAAATAAATATTTACAATCATAAGGCGATTGCCTTAGGACACTTCTCTTATATCACTAACACCTTTTGCCAACCAGGACCTTCGGTTAGAGTTTTGCTCAGCCTCCGAGAACTTAAATATTGAGACATTTGACCTCGACCCGTTTCTACTTCTGTCCGCGATCCCCGCTCGACTAGGTCTTTTGCTTGGTCTCCCGGACCAAGACTTAGTGCTCGGCCTCCGAAACTCCCGGATCTCGAGACGTCCGATCCTCGACCAGTCTCTACTGTTGGAAACGGGATGGCTAGAGAGGGGGGGGTGAATATAGCCAATCACTTTTATCTTTGGCAAGTAACAAGTTTCTGCACTTAATCTTATCAGTAGCACAGCGGAAGAAATAAAACAACAAAGTAGTGCAGTAAACCAAAATAGAAACCTAAAACAAACAATCACAGCTAGCAAGATCGCAAACAAGGAGGGTTTACAAGTTTCGGGGATAACTTGCCCCTACTCCTTGGCGTGCCCTTAAGGTGGGTGATCCCTTGATCGTCGACAGATCAAGCCCCGCTTAGCACCGAATATAAAGCAACCTCCTTCTTGGTGGAGAAACCTCTCCACAGCGTTTCAATCACAGATAAATATTTAAGCTCAATGAAACAAACAAGAAGGATCTTACTCAAGCACTCAGCAAGGACAAGAACACAGCAAGCTTCCCTGAGCTCCACCCAGTGGCGATCTCGCGCAAGAACCCTTCTTCGTGTCTTCCCACTGTTGGACTCCCAGCTCCTTGTTCTCTCCTTCAAGCACTCAAGTAATGGATGATTGCTTCTCGAAATCAGTAGCTTGCTCAAGATTGATGAAACTTCAAGAACGCAGCAAGCTTGTGATGGAGAACTCAAAGCGCAGCAAGAAGACTGTATCGAACAACTCTGCTTCCACGAAGCCAGCTTCCGCGCTTTTGATTCTCCACACAGCACCAGGTGACAACATCCTCCGTAGCCTCCAGCTACCACGCTGCCAGCGCCAGCTATCACTAAGCCCTCTCTGGTCTTCCTGAGATCCCCTCAGCCAAGCCCCAGTCTCGGCTCCAGTCTGCAGCTCGGCCGTTGCAACCTGAAATGGAGAATCGGACAAACCTGCTCCAAGGAAAGCCACCATTGACCTCTGCTTGAGTGTTTGAATCCTCCCCTGTTACCTGCAGCTTAATCAGGGTGTTAGAGCAGCGTATCACACAGTAAATCAAATATCAGATGTAAGTGGCAGCAAATCGAATATGGTCAGACGCGATCAGAGCGTCTGACAGCGCAATTTGAATTAAAGTGATCGGTCACCGGACCGATCCAGGGCGTGTGGGTCGGTCACCAGACCGATCCACTGCTTCACTGGGATTCCCAGCTCTCGCGGCTATACACGCCTGATCGGTCACCCGACCGATCAGAGTGAAGCCTGATCGATCACCAGACCGATCAGAGTGAAGCCTGATCGGTCACCCAGACCGATCAGGACAGATAAACAGTGACTTTTTAATCAGATCCAAAGTCCCTGATCGGTCACCAGATCGATCCAGGACTTTGATCAGCAAGGGAACTCACTCACCGTCCGCTCCCTGATCGGTCACCAGACCGATCAGGAGCAAGGCAGTGAGGAAGCAGCCTGCTCCCTGATCGGTCACCGGTCCGATCAGGAGCCACCCAGTAGGTTCCCAACCTCACTGTGGGCTCCCTGATCGGTCACCAGTCCGATCAGTCATCGCTGGATCGGTCACCAGACTGATCCACGAAGGAGCAGCGTGCCAATGTCCCTGATCGGTCACCAGACCGATCCAAGGACTCAAACCTAGCCCTCCAAGCTAGGAATTCATCCACCTTAGCCCTCCAAGCTAAGGATTTTTCCATCTAACCCTCCAAGTTGGGAATTTGCACCTAACCCTCCAAGTTAGGACTTTTCACCTAGCCCTCCAAGCTAGGACTTTTCACCCAACCCTTCCGAGTTAGAACATCATCCAACCTAGCCCTCCAAGCTAGGCACCTGACCCTCCAAGCCAGGACTTTTTCACCTAATTCTCCAGGATGGGAATTTGCACCTAACCCTCCAAGTTAGGACTTTTCACCTAGCCCTCCAAGCTAGGACTTTTCACCCAACCCTTCCGAATTAGGACTTTTCCAATACCTAGCCCTCCAAGCTAGGATTTTTCACACCTAACTCTCCAGGTTAGGATTTTTCAACACCTAGCCCTCCAGACTAGGATTTTCAACACCTAACCCTCCAGGTTAGGATTTTCCAACACCTAACCCTTCAGACTAGGATTTTCCATACCATGCCTGATCCCCGATCAAGACTTAATCATAATCAATAATCATCCACCTAAACTAAAATCGGTGTCAACACCAAAACAACAATCAGGGCCAGACTGCATCAACATCTACTTGTGTCTATAGTCCTCGCTTAGTAAAGACTTCATTGCCCGATCCCTAACCAGGAATTTGTGCTCAACGCTGCAGGTCAAGACTTCTTGCCCAACTTCACTCACTAGGACTTCGTCCACCTAGCTTTGCTCACTAGGACCCAACATCACTCATCAGGGTTTCTTCCACCTAGCTTCACTCACTAGGACTCAGCTTCACTCATCAGGATTTTATCCACCTAGCTTCACTCACTATGATTTCTTCCACCTAGCTTCACTCACTAAAACCCAGCTTCACTCACCAGGATTTCTTCCACCTAGCTTCACTCACTATGATTTATTCCACCTAGCTTCACTCACTAGGATTCCGTTCCTTCATAATGATTTCTTTGCTAGTCATCTTAATCCTGACTATACTTCTCTCTGCCAAACATCAAGTCCTGTTTGGCTCAATCCTTTGGTCTATCTGACCAGATACGAGTTTAGTCTCTCTACCAAACATAAAGTCCTGTTTGGCTTATCCTTGGTTAAACTGACCAACCCTAGGTTATATTCACTCTGCCAAATATCAAATCCTGTTTGGCTTAATCCTTTGTCAAACTGATCAAACCTGGATTTACCTTACCAAATATCAGGTCCTGTTTGGCTTAACCCTTGATCACTTTGACTATACCTTAGTATATTGTCATTACCAAACATCAGGTCGTTACGCCCGCCCTTATATCTACTCTCGGGGCGGGGTTACGTAGCAATTAATCATTACTTTTTTTCCCTCTATTTTCTAGCATAAAATTTAAAACAAACAATGCAAGGACTAAGTGCTAAGCATGCTTGTCTATACATGTCAAACAAATGTCATGCTTGAATCGTTAGAACATTATTTGAAATATTTTAATCAAAAGTTATTCCATAACATGAGAGGTTCACATTTTATTTCAAACCATAATATAATCCAAAAAAATCAAGTATATGAAAACTCCAAGTATTTAATCATCATGCAATATCGATCCTAATCACTATCATTCATTGTCAAGGAGCATAACATAAGCATAAATATGTAGATATAGAAGTCTTTCTTCCCGAGCCACCACCCCACACATCTTCAGCCTCCTGCCTCTTCCTTTAGTTTAAGTGTTCCTTACCCTTGTCTGCAGCATAAGACAACACATAAACTAGTAAGCACAAATGCTTAGTAAAGATCCTGTCCTACTCGTAAAATCCATACGAAAGAATATAACATGTACACATAATAAATCATAAGCATGAGTTCATCAAAGCATACTAAACATCCAAGTTTCTAAGCATGCAGTATCAAGTACTTAAGCATACTCTTCACATATAATAAATGCTTTCAATGAATGTTTTCAAAACAATTCCATAATGGTAGTACTTAAAAATACATCCATATCATATTGGGCCCTGTTGTGTACCACATATCGCGCGGAACTATTGCGCGTTCCCTAATGAATTGGGGTAGCGAGCCACCAATTACTTAGAGCAGGACCCTTCCGTCCTACCGGAGCCATGACCTTACGTTAACATGCACCCCGGATTTGTTTAACGACCCCCTTACGAGTCGGGTACACAACTTCAAAAGTAAAATACTTATCATGCTTTTACATACATGCTAAGGAGTACTCCAAATCATTCTTATAGGACACACCACTCTTCAAGGGTGCTCATGATCCCGGAGGGACACACCACACAACATAAGGGGTGCTCTTGATCCCATACTTAGTAGAGTATCCGTTCAAGCATTTTAACATATCACATGCAATTTCATAAGTGTGCCCCATGGGCTATAAGGCATGTTCATACATACATCATATTTCATACATGTTCATACATACATCATATTTCATACATGTATATACATATATCATATTTTATACATGTTCATACATACATCATATTTCATACTTGCATATACATATTATCTTACTAAACATAATCATGTCCCGTAGGGTAGTTTAACCTTCACATACAATTCATGCAACTTATTAAACATAAAGCACATCATGAGATAATTATGCAACCCTAGACCCTAGTCCTTCTAGGGTTGGCCGAAACTCAAGGGTAGGGGAAAATTAGGGTTTGAACTAAATATTCACACAGACATTCATACAATCACCTTGTATACACTATCTTACAATACATCAAACATGGATATATTATAGGATAATTCAACCCTCACTAACCCCTTTTTCTATGACTTGGCCGAAACCTATCCAAGCCCTAAACCCTAGTTCTTGTCATCACAAAATGAAGGGACACATCATATAGGTATACCCTAAGTTCCAAGTGGTCTTCACATGCATCAAAGGGTAACCAAGGTCTCCTCTTGGGTGTTGGCCGAAACCTACACAAAGGTATAACCCTAGGTTTTGTTCACAACATTTTGAATAAACCACATATACATATACCCTAAGTTCCAAGGGTCTACTCGTGTAACAAAAAGGAACCAAGGCCTTCTCCTAAGGGGGTGGCCGAAACTTACAAGGGGTGAAACCCTAGTTTTTCTTTTTTTTTTGTTCATACCATCATGAAGAAAATCAATATACATATCTACTCTAAGTCTCAAAGGTCTTCTCATGTATCAAGGAAAGAACCAAGGCCTTCCCCTAAGGGGGTGGCCGAAACTTGCAAAGGGGAAAAAGTCCCCACTTTTGAAACAATCAAGGAGAATAATCACACCACAACTATTACACTGCAGGCGAGGGGATACTTACATCCTTTCGCATGAATTTCTCCTTCTCTAAAATCTTAAGGTGCCCTTGGTTGAAGGAAGGTGAGTGTTCTCCTTCCTAGCACTTCTATAGAACCCTTGGCCCTAGTAGAGGGCAAGATCCTTGTAGAGTTCTTCCTCCTTCCAATTCCCTAGGGTTAGAACCCTAGGGTTGTGTTTTTTTCGAAAATGAAAAGGGAGAAGGGGCTTGAGGGTTTCGGTGATGAGAGTGAGGAAGAAGAAGAGGAAGTTATTCCAACTTCTCTTTCCCTTATTTATACTTTTCTTATGAAGAGACATGTCTCTTCACTTCCCTAGCTTTTAACAAGCATGTCTCTTATTCCCTCTACATGAAATATGGCTTGGTTCATTGGTTATGACATAATTAGTGCAATTAGGAGGTTCAAGGTTCAATCCTTGCCTCCTCCTTTCTACATCTTCTTTTTATCACCTTTTGCACTAATCCATATCAAAGCCCATTAAGCCAAGCCCATCATGAAATTTCATAATAATAATAATATTTCATGAATTCATAATATTTCATAATATTTCATGATAATATTTCATGAATTCCATAATATTTCATATTCATGAATTCATAATATTTCATAATATTTCATGATAATATTTCATGAATTCCATAATATTTCATATTCATGAATTTATAATATTTCATGATAATATTTCATGAATTCCATAATATTTCATATTCATGAATTCATAATATTTCATAATATTTCATGATAATATTTCATGAATTCCATAATATTTCTTATTCATGAATTCATAATATTTCATAATATACCATATTAATATTTCATGAATTTCCTAATATTTCATATGGGAAATTTTGGGGCGTTACAATCCTCCATACCTTATAAAAAGTTCGTCCCGAACTTTAAAATAATTCCGGATACTTTAATCGTATTGCCTCCTCTCGTTCCCACGTGGCTTCTTCGAATTGTTCGTTCCGCCACAGAACTTTTACTAAGGGTACTTCCTTGTTCCTTAGCTTTTTGACTTCCCGGTCTAAGATCCGAATAGGTCGGCGTTCTGAACTTAGGTTCTCTTGATTTTGTACTGGTTGGGGCTCTATCATCTGATTCACATCAGAGGTACATTTCCTGAGCATTGATACATGGAAAACATTGTGGATAGCCGACATTTCTGGCGGTAACTCCAGTTCGTAGGCCACTTTGCCTACTCGTCTTAGAATCTGATACGGTCCCACATATCTCGGACTCAGCTTCCCTTTCTTTCCGAATCTCATCACCCCTTTTATAGGGGCCACTTTCAGGAATACTGAATCCCCAACCTCAAACTATAATGGTCTGCGTCGCTTGTCAGCGTAGTTTTTCTGCCGACTCTGAGCAGTCTCTATTCTCTGGCGAATATTCTTTATGGCCTGAGTGGTTTCGTCTATAATATCCGTCTGGAGTCCCATCTCCTTCTTTTCACCACTCTCAAGCCAGCATATAGGAGATCTGCATTTCCTTCCGTATAGTGCTTCGTACGGTGCCATCCCGATAGTAGCCTGATAACTGTTGTTATAAGCAAACTCTGCCAGGCTCAGGTATCGACACCAGCTTCCCTTGAAATCCAAGGCACAAGCTCGCAACATGTCCTCTAATATTTGGTTTACTCTTTCAGTCTGCCCGTCAGTCTGGGGGTGAAAGGCAGTACTAAATTTCAGCTTCGTGCCAAGAGCCTTCTGCACGTGTCCCCAAAAATCTGAAGTAAATCGACCATCCCTATCAGAGATAATGGTCTTGGGAACCCCGTGCAGTCGGATAATTTCCTTGACGTACAGTTGAGCCAACTGCTCCACTGAGTGGGTCATTCTAATAGCCAGAAAATGGGCAGACTTGGTGAGTCTGTCCACTATAACCCATATACCATCATATCCATTCGTCGTTCTAGGTAGCCCAGAGATGAAATCCATGGAGATGTCTTCCCATTTCCACTCGGGGATAGACAGGGGTTGCAAAACTCCTCCAGGCCTCTGGTATTCTGCTTTGACCCTCTGGCAGGTCAAACACATACTGACATAGTGGGCTACATCCCGCTTCATACCGGACCACCAAAATTTGCTCTTCAGATCTTGATACATCTTGGTAAACCCAGGATGCATCGCATAAGGTGTTCCGTGAGCTTCCTCTAGGATTCTTGTCCGTAAGCCGGAGTCGTCGGGAACACATAATCGATCCCGCAGATATAAGACTCCGCTGTCTGAAATCCGAAATCCATCGTCCTTGCCTTCGAGAACCTCTTGCTTGATTCTCTGAAGACTCGGATCTTGATTCTGCTTTTCTAGAATATCACCGAACAATGTCGGTGCAATCATCAGGGTGGACAACTGTCCTGATATGATTTCAATCCCGTAATTCATAATTTCTTCCCCTAAGGGTTGTGACAAAGCTGATAAAGACATCAAAGCAGCACATGATTTTCTACTGAGAGCATCTGCTACCTTGTTGGCTTTTCCCGGATGGTACAGAATCTCACAATCATAATCCTTGACCAATTCGAGCCATCTGCGCTGTCTCATATTCATATCTTTCTGGGTGAAGAAATACCGCAGACTCTGGTGATCTGTATAAACTTTACACTGAGTTCCATGTAGATAGTGCCTCCATATTTTCAGTGCAAAGACCATCGCTGCTAACTCTAAGTCATGGGTAGGGTAATTTCTTTCATGTTCCTTCAGTTGCCTAGAGGCATAGGCAATTACCTTCCCATTTTGCATAAGCACGGCTCCGAGTCCAAGTTTGGATGCATCGCTGTACATATCGAAACCCATATCGCTCTCGGGAAGAGTCAATATTGGAGCGCTAGTCATCCTCCTTTTCAGTTCAGTAAAGCTCTTCTCACATTCCTCGGTCCATACATATTTCTTGTCCTTCTTTGTAAGAGCTGTCATAGGGGCTGCAATCCGAGAGAAATTCTCTACGAATTTTCTGTAATAGCCTGCTAGTCCGAGGAAACTTCGAATTTCACTGGCATTCTTGGGTCTAGTCCAGTTACTCACAGCTTCAATTTTAATTGGGTCCA
This sequence comes from Boesenbergia rotunda, assembly GCA_024364735.1. Taxonomy (NCBI): domain Eukaryota; kingdom Viridiplantae; phylum Streptophyta; class Magnoliopsida; order Zingiberales; family Zingiberaceae; genus Boesenbergia; species Boesenbergia rotunda. Next base: position 386,870 of record JAGFNQ010000607.1, on the reverse strand, counting down.
CCATTACTCCCTCCTTGGAGATAACGTGTCCCAAGAATGATACTTGATCGAGCCAGAACTCGCATTTGGATGGTACAGAATCTCACAATCATAATCCTTGACCAATTCGAGCCATCTGCGCTGTCTCATATTCATATCTTTCTGGGTGAAGAAATACCGCAGACTCTGGTGATCTGTATAAACTTTACACTGAGTTCCATGTAGATAGTGCCTCCATATTTTCAGTGCAAAGACCATCGCTGCTAACTCTAAGTCATGGGTAGGGTAATTTCTTTCATGTTCCTTCAGTTGCCTAGAGGCATAGGCAATTACCTTCCCATTTTGCATAAGCACGGCTCCGAGTCCAAGTTTGGATGCATCGCTGTACATATCGAAACCCATATCGCTCTCGGGAAGAGTCAATATTGGAGCGCTAGTCATCCTCCTTTTCAGTTCAGTAAAGCTCTTCTCACATTCCTCGTCCATACATATTT
>JAGFNQ010000607.1:208923-380937 GCA_024364735.1 Boesenbergia rotunda | reverse complement strand
CATTTTGTTCAAGTATTTTCCTACATGAAGTTTGATGTATAGTCCCATCAGACGCAAGTAAACAAGAAAACTCATTAGATTAATCACCTCCCAAATCACAACGAAAACACTTGATAACAGCAGAATATTATGTTTTCGCAAGTGCTCTAAAATCATTAAAAATGGTAAGATAATCAGACAAGTATTTCATAAGATAAACCTAACAGTAATGACTACAAGCATTAATAAAGAAAACATAATATCTAAACTCCCTTTTGTAGGAATAGAAGAAGACCCCACACATCAAAGTGAGCAAGATCAAAAGGAGCAGAAGAAAAGGAAGAACTTTTATAAAAAGGGAAAGCAAGAAATTTTGTCAGTTTACATCTATTATAATCAGAAATATTACTACTTTTTAAAGTACCTAATAGACTTGTCAAAGCTAGAAAATGTAAACTAGACACTGAAACATGACTTACACGAAAATGCCATAAATAAAAATTAGAAGACAAATGACTAAAATGAAAAGAGGATAAATAGACATTAAAGGCTACAACATCTGGTACTTTGAGTTCATCTAAGACATATAGTCTCCCTTGCCTATAACCTATCCCAAATAGTCTCTTGGATCATAGGTCTAGCACATAACAATTTGTAGAAGAAAAACAAACTAAGTATCTAGACTCATATAATTGACTAATAGAGACAAAATTAAGCGTAAGGTTGAGAATACAGTAGACATTAGAGAGAAAAATAAGACATAACCAGTGATTAACCCACACCTACTAATGGCATTGGAGTACCATTAGCCGTCATAATAGATATAAACGAATTAGGAGACAAGGAGACAAAGGATGACAAATCAGGTGACATATGATGAGAGGCTCCAAAATTCATGACCCACAAAAAAAGATATACCTGAAGTACTAGATGATGACAAACTTATATGAGAAGAAGTTGATATAATATAAGGTTGTAAAGCGACGAATTGTTGAACCTATTCAAATATATATGGATCCAAAAATGGGGCAAGCGCTACTTTGATAGACTAAGATGATCTATAAGTCCACTGTTGCAGTGGATGATCTGGCTGCAATGGAGTATTATGAGGCTGCAATTGTTGAGGTTGTGATGGCTATTGTGACTGTTGTTGTAGTAACTTTCCTTTGCTTAGTAATAATAGGCATTGAGCCTTTCGGTGACCCTTTTGCTTACAGAAACCACCCTCATCGTGAGAGACCTTTGGTTTCGACTTATTTTGGTTATTAGCATGAGGTCATTGATCGGTGCTGTAAATACGGACAAAGTAGATGGCACAATCGTCCCCTTATCAGCTTGAGACATGAGAGGAATCTCCTCGGCTAACATCTTGATCACAACCAAATCAACTGAAGAAAGAGGATTGCGATACTGAGAATAGTACCACTCAATCCCTCAAAGTCATGTCAAAGTGCCATCGAAAACTTTACTAATTGTTGTTCTTCTCTCCTAGCAATGTAAGGTGCGAATGCTCGTAAGTCCGTAGATTCTATTAAGGCCAATTGATACCGGAGACTCGACATAGTAGAGTAGAAATCATGGATGCTCAGATTCTTCTGTTGAAGGGCATGAATATTTATTTCCAAGGGCATGAATATTTATTTCCAATTGATATTGTTTGGTAAAATTAGATTATGCATACAAACGTGCCAGATGATCCCAAACTTCCATTGCAATCTCATATTTCACCAAGTAAGCACTGATTAAGTGTGTATAGTTGTTGATCCACGCAATGATCTTCAAATTATCGATCTTCCATACATCCAATGAATCTCGGTAATCAGTGACATTGACATCTATAGGCTTTACACAAGCCCCTTAATTGACATAACCCCACATTGATTTTCCTCGCAAGAAATTCGCCATAACATAACTCTAATATAAATAATTCTTTCCATACAATTGTATACTAATTTACTATAGAGTCATCTTTACAACTGACAATGATGACAAAACAAATAAGATGTACAAATATCCATCCAAAAAGTTTGAGATTGCAAGTGCTAAATCCAAACAGATGACAATGAAAAATACGAAATCCAAATAGATGGTAATGAACCTGTAAGGGCAAACTAGCATATTTGAACCACTGCATCTAACAAATCCAAGAACTTGGAATGCTCTGATACCATGAAAACATCAAGAGAAAGAGAGAGAACCAAAATAAAGGCTAGGGTTTCGTATATTGCAAAAAAAATCATAGTTTAGAATAGTTTACAAGAGAATATATAAAAGAAAATGGTAAAAGACTAAACTACCCCTAATAATAATAATAATATCTAACAAATTTGGTAGCCTTCTATGCTCTCGAAGAAGTTTGCCAACTAATACAATGCTTAATCGATCAGTCAATCAATTTGGTAACCTTCTGTACTCTTGAAGAATGTTTTATCGATTTGGAAAGCTTATATTGCTCATAATTGATTACCAATCGATTAGCAATACATATCAATCGATTGATACCACTTGCCTAAACTTGGAATTCCTGGTTTACACCAAATCGTTTGGTGTCGTAAAACCCAAAAAAGAGGTTTAGGTTTTAGGGTTTTAACTCACCAATTGATTAGTATAACTCACAATCAATTGGTATAACTAGTATAACTCACCAATCTATTGGTGAACCCTAAAATAGAGGTTTTTTTTATCCTTAAACTCTTAAGCACACACTTCGTCCCAATTGATCCCACTTACCTTTTATCAGATGAATTTCCTGCTCCCCAGATTTTATGTTGGAGTTTCCTCAGCTCAGGGTCTTCATTTATCCTTGCATCTGAACCCACAATCTACTCGGGTTTATTCTTATTGTCAAGAATTTGGTCCTTGACCTTCTTGGTCTTTTCTTATTTTGTATCCAGTCTTGCGACCTGTATGGATTTCTTCTTGCCAAGAATACGGTTCTCGATCTTCTTGATCGATCTTTTCTTGCCTTGCATTCAGTCTTCCAACCTATATAGACTTCTTCTTGTCAAGAATTCGGTTTTCGACTTCCTCGGACTTTCTTTATCCCACACACTCGTAACTCGAATGAAATTCAACGTTTTAATATACACTTAAATAATTATTAATTATTGAATCTTTTTACTAATAACTTCCCTGCAATGAGGTTTAGTTTATTTTGTATCGTCATTTGTCTTAGGTTTTATTTATTTATTTATTTATTTATTTATTTATAAAATCTAGATCTTTATGGATGAATTTATTATTTTGTATTCATATGGATTTAGAATATTATGTTATAGATCGTGTTTCCATCACAACATAGTTGATGACGTTTATTCGTCGACCTCGACAAGTACGGCTGTACCGACATATGACCATTTCAATTTTTTAAAACATGTGATATGCTAACGTGGAATATGACCATTTCAATTTTTTTCCCCGTAGACTTAACTTGCTGATACCAGCTAACTCATTAATTTGATTAAATCCTCTTTTTTGTTTACAAAGGAGGAAGAAGTAGGTGGATGAACTAGTTTGTGATTTTGATAAATAACAATATGAAATATAGGGGATTTATTTAAAAAAAAATTATGATCGAGTGAATCACTAGCTATTATATGAAAAATGATTAGCGGAGATATTTAAATATATATTCCTCTATTTGTATGAATAAGAAACTTATACCTCTTGAGCTGAGTATTAAGATCTTGATGGGGAGCAATGATCATAATTAAGTTATCTAAGATTTGAATTTTAATTACAGTGTATTGTAAAAGATTTTTTTTTTAGTGAAAAACGAATTTAAAAATGTCGACCGTCTCCATCAACGCTTTTCGATTTACTTTAGTAGTCGGTGAAAAATTTCTATCGAACTAGTTTGGTCACATTTAAAATTAATTGGTTCAAAACAAATTAAATATCTGAATTTCTTTTGTAAAAAAAAACTTGGCTTTCAAAAATATCTTAAAGTGCGCTAATCAAATAACAATTTATCAAAGGTTCATTTAACTTTCAAGAAATACCAAAAAACCGTAGTCTATTTTTATATTTACTAAAATACGTATTTATTTTCTAAAATTTCCTTCTTTTTTAAAATATTTAATAATTATAAAAAAAAAATCAGAAATTGATACCAACGGGGAATTTTCATTGATCAATAAGGCTGCTAATTGTTGCCACAACTCACCTTTTAATCACAAAACTACGGCAAGGCTACTCGTGACCGTGGCCATGAAATCACAATTAGATTGGTTGGGTTTTCATAACGTGCTCAGAGATTGACAAATTTATTATAAGAGAGTAGGGATCAAATTTTGATGTACGTGATTGGTTTGTCTTTATGTGTATATGTACGTGATTGTTATATTAAATGTTAATAACCAACTGATGTCCCTCAAATTTCCATCTCTTTCCTTTGAACTTTCACAAGGCAACAACATCACAATCGAATTAAATTTGAAAATAATATTGTTCTTTCTAATAGCCACTCATAGCATGATCAATGACCTATCAGCGTTTCCACACCAGCTAGCATAGAAGGATTAGACTTTGCAACCTATGAATTGTGCAATTTTTTGTTGTATTGGTTTGACGCGCTTTACCTTTGGTGATCGCTATCGAAAGGGCCTATCGACATTTCCACACTAGCATAGCAGGATAAGATTTTGCAACCTATGAACTGTATTATTGTCAAAGTGGTCTGAGACACTTTACCTTGGCTTCTTTCCTTTCACTTATCTACTTCATCTTGTATCTACACCATTAGGAGCGGGTGATTATTTGCGAAACTAAAGAAAATATAACCAAATTCATATCTAGAGCATCAATTATTTGATCAACAATGCAAACCCTAATCTCAAATTCCCATCTCTTTTCTTGGAATTTTCATAAGGCAACAAAAATCACAATCGAATTAAATTTGACAATAATGTTCTTCCTAATAACCACTCATAGCAAGATCAATGACCTATCAACATTTCACATTAACATAGTATTAGTTGTTAGTTGTGCAATCGTCAAGGTCATTTTGCTCAGCGTTGTCCTGATTTTTCATATCACCTTGCTTCTACTCCTGCGCCTCCCATCGTCTCGTCTCATGATGTTTATAGATTGCATACTCCGTCGACTGTTGTTTATACTATGACATCACCCTCTTCGTCTGATTGGATCCTTGAATCTGGAGCCACCCATCATGTGACTTCTAACCTCTCCAATCTCTCTCTGCATGCTCCGTATATTGGTTCTGACTGTGTTGTTGTAGGTGATGGCGCTGGACTTCCCATTACTCACACAGGTTGTCTCTTACCACCCTATACTCTTCTTCTTTGAAGTTTCCCAATGCCCTTTGTGTTCCATCAAATGATAAGAACCTTTTGTCTGTCTCCCAACTCTGTAAAACTAATGACGCCATCATTATTTTCTCTTCCTCTACTTTTCAGTTGAATGATCCTCGCATAGGGGTCATTTTCCATCAAGGTCTACTTAAAGGCAGTGTCTACTCCTTGGTGTACGTCAACTCTTTATCCACCACTGGTGCTTTCATCTTCTATTGTTTTTCTCCTTGTCTAGCATAATCATCTAGGTCATCCGTCTGCCCGAGTCTTACGTAAGTTAGTCATATCTAAGTCATTGTCTTGCTCTATTTTTTCAATTCGTCATTTTCATTGTAATTCTTGTCAATGTAATAAAAGTAATAAATTATCTTTTCATGACTCATCGCTCTCTTCACAATTTTCCCTTGATCTAATATTTTTTGATATTTGGACTTCTTCAGTTCTCTCATATGATGGTTATAAATATTATGTTATATTTGTTGGGGGTGGTAAGGTTGCAAATATAGTCCCACATCAAAAACACATGGGAAATATCATAGGCTTATAAGGAAAAAATATATTTCTATTGACATGAGTCCTTTTGGGAGAGCCCAAGAGAAAAATCATGAGGGCTTAGGCTCAAAGTGGACAATATCATACCATTATGGAGATATCTAAATTCCTTTCGGTCCTAACAATTTGTATCAGAGTCAGGTCATTCTTCACCGGATTTGCCACCAGAAGAAGCACGAGCAAGAGCCATGATCCAGATCTAAGCATGTGGGTTAAGCCTTGAATAAAGGATGTGTGAGCTCCCATGTCTTGATCAAGAGGATCAGACACTAGGCAGAGAAGTCCTAGTTGCGGCTAGGCGGTGAAGTCCTAGTAGGTCAGGTGGACCGAGGAGTAGAAAGTCTTGATGGGTTGTGGATCGAACATCAAACGGAAAGGGTTTTCGCTTGATGGGGGGGCTTGTGGTCCTTTGTTTGAGGGGGAGATTGTTGGGGTTGCAAGGTTGCAAACATAGTCCCACATCGAAAACACATGGGAAAGATCATAGGCTTATAAGAAAAAAAGATATCTTCATTGGCATGAGGCCTTTTGGGAGATCCCAAGAGCAAAACCATGAGGGATTAGGCTCAAAGTGGACAATATCATACCATTGTGAAGATATCTAAATTCCTTTCGGTCCTAACAATATTTATTGATCATCATAGTAAATATATTTGGCAATATCCCTTGGAATGCAAATTAGATGTCCTTTTTGTATTCCAATGCTTTAAGTCTCTTGTTAAGAAACAGTTTAATCGTCCTATCCTCACCTTATATACTGACAATGGTGGTGAATTTTGTGCATTAAAAGAATTTCTTAGTTTGCATGGAATTTCTCACTTGACCACTCCCCCTCATACTCTTGAACATAATAGTTTCTCTAAACATCGTCACCGCCATATTGTTGAAATTGATCTTGTGCTTCTTCATCATGTGTTTGTTCCTACTTAGTTCTGGCCCTTTGCCTTTGCCACTGCCATCTATCTTATTAATCAACTATCCAAACACAATCTCTCATACAAATCTTCCTTTGAGTGTCTCTTGGCCTCCCTACCAAATCTATCCAAACTTCGTATTTTTGGTTGTCTCTGCTATCCCTGGCTTCGCCCTTATGCTTCTCATAAACATGCACACCGATCTTCACCCTATGTCTTTCTTGGTTACTCTCTTACGTAGAGTGTCTATCTATGCTATGAGTCCTCTTGGATAAGTCTTTATCTCTTGTCATGTTGTTTTTTGCCAGTGGTGGGTCTAGTGCTGGACCTTTTCCTAAAGAACTATCTAGTAAACCTCTGGAGGATTCTTGTGCTATCAATTCTTCACCTATTTGCTGCTTTAACATGTGCTCCATAGCATCAGTTATTCGCCAGCCAGCCATTGTTGAGCCTCCACTTGCTAAACCTCTTCTTGTCGAGCTTCTACCTGTAGTGTCAACCCCAGCAATAGCCCCACCCTCTCTTGCTTCTCTAGTTCAACCTACTTCTGGCACCAACATCCATCCTATGGTGACCCGTTCCAAAAATAATATCTATCAGCCTAATCCTTGCTTTGGTCTCACCGCTATCATTGACACTACTCTATCTAAACCTACAACATATATTGCGACTCTCAAGGATCCCCATTGGCGTGTAACCATGTTTGAGTTTAATGCTCTCCTCTGTAATGACACTTGGGTTCTTGTCTCGTCTGATACCTCTCAAATTATCTTTGGTTGCAAGTGGGTATTTTGACTTAAGCAAAAGCCTAATGGCTCTGTTGACCACTACAAGGCTCGTTTAGTTGTTAAGAGATTTCATGATTGTCCAAGTCATAACCACACTGACACTTTCTGTAAAAATACAGAAAATTTTGAGGGACTAAAATGTAAAAATTTTGAAACATGAGGGCTATTGTGCGAATAGCCAAATTTGGAGGGCATAATTTGGATTTCGAAACAAATAGAAGGGGTTTTCTGTAAAAAGCCACTGCTTTATGTTTCGCGTGCCCTAGTCGGTGGATGATTTCCCCGACGCCTTCTCCTCTTCCTCTTCATCCGGCCGCAGCCTCTGCCCGACGCCGCTGTGAGTACGAGCCATCGCCGCCGGTTGATGAGGAGTAAACACCGTTGGTTGTAGGGGAGACCTTAGCTCTCGATCGCTACCTTGCTGAAGCAGTTGTCGTGTGCCGAGCATTGACGCGGTTCTTTGCCCTAGCTTCATTGCTCTATTGCTGCTGCCCTCCATCAGGTAAGATTTGGTTCTTTGAGTGGTATTGCCTCTACCCCGAGATGCTATTATGGATCGGATTACTGATTTGATTTACTTGGTGTTTAATCGATCTAAATTAGGGGATAATTTAGAATGGCTTTGTTCTTTGGATGGTGATCATTGTTAAGGTGTAGATCGAATCTTGCACTTGGGTTCATTTGGATTCTTATGGATTGCACGATTTCTGTTGTTGTGTTCTGTATCAATTTTTGATCGAAGGAGTAATTGGATTCTTGTTTTCGAAGTGTGTTCTTGTTTTGCCATCTGATCAGTGACGGAGTGGAATTTTGTATCTGTTGTGCCTTAAGTGGATTTTAATTCTTCCTTCTGGTCCTGAATTACTAAAGAGCAATCGGATTTAGGTTTGGGGATCGAGCTCATTGGTTGATTTGGGATTGTTGGATTTGATCCGAGAACTGGGTTTCCGAAGCTCTGTATCTGATTGGTATTCGATCTGTGGGTTGCTGGGATTTTGATCTCGATGTTGATGTCTTCTGATCAAATGGTTTATGCGTGTGTTGTGTGTTGGTGTTTGTTGGTTTGCTCTGATCTGAGGTTTGTTTAGTTTTCGATTTGAGCGGATTCTGTGTAGGAATTTAGATGAGATCTGCTAATTGGAACGAGGTTGAATTTAGGGTTTGAGCTTGTTTTTCTTCCATTGTCATGTGATGCTCTGAGCATTTGGGTTGATGTATTGATCTGCTATTTTCCTTTGTGTTGTGAACCTGTTTGATCCTTGTCAGAGTTTTGAGTCTGTTGTGGATTTGCTGGAAGCGTAGTTGTCCTCTGATCATGGTGTGGATTTGTGATTTGGATCATCATTAGGTAGTTTATGTGGTTTTTGTTTGTGTTCACAGTTGGTATGAGTTTTGGTTATAGTCTATGAATCGTTTTGATTAGGGCTTGGATCGGGTTGAATTAGGTTGAATATTGATTTAGCTAAATATCATGTATGATTTTAGCTAAATAACTATTATTCTTATATGCAGGATGTTGGTTGGTTTTGTTACCTTGTTGCGGATATTATTTTGGACAGAGGGTTCCCTACGCTTCGGACGTCATTCAGAGGCGGGTACCTTTACTATGCATAGTTAGATATGATAGTAGTAGGGATACCTGTTAGTTTTATTCATGTACTATATTTCGGCACTTGCTATCTGCTGAGGGATTACTGTTCCATGCTACTGTGTTTATTGGATCTGCGGACATCATACCTTATACCTTACGTTAGGATTTAGGTATTGGTGCATACCGGTTATCTGGATTACTGCATATCATGTAGATGACTGCAGGGATAGATAGTGGATGATGCATGGGATAGTGACATGCATCATTGTTGCACGTAGCATAGGGGACGACCTTTGACTCCTTGGAGGTTGAGATGGGTCGTCGTACTTGCTACTCGTGTAGGGGCATATGTAGGCGACCTTTTACTCCCCTAGTGGTTGAGATGGGCTGTCAGACCTGCCACATGACTTGTCATGCAGCCCCGTTGGCGGACCCGACGCTGCAGTAGGCCCCCTACCTATCCGATGATAGCGAGGGATGTTTAGAGCGTTATTCCACCCGATGGTGGGGTACGTTTATGGTCTCCGACCCTACCCATTCGGTCTCGCGTGTACCGCCTCATAGACTGTCTGTTCGTGCAGGGAAGACCAGGTCAGAGCCCTACCCACTCGGCTCGCGTGCTTCCGCGACCTACACCGACTGGTGTCAGGGGTGACCCATGTTGCATCATGAGCATGCTCTGCATCTCTGCACTTGGTTGTGTTTGCTACACTTGATTGCTGCACTTGGTTGACATGCATACTACCGGGTTTGGATCGACGCAGGTAGGTATGTACTTGTTACTTATGGTTTAGCTCTACATTCCCTTTTTACTGCATTTATGTTTATTATTGTGGTAGATGGTGACTTATTGCTAGTATATCTTCCTGTGCATATTAGACTATATTCGCTGAGTTCTTAGGACTCACCCCGTTAGCTCTGTTATTTTTCTTTTCAGGATGATTGTCTGGATTGCCCAGCAGCCTGCCCCAGTTCATGTGTCTCCGAGACGATTTCCGCGATTGTTTGATGTTTTGGTTGTGGTATATGTTGGTACCCTTTCCTTTTATTAGTTTTGTTTCTTTTCACTTCCGCTGTCATATGTTGTGCTCTGTTGTGTCGTCCATTTTACGGCAGTATAGTTGTACTTTTGTGTGCCCTGGAGGTCTCGATTCTGTTTTGATTTTGTCGTAAGTTGTACCGGTACGCAGCTTTGTCGTCGTTTTCATTTTCGCTTTGTACAGTCACTTGTTCCAGCCCTATAGGCTGTGGTACAAGTAGATTGAGGTAGTCGTGGTGATCTGATTTTTGGATTGCCCGCCGGGACGAGGGAGTAGCTGTCCGGTTGATATCGGACGAGCGGCTTCTCGGGGCGTGACACTTTCAATCCTGTGGCAAAGCCCACTATTGCCCACCTTCTCTTGACTCTTGCTATTTTCAAAGGGTGGCCTCTTCGTCAGATGGATGTGAATAATGCATTTCTTTATAGTCAATTAGATGACGGTGTTTATATAGCTCAACCGCCCGAATTTGTTAACTCTAATTTTCCATCTTATGTCTCTAAGTTATACAAAGCAATTTGCGGTCTTAAGCAGGTGCCACGTGCCTGGAACACAACGTTTTATCAATTTTTAATCAGTGTTGGATTCACGACCTCTCTTGCTGATACATCGTTATTTATTTTTCAATCTAGAGTTATCACTATGTATCTACTTGTCTATGTCGATGAGTTGATGCTTACAGAAAATAATATATAGGATCGTTGCACATGACCGGGGGGATGAATCATGTGACTTTTGAAATTTCGGCCTTTTTTGAAAATCAGAACGCAACAAAAAATTAAACAAGTACAAAAAATATAAGCACACAAACTCTAAGTCTTTTATTTGGTTTGGAGCCTTCGACGACTCCTACTCCAAGGCCCAGGTCCGTTGGATATTTTCGACGAACAATCCATAAATATCCTTTACCGTTAAACTCCTGGTAGAGTGAGTGATACAAGAGAAAAGGCACAGTGTAGCACCTACACTATCCTTGAATATATGTATAAAATTAAGTACCAAAGAAATATTTCATTACCAACACTTAGAATTAACTTTGATCGTTCTCGAGCATTGGTATTATCTTTTGACAGCTGTCAATAATAATCGAATCGTAGCAGGCCCGCAGCGTGAAGACGTGGAAGCAGAATGATCGCAAGAGCTCAAGAAAGTGGAGGAGTAGTTGTATCTTACTCTTTTGCCGAAGACTGCTTTTAAAGAGCAACTGAGGTGCCTCTGTTCTCAACTGAGGCACCATAGATCTGAGAAGTTTTATCTAATCTGAAGCCTTCATCTTCACTACTTATCCTTCAGAAGGTGCCTCAGTTTCCAACTGAGACGCCTCAATTCCAAACTGTGGCACCTCAAATGCTAAAACTTATCCTTGGCACTTATCCTCTTAGAGGTTTGGGATCAGTGAGATCGATAGAGGGGGGTGAATATCGATTTGAAAAATTCTCAGATTTAGAACGGAGTAAATGTAGCGGAAAGAATAAATACAAGTCAAAACCAACACTAACACGTTTATTTTTACTTAGTTCGGAGTTTGTAACAGCTCCTACTCCAAGGTTCACAGTCCTTAACCGTTTACGTTGGACAATTCTATAAGTTCACAAAACAATTACATATATGCAATTCTAAGTACAAAAGAAATGAACTTAATACCAATAACTTTGACTGAAATGAAAAGGAGAGCACATTGTTGTCAAAGTAGCATTTCGGAGTTTCTGGATTGCTTTAGAACAACACACTTGAGCATGAATGAATTGAAAAACTAATGTGAGAAGCTGTTGTTTGAAACCCCTTTTATATAAGCACATGGGTGCCTGAGTGCCTATTGTTGGGAACGAGATGGCTATAGAGGGGGGGGGGGTGAATATAGACAATCACAATTTCTTGAGCTTTTCAAAACTATTCTGCACTTCAGAGTTAGGCAGCGGGAGCAAATGCAGAACAAAGAAACTAAGCAGAGAAAGAAACTCAAACCAAACAAACGCTAAGACGGAGATGTACAAGGTTCGGGGATAACTTGCTCCTATTCCTTGGCGTGCCCGTGAGGTGGGCGATCCCTTGATCGTCGGCAGATCAAGCCCCGGTGAACACCGGATATCAAGCGCCTCCTTCTCGGTGGAGTAACCTCTCCACAAGCTGTCTCAGTAGATGAATACAAGATTAAGCACACGAGACACTCGAGAAGGGAAGCTCACAAAGATGAAACAAGAACGCTCAAGCACAAAGCAACAGAGAGCACAACCCACAGCCCAGCCAAACTCCTCAAGTTCCTGTCTGTTCCCTTGTTATCGCTCCTCTGCTTCCAGCCTCGTCTTAAGCATCTGCTCCCATCACCAGGCTCTCCATTAGCATCCACTAAAGCCACAGCCTGACCCCCTGACTCCCTGAGCACTCAGTCCACTGAAGACCCTCTCCAGCTGAGCCTCCGTCAGTTACTAGCTGCTCTCCAGATGCCGTTGAGACCTGAAACAAGGAAACAGCCAAACCTGCTCCAAGGAAAGCCTCCCATTGACTCTCCTCCAATGTTTGAATCATCCCTGTAAAGCTTGCACACTCCAATAGAAGCTTAGCAACTCATATCAACATATATCAGCAGTGTATCAGAGAATCGGCAGAGAAAACAGCGCGATCAGAGCTTCTGACAGCGTATTTGAATTAAAGTGATCGGTCACCGGACTGATCAGAGAGCCTCCTGATCGGTCACCAGACCGATCAGGCTGGTTCCAGACCGATCAGGCTCCGTCCTGATCGATCCCCAACGCTCAATCAGAAATTGCGATTTCTTTGAGATTCTCCTGGACCGATCACCGGACCGATCCCAGGTCGTGGATCGTTCACCTGACCGATCCACCCTTATATCGGGCGATTTCTGAGTTTCGCAGGCTAAGCCTTCTGATCGGTCAACTGACCGATCAGGATGTCACCTGATCGGTCAACAGTCCGATCATGTCATCACCAGACCGATCAGGAACCGTCCTGATCGATCTTAGTGAGAAGCCCGCGAAGCTGGATCGTTCACCAGAACGATCTGCACAGTGATCCTGATCGGTCATCAGACCGATCAGGAGCAGTTCAGTAAGGGAACTCAACCTCACTGCTCGCTCCCTGATCGGTCACCAGACCGATCAGGAGCCAGTCAATGGGTGAAACACATACTCCCTGATCGGTCACCAGATCGATCAGGAGCAGCACAGTAGGTTCCCAACCTCACTCCAGGATGGGAATTTGCATCTAACCCTCCAGGTTAGGACTTTTCACCTAGCCCTCCAAGCTAGGACTTTTCACCCAACCCTTCCGAATTAGGACTTTTCCAACACCTGGCTTCACTCACCAGGACCCGGCTTCACTCACCGGGATTTCCAACACCTGGCTTCACTCACCAGGACCCGGCTTCACTCACCGGGATTTCCAACACCTAGCTTCACTCACCAGGACCCGACTTCACTCACCGGGATTTCAACCTAGCTTCACAAGCTAGGACCTGGCTTCACTCACCAGGGTTTCATGCCCAGTCCCCGACCAGGACTTTAACCCAAATTCGCTCAACCAAACTTAAATCATTGTCAAACACCAAAACAACAACCGGGTCAGACTGCATCAACAATCTCCCCCTTTTTGTTGTTTGACAACCCGATTTAAGTTTAGGTATCAATCAATTTAAGTCCGTTCAATTCTCATAAGGGAATCATGATCCTCCCCCTATAATAACCATAAACTTAATCAGCCATTTTCTCCCCCTTGTCAAACATCGAAAAGGGTATGGTTATTAAGTTTGAACATACCTCCCCCTCAAACACGGGTCTCTCCCCAAACCCAAAATAATCAAAGTTAAGTTTCGAATTACATATGAGAGGCATATACCATAAATGTATCATGACAACAATGTATATGCATCATATGACAACAATTATCGCAGTTCCATCAGACTGACGATCGATACAGAAAAATTTCTGATTTATCTATGAACGATCAATTTTCAGAAAAATTTCTGTAATTCTGATTCGTTCAAGATCAGACTGCATTAACACTTGGACTTCCATGTGAAGACATATACAGAAGTATATCATGGTCAAATACATATATGCTTCATAGGACGAGTAAGGAATGCAACTGTATCTGAAACATAGTCCTGATTGGTCTCCGTGACCAACCAGGTCTGTTGATTACGTGATACAGAAACATATCTGATTAGTCTGGGGAGCGATTAGATTTCAGAAAAATTTCTGAACCTCTGATACGTTCCTGATCAGACTGCATTGACAATTTGCATTCCGTAACAGTGAAATAGACTCTATTAATATTCGATATTTCAGAATCAATTCCGAAATACGACATTAAGAACAAGAGTCATTACTCAACAAACCCTTTCTTATGAATTTGAACATTCCAACATAGGTTTGTATCAAATCACTATTAAGTACTACGTTTGCATCACTTGAACAAATTTGTGCTCCCTTAGTACCAGGTTTGTACCAATAGAAGATCAAGTACATTTCAATTTGACTTGGTTTGTATCAGATTTGTGTGTATCAGTATGATCAGTAATCTGATACAATTCGATGAAAATTGATTGGTTTGAGGAGGTTTTGGATCAATTTGGAACAATCTGGGAGTTTCTTGATCAGAGTTGGTCTGATCGGTCACCGGACCGATCAGAGGGATCCCTGATCGGTCGGTGGACCGATCAGGTTCGGCACAGGATGTTTTCTGAGTTCCAGATTTCAGAAATTGATTTCAGAAACTCTGAAATCAGGTTTATTTTAATTCTTAGTCATTCCCAAACCCTAACACAATCAGGTGTAATCCGTTTGATCCTAAAAGGTTTCTTTTAACTAAAAATCATTTCCCAAAGTGATCAACATGATTTGTGTCAAAGCATAGATGTAATACATTTGATTCTAAGGATTCCCTTAATCAAAATATATGTCATGATTTGTGTCAAAGCATGATCAGAATTTTCTAAGCATGAAATTGAATATCAACACATGTTTGTATCAAGGCATGATCAGTGGGAAATCAAACAAGTCATGGAACTTAAAGCATCATAATCTATGTGATCATGTTGTACTTAACCAAAATTAGGTTTGTGCCAATTCCAATGGATGATCAAAATTCCAAAACATGCTTATTTCACATCATGATCAATTTAAGCTATGTGTTCATATTATTTTTAATCAAAATGGGCATGTCATAGATTAATGTTAATCATCCAAACATCAAAGTCATGGCATACTCATCTAGATTCATCTCCAAAATAGTAAGAAAAGCTTAAGCATAGGCCTTAAACTCATGTTCTTTGTCTAATCATGTATTGTGAGATTTTCATAGTAATTTTTACAAACCATGTGTTCTTCATGTTGGCATAATACATACAAGAAAATCATGGCATACTTGATCATGGAAGAACTTAAACACTAAAGTAGATTATACCATGACTAAGTATTTTAACACATGAATACCATAAAAATCACTAGCCAAGCGATTATATTGTCATAAGATCTAAAACAATGGAGCTCAAAGCATTTAATTCGAATTTTCCATAACCATCCATGTAAATGACAATTTTGCCTTTGGTCATGGGTTTGGAGCACCAAATATCAACCTCCCATGTTGATAGATGCTCCCCCTAAAAAAAAATGCTTATACAATTCTAAAGATAGAGGTTTTAGGTACCCAAATTTTGGGACCTAAAGAACCTTCAATCAAAGACTTTAGCACCCATGCCTTAGTCATTTTCTTTTTAACCCTAGGAACATTTGATGATCTAAAATGTGTTCTAGACATTAATGACACAAAGGTTGGTTCTTTAGGTCGGTAACCTATACCGGCCTTGTTGTAAACCGCCCTTTGGGAGTTCAAGATCATGTCTAGGGTTTTAGAGCTAGTTGAAAACTTCTCAAGAATATTCTTGAGCTTTTCAACTTCGCTCCTTAAGTCCTTATTTTCATTTTCAAGGGACTTATCATGCATAACATCAATTACCTCATCCTTAGAGGTTTTCAATTTTTCTACCTCTACCTTTAAGGATTTAATCTTGTTCTTGGACTTCTTAAGCAACTTAGTTAGACACGCTATAGCTCTATAGCACTTATCTAACTCGGGAGAGATTACCTCTTCATCATCCGAAGATGATGAATGCGCAGTTGAGGAGCTTGATTCGTCTCCACTCTCCTTGGATGATTCTTCTAAGGCTACGAGAGCCACATGACAGTGGTTCTTTTCCTCCTCCTTCTCCTTCTTCTTCTTCCTGTCACATGCCACAAAAGCCAACCCTTTCTCCTTTGGGCTTTGGTTAGAGATCTCATGTAGTTCCATTTCACAAAATAGATCTTCTAACTTAACAAAAGAAAGATCCTTGGAAACCTTGTAGGCATCCACCATGGATGACCACAAGGCATTCCTAGGGAAAGCTTTGAGCACATACCTCACAATGTCTCGGTTTTCTACCTTTTCATTTATGGAGTGTAGACCATTCAAGACTTCTTTGAACCGTCCATGGAGTTTACTTACAGTTTCATTTTCTCCCATGGTGAGACTTTGAAGTTGGTTGAGAAGGAGATCCTTCTTGGCTGTCCGGGTTTCATGAGTTCCTTCATGGAGCTCAATAATCTTATTCCATAGATTTTTAGCACTTGTGAAATGACCCACCTTGACCAACTGATCCTTGGTTATACCACATTGCAAGGTGACGATAGCTTTGGCATTGGCTTCCCCCTTTTTGACTTGCTCAGCCGACCAACTTGAAAACTCAAGCTCATTTCCCTCATGATCCTTTGGAGGGGAGAAACCCTCCTTCACTGAGAACCATGTTGGTTTTGAGGTAGAACTCCATCCTTGACCTCCAATATCGAAAATCAGTGCCGTCGAGGAATGGAGGTCGGTTTGTGCTGTAGCCTTCTCCTCCAGCCATCTTGTTGTAAGCTCTCGGATGTTAAGCCTTGAACAGAGCCCCAAGCTTTGATACCACTTGTTGGGAACGAGATGGCTATAGAGGGGGGGGGTGAATATAGACAATCACAATTTCTTGTGCTTTTCAAAACTATTCTGCACTTCAGAGTTAGGCAGCGGAAGCAAATGCAGAACAAAGAAACTAAGCAGAGAAAGAAACTCAAACCGAACAAACGCTAAGATGGAGATGTACAAGGTTCGGGGATAACTTGCCCTTATTCCTTGGCATGCCCGTGAGGTGGGCGATCCCTTGATCGTCGGCAGATCAAGCCCCGGTGAACACCGGATATCAAGTGCCTCCTTCTCGGTGGAGTAACCTCTCCACAAGCTATCTCAGTAGATGAATACAAGATTAAGCACACGAGACAATCGAGAAGGGAAGCTCACAAAGATGAAACAAGAACGCTCAAGCACAAAGCAACAGAGAGCACAACCCACAGCCCAGCCAAACTCCTCAAGTTCCTGTCTGTGTTAGTAATATGAGAGAAGTGTCCTAAGGCAATCGCCTTATGATTGTAAAATATTTATTTTAATAAATGATAATTCACTATTTGAGTATACATGCTTGTGTATTTGATTGGGATCTTAAACTCATCTACTGAATGTCCGCAATACAACTCACAGCATAAGAGAATTTGTGATGGGATCACAACTAGTGATTATCTCTAAATGTGCAAATGTGAAGTATTGAAAATATCCCTAGTCGATGAATTGATAAATACGGACACTATCAATTCTGTTGAGACTAGCATGGGTTATTCTCTAATCAGCTGATTCTCACTGGCTGGTGACATTGGGATGTCCGGAGATAAACATGGATGCTAGTTAAGGGAACTAGTTCATTGGAGTGACTAGCTGTAAGACTTCATATGGAATCTATCTATAGAAATGTCAATGAAGTTCTTACTGCGGCTTAAGTGCGATGTTCCTTTGACATGCGGTGTTCAAGTCATCTTGGTCATGGAGACTTATACTTTAACATCTTAAGCAAGCATCTCCAAGGAGGTGTGGACCCAGGATGATTGGGTGTAAGCCAAAGCGCCCGAAGATGTTTGAACAGCCTACAAAGGATTCACCACTCCTTGCGAGGAGTTGTATACCCAGGCCTATCGTCGGATTGTTACTCAAAATCTCTGGCCAGAGTATATCATGTTTAGAGTACGAGTCTCTTAAATACATGAGAGTAATTAGAAATCCAAAGGACGAGAAAGACACTACTTGGGCTAGGTGTGACGTAGTCAGTCTAGCGGGGACTGACACAAACAGACCATGTCCTGAACCAAGTGGGTATAAGGTGGTGAAGGGAATGAGGCACGATTCATTAGAGCTGCTAAAGGGTTTCAGAATAATTTCTTCTGAGGTCAAACCGTTGATCTTTCGATTAATTGGGGATCATGATGTACTACTAGGTGTCACTCATGATCGTTCTATAATTAGTTGATTATAGACGGCCAATATAAATCGAAAGCCTATTTAGTCACACGCACTACGAGTAATCCGAGGGATTTAAAACGAGTTGAAAATTGGATTTTCCGATCAAGAGAAATAAGTCGAATCTGAGTTAATCAGAGGCGCAATGGAAGCTAAAAATGGCTAAGTCTTTTGAAGGCTTTTTGGGCGAATTAAATGAGTTTAATTCGCGACCGGTTCGGGTTGGTTTGGCCGGCCAAAGAGGGTGCCAAACCCCCCTTGGGTGGCCGGCCACAATAGAGGAGAAAACCAATTAATTTTGGTTTAATTAATAAAATAAATCCAGCGCGATTTATTTTATAAATTATGGATAAATAAATTTGTATAAAGAAATTTATATAAATAAATTTATAGAAATTTATTCTTTTTATGGAAGATTAAAATAATCCATGAATTGGTTTATTTTAATTTTATAAAATCAATTATGAATTGATTTTTCCATAATAAGAAAGTTTATAAATTTCTTATAAAATTTATTCCATAATTTAAAGAGTAGAAGAATTTGTTTTATTATAAATTAGTTATAATAAGACTCGGCTTAAACGGAATAATTAATAAGAGAATTTATAAGATAAATTTCTTATAACTAATTCCGTTAATTCCGTTAAGAGGGAGACTTAGCAAAGGAGTTGCTACTATATAAAGGAACCAAAGGCAAGCCCTTATTCCTAATCAATCAACTAATCAAGTTGTGAAGAGCTCTCCCTCTCTCTCTTCTCTTCTCTTCTCCTTCTCCCTTCTTCCCATTAGGGCCGGCGCCCACCATAGAGGAATTAGGGCCGGCGCACCTTGAAGCTTCATCCTCCATCTAGGGCCGGCTCAACTCCTCCCTTAGAAGGTGTTGCCGTGAGCTTCAAGAAGAAGAAGAACCCGAACAAGAAGAAGAAGAAGCGGATAGCGACTCCTCTCTTCTCAGAATTCGATTCCGTTACTTTGTTGGTTAGTTTCCTAATCATTCTCTTGTACTTCTTTGTTGTGCCTATAGAGAATCTAGTAGTTCTCGTTGGCACAAAACTCGTGACTTTGCGAAGTCACCCCGAAAAGAACTCGGCGTGGACGCAAATAGAGGCGAAGCTTCCAAGGGACGCTACGGTTGGATCTCGTCCCTTTCTTCGAGTTACGAAAGGTATAAAGTAAATTAGTTTACTTTTCCGCAAAGTTTTATTTTATGATTATGTTAACACACCATAAGGTTGCATGCTAGATACGAGGATAAAATAATTTAGGAAATTATTTTATGCTAACTCTTCCGCTGCACGTAAAAATTTAAATTTTACGAACCCATATCCTTGTCGACATGCACCCGGTCCCAACAGTCTGTTCCCTTGTTATCGCTCCTCTGCTTCCAGCCTCGTCTTAAGCATCTGCTCCCATCACCAGGCTCTCCATTAGCATCCACTAAAGCCACAGCCTGACCCCCTAACTCCCTGAGCACTCAGTCCACTGAAGACCCTCTCCAGCTGAGCCTCCGTCAGTTACCAGCTGCTCTCCAGATGCCGTTGAGACCTGAAACAAGGAAACAGCCAAACCTGCTCCAAGGAAAGCCTCCCATTGACTCTCCTCCAATGTTTGAATCATCCCTGTAAAGCTTGCACACTCCAATAGAAGCTTAGCAACTCATATCAACATATATCAGCAGTGTATCAGAGAATCGGCAGAGAAAACAGCGCGATCAGAGCTTCTGACAGCGTATTTGAATTAAAGTGATCGGTCACCGGACTGATCAGAGAGCCTCCTGATCGGTCACCAGACCGATCAGGCTGGTTCCAGACCGATCAGGCTCCGTCCTGATCGATCCCCAACGCTCAATCAGAAATTGCGATTTCTTTGAGATTCTCCTGGAC
Source organism: Boesenbergia rotunda (assembly GCA_024364735.1). NCBI lineage: Eukaryota > Viridiplantae > Streptophyta > Magnoliopsida > Zingiberales > Zingiberaceae > Boesenbergia > Boesenbergia rotunda. The sequence continues at coordinate 360,508 of JAGFNQ010000607.1, read as the reverse complement.
CGATCACCGGACCGATCCCAGGTCGTGGATCGTTCACCTGACCGATCCACCCTTATATCGGGCGATTTCTGAGTTTCGCAGGCTAAGCCTTCTGATCGGTCAACTGACCGATCAGGATGTCACCTGATCGGTCAACAGTCCGATCATGTCATCACCAGACCGATCAGGAACCGTCCTGATCGATCTTAGTGAGAAGCCCGCGAAGCTGGATCGTTCACCAGAACGATCTGCACAGTGATCCTGATCGGTCATCAGACCGATCAGGAGCAGTTCAGTAAGGGAACTCAACCTCACTGCTCGCTCCCTGATCGGTCACCAGACCGATCAGGAGCCAGTCAATGGGTGAAACACATACTCCCTGATCGGTCACCAGATCGATCAGGAGCAGCACAGTAGGTTCCCAACCTCACTGTGTGCTCCCTGATCGGTCACCCGACCGATCAGTCATTGCTGGATCGGTCACCAGACCGATCCACGAAGGAGCAGCGTGCCAGAATCCCTGATCGATCACCAGACCGATCCAAGGACTCAAACATAGCCCTCCAAGCTAAGTTTCCATCCACCTTAGACCTCCAAGCTAAGGATTTTCCATCTAACTCTCCAAGTTGGGAATTTGCACCTAACCCTCCAAGTTAGGACTTTTCACCTAGCCCTCCAAGCTAGGACTTTTCACCTAGCCCTCCAAGCTAGGACTTTTCACCCAACCCTTCCGAGTTAGAACTTCATCCAACCTAGCCCTCCAAGATAGGCACCTGACCCTCCAAGCCAGGACTTTTTCACCTAATTCTCCAGGATGGGAATTTGCACTTAACCCTCCAAGTTAGGACTTTTCACCTAGCCCTCCAAGCTAGGACATTTCACCCAACCCTTCCGAATTAGGACTTTTCCAACACCTGGCTTCACTCACCAGGACCCGGCTTCACTCACCGGGATTTCCAACACCTGGCTTCACTCACCAGGACCCGGCTTCACTCACCGGGATTTCCAACACCTGGCTTCACTCACCAAGACCCGGCTTCACTCACCGGGATTTCAACCTAGCTTCACAAGCTAGGACATGGCTTCACTCACCAGGGTTTCATGCCCAGTCCCCGACCAGGACTTTAACCCAAATTCGCTCAACCAAACTTAAATCATTGTCAAACACCAAAATAACAACCGGGCCAGACTGCATCAACACCTATAGGGGTACCCCCAACTCAGCGAATCACCCATGTCGTGATCCGCTGACCGAACTAAATTCTATCCTTCTTGGGCACCTGAGAGACTCTGGGGGTGCCTGTGTTATCGATATGGCAAGTCCAACCAAGCGTTCCAACTCAGCCTGGTCTAGGTTGAGTCATCTTCATAGGGGCACCCGAGACCTCTTGGCGCTTGTGTTCCCGGGCGCCCGAGACCTTTATGGTGGCTGTCTTCTTGAGCGTCCGAGTCCTCTCGGGCGCCCCAGATGCTGTCAATGTCCAATTCTTTAACTGCAACACATGGTTAGTCCAAAACACAAATAATATATAAATGAATGTATGTATGATAGCCAGAGCTGTCTAATCCTAACTTTGAAATTCAAAATGAAATCATAGGTCAGACTGACGCCTATTGTTCCCTCTTCTGGGAGACACGTGTTGGTGCAATCGACCCATGTTTGATCGACTAGATCATGGATTTTGATGTGTCTGTCAATATAATTAAGTTAGGGTTTTATATTGATCTAACATGTGTATGTGAGTGTGCAGGTTTGCAGGATACACATAGACTTAGTTGGACGTCTTCAGGTCCGATGAAGGATAGCATGGGGAGGTGAGTCGTGGGCTTGCATGCATCCAAGGGACCGTGGACAAAGCAGGGACGATGAGCTGAGGGAAGCGAACTTTGAGGCATATGCGATGGATGACATGGGGAGATGAGCCGTGGGCTTGCATGCATCCGAGGGACGAGAGCCGAAGTCGAAGAAGGCATGAAGGCAACAGGTTGAGGCTGCTGGAGCAGGAACGATGAGCCGAGGGAAGTGTACTTCGAGGCATACACGAAGGATGGCATGGGGAGATGAGTCGTGGGCTTGCATGCATCCGAGGGACAAGAGCCAAAGTCGAAGAAGGCTTGAAGGCAACAGATCGAGGCTGCTGGATGAAGAGTCAGCTAAGTCGTGAGGATTCGAGTGCTGAGAGAATTATACTCGGGAAGGGAAATCCTAGGGTTCAAGTGCTGAGAGAATTGTACTCGGGAAAGGAAACCTTAGGTGGCAGTCGACTTATGCTTGGATCAGTCGACTGGTGTGGAGCACAGAAAGATCAGTCGACTGGTGTCGACCAGAATTTGAATCGTCAGGCTGTGACAATCAAATTCACGAAGACCAGTCTACTGGTAACGGTCAGAACAGTATCGAGCACTATTTAAGAGGGCTCGTGTTTGACTATTTCTTCTTGGCGAAACAAGCTTGGGTAAAGCCTGTTAGTAGCCTAAACATGCTCATAGGTTGTCAAGGTATTGTGGCGAGGTTTCTCTGTTGGATCGAGAAAAATGATAGAGGGGGGGTGAATATCGTTAAAACTTTTCGGATAGAATAAGGAGCGAAAATGCAGCGGAAATAATCGAATGTACGCAAGAACACAAGGATTTTTACTTGGTTCGGAGTCGCGATCGGCTCCTACTCCAAGGCCCACGGTCCTTGACCGTTTACATTGGGCAATACAATAATCGCGCAAAATATGGTTTACAATTTTCAGTACAATTAGTATTTAGAAAATTGAAATGCTATACATTTCGTTACCGACGCCCGATGTAGAGTTTGCAGGAGCGTAGCGCTTGAACGAAAAGCCTTAGAGCATTGAGAAATTGTGTTGTTGAAGCCTTGGGGTCGAGCCCCTTTTATAGTCCTCTATCGGGCGCCTGATAGGTTGGGGGCGCCTGATAGGTGCCCTCCAATCTGTGAATCCTTATCCGTGGGCTCGATCAGCGCTTATCCTCCCCACTTGGGCGCCTGATCTGATGGGGGCGCCCGTGACCTCACGGGTGCCTGATCCGTCTTGGTTCAGTGGCTTCGCAGCTGGTTTTTGGTTTTTGCCTTCACCCTTGGGCGCTCGTATCCTTACGAGCGCCTGAGCCCAATCGGGCGCCTGACTCCATTCGGGCGCCTAGGCCCAGTGAAGAACCTTCACTTGCAGACGATCAGCCCTTCGACCCTGCAACTAAGGTTAGTCCCAAAAACATAATAAGTAGTAATTACAGCCATAACTGTCTTGGTTCTGACTTCGGGTCTCCCAAATGGAACCCTAGGTCGAATCGACGCCTACTGTTCCCTCGACGGGGAATGCGTCCTCACCTACTCCTCTCAGGAGAGTTTACCTTTTGCCAACCGGCTCCTCCGGTTGGACTTTTGCCCGATCCACCTGACCAGGTCTTCGTGCCTAACTTTCGGTCAGGTCTTCGGTGCCCAACCCCTTGTTAGGACTTCGTGCCCAGTCCTCGACCAGGACTTCTTTGCCCGACTTATGGTCAGGTCTTCTTGCCCAATCCTTGACCAGGACTTCTTTGCCCAGCCCTTTGCCAGGACTTCTTATCTAGTGTACCTAAGTCTTCTTCCTGCACACTTAGTAAGCACATTAGAACACAATAACATCTTAACTCTTAAACCCTTTGCCATTATCAAAACCTAGGTTCGACTTAGGTACTGCCTGCACCAACAATCTCCCCCTTTTTGATTTATGGCAACCCGGTTCAAAAAGTTAAGTTAAACAAAATTAAGTAAATTACCAGTTTTAATTTCCTCCCGTGGAAGAAATCTCCCCCTGAGTTTTTCAAACATTTGTGGGGTTTTTGAAAAAGTTTCTAAGTCTTTGTTGAAAAAGTTTTTCAGGTTTTCAATACTTAGAAAATTTTCAAGACGGGATTTTTAAGTTAGAAAGATTTTCCAAAATATTTTGAGTTGGGAACTTAGAAAATTTTCCAACATATTTAGCACTTAGAAAATTTTCAAGGGAATTTTGAAATTAACACTTAGAAAATTTTGCACCAAAATTTTAGAGAAAGTACTTGGAATGTTTTGAAAACAATTTTGAGTTAAGAATTTTCAAAACAATTTGAGTTAAGTATTTAAAAAGAATTTTCAAAGCAATTTGAGTTAAGTATTTAAAAAGAATTTTCAAAGCAATTTGAGTTAAGTATTAAAAAGAATTTTCAAAGTAATTTGAGTTATTTAAAAAGAATTTACAAAGAAATTTGAGTTAAGTACTTAAAAAGAATTTTCAAAGCAATTTTAGTTAAGTATTTAAAAAGAATTTTCAAAGCAATTTGAGTTAAGTACTTAAAAAGAATTTTCAAAGTAATTTTTGAAGAAAATTTTAAGCAGTTTTAATACTTAAAAAATTTCCAAGCATAATTCTGAATAACACTTATTTTGAATTATTTTACTTTTTGAAAAAAGAGATAAAAGTTTTGAAAAAAATTAATTTGAAAAAGAAATCTAAATTTTAAAGCCTTCTTTTCTCTCCTTTCCAATCTCTCCCCCTTTGCCATACATCAAAAAATATATAGCAAAAATTGAGTAATTAAAGTAAGGTGATGTACTGAACCAATTCTAAGTATAAACTGGACCAAATCAACTTAAATTTTCTCTTTCGGGTCCTGTCTAACCCAGTTATCTACTTACTAACTGTTATAAACAGTAGCTTTCGCTAGGGTTAGTCAAGTTAAGTGATCTGATAAAGTTAGATTTTCTAAGTTTGATACTTAACCTGATTACTGTTTAATTGGTATTTATCGCCCCAATTACTGCAGATGCACTGACTTAAAGCATCTTGAATCAAGGCATAGACCTAAGCATCTCAACCCAGTCTAGGTTATCAATCAAAAGTACCCTAAGGTGCTTATGAGATGCTGGCTTCTAGATCTATAGGTGCATGTAGTTCTAGGGTTAAAGCCTAGGCTAAGTCCATTTGCGGCAAAACCCTAGTTTTTAAGGGGGTAAGTTTTGAAAAAGACTAAGTTGGAAAATCATTTTTAATAACATAATGAAAATAAAGAAATGATTTTTCAAATTAAATAAGAAATAAAACAGTTTTTGAAAAGAACATAATTAGAGCAGTCCTATTCTATCAAGCATAACCCTAACTGCCTTCTTAGTGAGCTGAACTCAGACTCAGGTAAGGGTTTGGTGAAGATATCAGCTAAGTTAGATTTTGAGTCTACATGCTTAAGGACTATCTCACCCTTGGCTACATGATCTCTTACGAAGTGGTGTTTAACTTCTATGTGTTTAGTTCTAGAGTGTTGGATTGGGTTCTTAGTTAGATTAATCGAACTTATGTTATCAATGTAGACTTGGGTTTGGGTGTAATCTGTTGGGACCGGGTGCATGTTGACATGGATACGGGTTCGTAATTTTAAAATTTAATTACGTGCAGCGGAAGATTTTGCATAAATAATTTCTCAAATTATTTTAACCACGTATCTAGCATGCAACCTTATGTTGTGGAGACATGATCATACATTTAAAATTTTGCAGAAAGTAAACTAATTTACTTAATACCTCACGTAACTCGTAGAAAGGGACGAGATCCAACCGTAGCGTCCCTTGGAAGCTCCGCCTCTATTCGCGTCCACGCCGAGTTCTCTTCGAGATGACTTCGCAAAGCCACGAGTTTCGTGCCGACAAGAACTACTAGATTCTCCAAAGGCACGACTAGAATGTCAAGAGAGAGAGATGGAAAACTAACCACCAAACGAAAACGGAATCAAGATTCCGGGAGGAAGGAAGGAGTCGCGACCCGCTTCTTCTTCTTCTTCGGCACCTTCTTGGTGGAGGTGGCTCACGGCAACCCTAGGGGAGCCCTCTAGGGCCGGCGCCTACTAGAGGAGGGAGAGGGAGAGAGGGAGAGGAAGAGAGGCTAGGCAAGAATCCTTGATCTCTTGAATTGATCTCCAAGCCTTGCCTTTGCACCTTTATATAGTAGCCTCTTTATCGCCAAGTCTCCTTTTAACGGAATAAATTTTTCATAAGAAATTTATCTTATAAATTTTTCTATGAATTATTCCGTTATGCCAAGTTTTTATTATAACTTAATTTATAATAAAAACTACCATGTCTCCCCTTTTATTATGGAATAAAATTTTACAAGAAATTTATTATATAAATTTTTCTTATCATGGAAAAATCAATTCATAATTGATTTTATAAAATAAAATAAACCAATCCATGGCTCATTTTAATTTCCATAAAAAGAATAAATTTCTATAAATTTCTTTATATAAATTTCTTTATTCATAATTTTATAAAACAAATCACGCTCGATTTATTTTATAATTTAAACCAAACAATTTGGTTTCCCTTTTTATTGTGGCCGGCCAAAACCCTCTTTGGCCGGCCAAATCCATGTCGTTACCTTACGAATTAAACTCATTTAATTCGTCCAATAAGCCTTCAAAAGACTTAGTCATTTTAAGCTTCCGATGCGTCTCTGATAAATTCAGATTCGACTTCTCTTCTTGATCGAAAAATCTAATTTTCAACTCATTTTAAATCCCTCGGATCACTCGTAGTGCGTGTGACTAAATAGGCTTTCGATTTATGTTGGCCGTCTATAATTAACCAATTATAGAACGATCATGAGTGACACCTAGTAGTACATCATGATCCCCAATTAATCGAAAGATCAATGGTTGACCTCAGAAACTATTCTGAAACCCTTCAGCAGCTATAATGAGTCATGCCTCATTCCCTTCACCATCTTTTACCCACTTGGTTCAGGACACGGTCTATGTGTGTCAGTCCCCACTAGGCTGACTACGTCACACCTAGCCCAAGTAATGTCTTTCTCGTCCAACGGATTCTAGTTACTCTCTTGTTTCTGAGAGATTCATACACGGAACATGTGATGCTCTGGCCAGAGGCTTCGAGTAACAATCCGACGATAGGCCTTGGGTATACATCTCCTCGCAAGGAGTGGTGAATCCTTTGTAGGCTGTTCAAACATCTTCGAGCACTTCGGCTTATACCCAATCATCCTGGGTCCACACCTCCTTGGAGATGCTTGCTTAAGATGTCAAAGTATAAGTCTTTATGACCAAGATGACTTGAACACCGCAAGTCAAAGGAACATCGCACTTAAACTGCAGTAAGAACTTCATTGACATATCTATATGCAGATTACCATATGAAGTTTTACAGCTAGTCACTCCAATGAACTAGTTCCCTTAACTAGCATTCATGTTTATCTCCGGACATCCCAATGTCACCAGCCAGTGAGAATCAGCTGATTAGAGAATAACCCATGCTAGTCTCAACAGAATTGATAGTGTCCATATTTATCAATTCATCGACTAGGGACAATTTCAATACTTCACAATTGCACATGTAGAGATAATCACTAGTTGTGAATTCATCACAAATTCTCTCATGCTGTGAATTGTATTGCGAACATTCAGTAAATGAGTTTAAGATCTCAATCAAATACACGAACATGTATATTCAAATAGTGAATATTCATTTATTAAAGTAAATGATTACAATCATAAGGCGATTGCCTTAGGACACTTCTCTCATATTGCTAACATAATCATGCTGGAAGTCCTTAAGAGTGTGCATCATCCATAAGAGTTGTGCTACACACTCTCCTAAAGCAACATACTCGGCTTCAGTTGTGGATAGAGCTACGCAGTGTTGCTTTCTACTGCACCAACTAACTAGACTATTTCCTAAAAGTTGGCAGCTTCCACTTGTACTCTTTCTATCTTGTTTGCAACCAGCATAGTCAGAATCCGAGTACTTTGACAGGTCAAAAGTTGAGGTCCTAGGATACCAAATCCCTACATTTAGGGTACCCTTGATGTATCTAAGTATTCTTTTTAGGGCTGCTAAGTGTGTTTCCTTAGCACAGGTTTGATATCTAGCACACATTCTTACAGCGAAAAGGATATCGGGTTTGCTGGCTGTAAGGTAAAGTAGACTACCAATCATACTTCGATATAGTTTAAGGTCTACAGGTTTGCCATTAGGGTCATTATCTATTTTTACATTTGTGGCCATAAGGGTACTTATGCTTTTGGAGTTATCCATTTTAAACTTCTTTATTAACTCCTTAGCATATTTGGATTGATGGACATAATTTTCATCCCTAGTTTGCTTAATTTGTAATCCTAGAAAGAAGTTGAGCTCACCAACAAAGCTCATTTCGAATTCGTTTTCCATTATTTTTATAAATTCTTTTAAGAAATTTGAGTTGGTGGATCCAAAAATTATATCGTCAACATAGATTTAGGCAATAAAGATGTCTTTTTCTAAGGTTTTAACAAAAAGGGTTGAGTCAATTTATCCTTGGTTAAATTCCTTAGAAATGAGGTAGGTCGATAGGTGTTCATACCATGCCCTAGGTGCTTGTTTTAGTCCATATAGTGCCTTATTGAGTTTGTAAACTTGGTCAGGTTTTTCTAAGTCCTCAAAATCGGGGGGGGGGGGGTTGTCCTACATAGACTTCTTCTCTAATAGATCCATTTAAAAAGGCTGACTTTACATCCATTTGGTAGAGTTTAAATCCTTTATGGGCTGCAAAGACTAGCAGCATTCTAATAAACTCAAGTCTGGCTGCTGGGGCATAGGTTTCATCATAGTCTAACCCTTCGACTTGACTGAACCCTTTAGCTACTAAGCGGGCTTTATTTCTAACTATTTCCCCTTGGTCATTTAGCTTATTCCTAAACACCCACTTAGTGTCAATAATGGATTTGCCCTCAGGTTTAAGTACTAGTTCCCAGACTTGGTTCCTTTCAAATTGGGCTAACTCTTCTTGCATTGCTATGATCCAATCAGGATCAGGTAAGGCTTCCTCTATAGTCTTAGGTTTAATTTTTGAAATCAGTGCGATCTGACTAAGATTTCTATAGGAAGACCTAGTTCTGACTCCTAAGATTGGATCACCCACAATTTGATCAGTTGGGTGACTGAGTCTGGGTTTCTTAGTTCTTCTATTACTTTGTTCAGCCTCAGGTCCGACTGGACGGTTCAGTTCAGTATTTGGTTCATCTACTTGGGTTGGTTCAATTATTGGTTCAATTGACTCAGTAGTTGGTTCAATAGTTAGCTCATTTAGAGGTTCAACTAGTGGTTCAATTGTTGGTTCAATAATTTGTTCATTATCTTCATGCTCAATATTTGATGAATTTAGATCTGGATTATCAGATTTTGAATTAATTTCCTCATCAAATATTAGATTTGTTGTTTCTTCAATTTTGTTAGTTTGTTTATTGTAGACCTTGTAGGCTCTACTTGTTGTTGAATATCCTAAGAAGACCCCTGGAGTTGACTTAGACTGGAATTTTCCTAGGTAGTCTTTGGTGTTTAGGATATGGACTTTGCACCCAAAGACCCTTAGGTAGTGTAGGTTTGGAAGTCTATGGTAATATAATTCATAAGGAGTTTTATTATGTCGTTTGTTGATTAGGACCCTATTTTGGATATAGCAAGCCGTGCTAATTGCTTCTGCCCAAAATTGGTTAGCTAGGTTAAATTCATTGAGCATAGTCCTAGCGGCTTCCTATAGAGTTCTATTTTTCTATTCTACTATCCCATTTTACTGGGGGGGTTCTAGGACATGAGAATTCGTGAATATACCCGTTGATTCTATAAAATTCCTCGAACCTTTGATTTTCAAATTCTCCCCCGTGATCACTCCTAAGTCTTTTGAATTTGGTATCATTTTGATTTTTAATTATCTTACAAAAATCAATAAACAGGTTTAGGGTTTCATCCTTAGTCTTTAGGAACCTAACCCAAGTAAAACTAGAGTAATCATCTATAATTACTAAGCAGTACCGGTTTTCGCTTAGTGACTTGGCTCCATGTGAATCAAATAGGTCAAGGTGTAGGAGCTCAAGTGTGGTTTGAGTTAGGTCTGATTGAATTTGTTTGTGATTGGACCTGGTTTGTTTGCCTTGGTTGCATGATTCACATATCATGTTTTCATGGTTCTTAATTTTTGGTATTCCTCTAATTAAACCAAGTTGAGTGATTTTCGAAATTAATCTAGCATTTGTATGACCTAATCTCCTATGCCAGAGGTTGGATTCTTCTAATTGAGTTAAGAGGCATTTAGGTACTAAGGGTAAACTTATAGTATAAACGTTATTTTTCCTAGTTCCTTTAAGCATGACTTCTGAGTCTTGCAAATTTCTAATCAGGTAGTCAGAGTTGGTAAAGGTAACTACATAGCCAGTATCACATAATTGACTTATACTAAGCAAGTTAAACTTAAAGTTCTCAACCAAGAGTACCTTTTTAATTACAAAATCATATTTGAGTTCAATGTTACTTGACCCAATGACTTTGAGTGTAGCATTATTGCCAAATGCTACTAAGCCTAGATTCTTGAACTTGAGTTTAGTGAATTTCAATTTGTCTCCAGTCATGTGTCTGGAGCATCCGCTATCCAACATCCATTGGTCCAAATCTTTATGTTCCTACACATAAAGAATTTATTGATTTGGATCCAATTAGAATTAAGGATAGCCTAAATTGACTTTCACAACCTAGTCTGTCTCACCCAATCTATAGTTATCAATCATGTTAACCTTATGGGTTTTGTGAGACAAGTTTTAATAGAAGTAAGAATTTTATTTTGAAAAACCATGATCAATAAAGTTAAATTAATTTTAAAAACAATTTATTATGCTTTAAATTTTATTTTTAAAAAATGTTGAATCTAAGATTAATTGAAATCTGTGTTAGATTCAAATCTGACAATAGTAAAGTGAATTTGGTTTTCAATAATCGGCTTCCAGGTGTTGGTGAGGCACTAGGCCTTCTTTGGCCGTAGCCTTATTGGATATCAACCCTTTCCTTGACAAAGCCTTTTATTGAAAATCCATCTTCAAGTTACTCCTTGAAAGATTTTTGGTCTAACTAGTTTGGGTCTTGGATCGGTAGCTTCGACTAGTTCCGCCAAAATGGCTTCCCTAATGTACTATCATCTTACCTCCACCCAATACTATATTATTCAAATTTCAATTAATCGTTTTAGTCCTTAAACTAACCTGTCCTAGGTCTAAGCATGATAATTTACAAAAAATAAATAAACAAACAAGCATGCAATTTTAAAAATAAGAAAAAGAGTTTATTTAACTATAAAAATGGTTTTTAAGTTGGCTCCCCCTGGACTAAAGCCACGGTAATGATTAGGCAAGATATGGATCTTGTCCTTGAGGATCCAATACTGGTTTAGTCCAGCTTGGTTGTTCAGGCAAAGTTTGGGTACCCATGCCTGAACTTTGGGTCTAGATTGGTTCAATATAGCATAGTATGACATTTGTATAGCCTTGGTTTGATATCCTAACCCGGATCGATTTAGAACAGACTTCTATTTTCCAAGGATCATGTCAAGACCCTTGGAACCCGAAGTGAATCATTCTAGAGCCGCTCTAAGGTCCTTGACTTGAGTTTTCAAGGAGGAGTTCTTTTTCTCAAGCTTTTCAACTTGAGCAGAGGTTCCTTCTTGAACTGTCTCAGTCAAAGATCTAGAGTCAGCTCCCTCTTTCAGGAGTTTTACTTCCTGCCGGAGGGACTCGACTCAGATTTTTGCTTTTACCAAGTCACTAGACAGGTAAGCAATTAATTCTGCTAATTCAATTTTAGAATAACCACTTACAGTTCTTTTACCATCCTCTGAAATGGTGAACTTTTCGTCGTCTGGCTCCGATTCTGATCCGGTGTCGATGTCTTCCGAAGCAGTCAAGGCGAGCAGGTTCGATTGTGGGGCCTCTTCTTCTTCTTCGGATGAAGACTCGTCCCACGTGGCTTGAAGGGCCTTCTTCCTTCTTGTCTTCTTAGTTTCTTTCAGATTAGGGCACTCCGATTTGTAGTGTCCCTTCTTGTTGCATTCGTAGCAGGTTACGTTTGATTTGGTCTTGGTCGTTGATGGTTCAGCTGGATCTTCCTTCTTTCGGCTGGCTTTTCTTCTGTTGGTCTGATGCTTCAGCTCCTTGTAGTAATCCCGGGCTAGCTGAAGTAGTTTGGGTTAATCTCCTTCGCTGTCTTCTGAGTCTGAGTCTGAGTCAGACTCGGGTGTAGGTTGAGGCTTTTTCTTGGTCACCTTTCCTGTTTTTCCTGCAAGAAAAGCAATACCTTTCTCGACTAAGGTGTCATTAGTCTGCTCATGTAATTCTAGTTCAGAAAATAATTCGTCTAATTTTATTTTGGAAAGGTCCCTAGAAACTTTGTAAGCATCTACCATAGATGCCCACAAAGTATTTCTCGGGAAGGCGTTTAGGGTATAACTGATAAGGTCACGGTTTTCTACCTTGTGACCAATTGTATGTAGACCGTTCATCAGCTCCTGGATCCTGGCGAGGAGCTGAGTTGCTGACTTGCCTTCGTTCATTTTGATGGTGTACAATTTGTTCAGCAGTAGGTCCCTCGTGCTGATTCGGGTGTCGGAGGTACCTTCGTGCAACTTGTGCAACCAGATTGGATTATGATCCACATGTCCACCTGAGTTTTCAGGTGGACTTCCATCCGACTCTTCCAGTAGGAGAAGTCTTCTCCACAGAAGAGTGGTGGTCTGGCTGTGTTGAAACCCTCTTGCATGGCCATTAAGATTTTTGAAAAGACAAAAACAAAAAAATCTTATCCCAAGACTTGGTCTTGGATTAGTAGTGCGGGAATAAGATAATAAGAAAGAGCCATCGAGTGGTGTTGCACCAACCTCGATTAACGAGAAAAATTCGAAAGAAAATAAAATTAAAAATTTCGTAAAATATGAAAAACTCTCAAATTGGTGGTTGCACGAAATTTGAGCCACCCGCTCTGATACCACTTGTTGGATCGAGAAAAACGATAGAGGGGGGGGGGTGAATATTGTTAAAACTTTTCGGATAGAATAAGGAGCGAAAATGCAACGGAAATAATCGAATGTACGCAAGAACACATGGATTTTTACTTGGTTCGGAGTCGCGGTCGGCTCCTACTCCAAGGCCCACGGTCCTTGACCGTTTACTTTGGGCAATACTATAATCGCGCAAAATATGGTTTACAATTTTCAGTACAATCAGTATTTAGAAAATTGAAATGATATACTTTTCGTTACCGACGCCCGATGTAAATCGTATTTCGGTGTAGAGGGTCGTCGTCGGCGCTGAGATCTCGAAGACAGAGTTTGCCGGAGTGTAGCGCTTGAACGAAAAGCCTTAGAGTGTGAGAAATTGTGTTGTTGAAGCCTTGGGGTCGAGCCCCTTTTATAGTCCTCTATCGGGCGCCTGATAGGTTGGGGGCGCCTGACACGTGCCCTCTGATCTGCGAATCCTTATCCGCGGGCTCGGTCAGCACTTATCCTCCCCACTTGGGTGCCTGATCTGATAGGGGCGCCCGTGACCTCACGGGCGCCTAATCCGTCTTGGTTCAGTGGTTTCACAGCTAGTTTTTGGTTTTTGCCTTCACCCTTGGGCGCCCGTATCCTTACGGGCACCTGAGCCCAATCGGGCGCCTGACTCCATTCGGGCGCCTAGGCCCAGTGAAGAAACTTCACTTACAGACGATCAGCCCTTCGACCCTACAACTAAGGTTAGTCCCAAAAACATAATAAGTAGTAATTATAGTCGTAGCTGTTTTGGTTCTGACTTCAGGTCTCCCAAATGGAACCCTAGGTCGAACCGACACCTACTGTTCCCTCGACGGGGAACGCGTCCTCACCTACTCCTCTCAGGAGAGTTTACCTTTTGCCAATCGGCTCCTCCGGTTGGACTTTTGCCCGATCCACCTGACCAGGTCTTCGTGCCCAACTTCCGGTCAGGTCTTCGGTACCCAACCCCTTGCCAGGACTTCGTGCATAGTTCTCGACCAGGACTTCTTTGTCGGACTTCCGGTCAGGTCTTCATGCCCAGTCCTTGACCAGGACTTCTTTGCCCAACCCTTTGTCAGAACTTCTTGTCTAGTGTACCTAGGTCTTCTTCCTGCACACTTAGTAAGCACATTAGAACACAATAACATCTTAACTCTTGAACCCTTTGCCATTATCAAAACCTAGGTTTGACTTAGGTGCTAATTGCACCAACATTCTCCACCCACAAGGAGCGACAAGAGCTAGCCGGAGGTGTTCCAGGGAGTCATCCACCGAAGGATTGGGGTCATCCACCTTATGGACTGCCGTAGAGTAGGAGTATCATCTCCGAACCACGTAAAGGTTATGTTAGCATTGTTTTTGTTTATTTTTGATAGTTTTCCACTTGCGCTTGCTAACCCTTGTAGGAAGAAAAAGCAGCTATTCACCCCCCTCTAGCTAAACGACAAGGTCCCAACAAGTGGTATTAGATTGAGTTTCGCTCATCTACAGACTAACCTCCTAGAGAGCAAAAAGCTAGAGGAAATGGCGATTGAAGAAAGATTAGGGGACGATATAAATGGTCCACCTTCCTACGACCGCGAGAGTTTCGAGTATTGGAAGATGCGGACAAAGACATGGTTCGGCATGGATTAGAATCTCATGATCGCGCTAGAAGAGCCATTTGAAGTCCCAAAAGATAAACACGGGAAAAAGCTCCGACCAAGATATTGAAATAAGGAGCTACAAACCCAATCAAAGGAAATCAAAAAGGTAATTTCAATATTACTTAATATTTGCCTAATGATATAATTAGTGGTGTAGGTGAATACAAAAATACACACGAATTATAGAGTAAGATATTAGTACTTCATGAAAATCCTATACAAGCTCAAGTTGTGGAAGAGCCCAAGGAAATGAGCTCAATGGTCCAAGAAGAGGAGAAGGACCAATCAGATGAAGAAAGTGTTGGATCGAGAAAACACGATAGAGGGGGGGGTGAATATCGTGAAAACGTTTCGGATTAGAAGTTAAGAGAATACGCAGCGGAAATTAAAACAAACACACAGAATGCAAGGATTTTTACTTGGTTCGGAGTCGCGGTCGGCTCCTAGTCCAAGGCCCACGTTCCTTGACCGTTTACTGTGGGCAATTCTATAATGTGCAAAGTTTTACAAAGATTTGTACAATATTAGTATAGTAAAAAGAACAAGTTTACTCTTCGTTACCGATGCCCGGTGTGGATCGTGCTTCAGAGGGAAGGGTCGTCGTCGGCGCTAGAATCTCGAGATTGGGAGTTTCCGGAGTGGAGCGCTTGACCGAAGAGCGTTGAGGCGTTCTAGAGTTGTGTTTTGAAGCCTTGGGGGTCGAGCCCCTTTTATAGTGCACCTGGGGCGCCCTGGACGTTGGGGGCGCCCTCCACGTGCCTCTGGATTTGCAAACCCCTATCCAAAACTCGGTCAGCCCTTATCCCTCCAGGATCGGGCTCGGAGCTGAAGGGGGCGCCCGGGACACTGGGGGCGCCCTACTTGACTTGGTCAACAGGCTTCATGGTTGATTTTTGTTTCAGTTCATTTCTTTGCTTGGACTCAGGGCGCCCGGGACCTCTAGGGTGCCCTGCCTAGTGCAGTTTCGAAGCAACTCTTTATTTGGTTGTTTGCTTTGACCTTGGGGGCGCCCGGGACCTCCAGGGCACCCTGCCCAGCTGCTGCCCCTCTCCTTTGGGGCGTTCTGAGCTGTAGAAACTCGTTCCTTAGGTCCTGCATCCAGGGATAGTTCCAAAACAACAAGGTAAGAGTGTTAGATAATTTTTTATAGCCGTAGCTGTCTTTGTTCTGACTTTAGGTCTCCCATATGGAACCCTAAGTCAAACCAACGCCTACTGTTCCCTCGACGGGGAACGCGTCCTCACCTACTCCTCTCAGGAGAGTTTACCTTTTGCCAACCGGCTCCTCCGGTTGGACTTTTGCCTAGCAGCCCTTCGTCGGGTCTTCAATACCTGGCAGTCCTTCGCCAGGTGCCTAGCAGCCCTTTGCTAGGACTTTGTTTCCTGGCAGCCCTTCGCCAGTTGCCTAGCAGCCCTTCGCTAGGACTTTGTTTCTTGGCAGTCCTTCGCCAGGTGCCTAGCAGCCCTTCGCTAGGACTTTGTTTCCTGACAGTCCTTCGCCAGGTGCCTAGCAGCCCTTCGCTAGGTCTTAGATTCCTTGCAGTCCTTCGCCAGGTGTCTAGCAGCCCTTCGCTAGGTCTTAGGGTTTCAATGCCTAGCATTCCTTTGCTAGGTGCCTAGCAGCCCTTCACCAGGACTTCTTGCCTAGTGTACCTAGGACTTTTCTGCACACTTGATAAACATGTTAGATCACAAATAGTACTTAACTTTGAATCCTTTGCCAATATCAAAACAAGGTTCGATATGGTGCTTCCTGCACCAACAAAAAGAAGCTCAATATCCAAAGAGGACGAGAATGAAGAAAAAGATTCATCCATCTCATCAAGTGAAGTGGCACAAGAAATTGAAGAATCATCCACTTCATCAAAGGGAGTAGAAGAAGTCTCTACTTCAAGGATTGAGGGGGAGGAAAGACCATCCTCAATACCGGAGCAAGAAGAAGCATCCATGTAACGCCCGACCTTATATCTACCCTAAAGGCGGGGTTACGGGTCCATACACTCATATCATACAATCATGTTAAGCATGTATATCCAAACAAAATAGTTACATACAAGAAATGTAGTAGGCATGCCTATTGAAGACTAATTTACCAAGCATGGTTTTTCATTTCTTTTATATCTACATGCATTTACAACCTAATAGGAAGATCATGTAACACACTATAGCATGGAATAAACATGGTTTGAACAAGATAAAACATAGGAATATAGCAAGAGTTATCTAGTCTTAGATACATGCAAAAGAGGCATTCATAAGAAACAGAAACTAGTAAATAGCTAGCATTTTACTTAGCATGCATTCTACAAAATTTAAACATTAATGATAGTATTATCTAGCATAACATAGGTTCCATATCACTAACTCAATCACAGTAGTGTAGTCATGATCATCACCCATTCAGAGTATAGCAATACAATTTCAATAACAATTATTGGAAGCATTTTAGATTCTAGACAAAACAAGGTAGATAGAATCTTTCGTTCTTTCCCGAGCCATCACCACACACATCCTCCAGCCTTCCCTCTGCCTCTTCCTTTAGTTCGAGTATTTCTTACCGCTATCTGCAGCATAAGAAAAATAACAGGAACTAGTAAGCAAAACATGCTTAGTAAGAATCCGGGCCTACTCGCAAAACCATATCGATACATCATATCATGTACTCAGTAATCAAGATAGAACAAGATTATCAGCATCATAAGCATCTCATCAAGCATCATAAACATCACATCAAATATCTCTAAGTACTTTACAGAACAAGATTATCTCACAATGAGAAAATAATATGTTTTTCAAAAACAGTTCCATAATGGTAAGTACTTGAAAATACAATATCTCCAGGGCCCAGTTGTAGTACCACATCATGCGCGTTTCCTAATAAATTGGGGTAGCGAGCCACCAATCTAATTAGAGCAGGACCCTTCCATCCTACCAATGTCATGACCTTCAGTTAACATGCACATTGGATTTGTTTAACGACCCCCTTCCGAGTCGGGTACACAACTTTTCAAAGTAAAGTAATTTATCATTCAATTACTCATATATGTATATGCCTAAGGTACTCTTAATCACTTCTCAAAGGGACACACCACACATTCGGGTGCTCTTGATCCCCTAGGGACACACCACACATTCGGGTGCTCTTGATCCCAGTTTCAATAGAGTAACCCTTTTTAAGCATATTATCAAACACATCTCAATCACATCATGCTCATGTCATAAGAGTGCCCCGTGGGCTATAAGGCATGCTTTTATACATAACAAGATAGGTCACATAATTTATACACACATCATATAAGTGTAGCATGCTTCATGGTTTCATTAGGTACTTCCTAACCCTAGAGCTAGGGTTGGCCGAAACTCACAAGTAAAGGAGTTTGGTTTTCAAATCAAGCATTCCTTCAATCCTTCTTACAAACACCTCTAGTATATTTCATGTGAACAATTTAAACATGGTTTAACCCTCAAAGTGGGGTTAGCATCCACTAACCCTAATTCCTAGGTCTTGGCCGAAACCCATCTAAACCCTAACCCTAGTTTCATAGGGTAGGAGTATCAAATATTCATACAAACATATATTCAAACACTTGATCTACATTCCTAAGCATGAATCCATTATAGAAAATCATAAAATCCCCAAACCCTAATTTCTATCATGCTTGGCCAAAACTTATAAGGGTGCAAATCCCAATTTTTGGTATTACAACATGAAGAGAAACAACATATAAGCATACCCTAAATTTCAAGGAATCTTTCCATGTAATAAAAAGTGTCCAAGACCCATGAATGGGTGGTGGCCGAAACCTTGTAGGGTAACAAACCCTACTTTTTGTCCTTCCAAAAATTTGGAAACATCACATATGAGTATAAAGTTCCTAGGGGTACTAACATGCATCAAAGTATGATCAAAAACCTTCTCTTGGACCCCTTACAAGAAGTGGCCGAAACTTCCACTAGGAAAGTTCTTGTGAATTTTCAAAAGGATGAAACAAGCACACATTCAATAACAATTATACCGTAGGCGAGAGGATACTTACATCCTAGCGCTGGAATTTAACCTTCTCTTAAACTGTAGGGTACCCTACACTTGGAGGGTATGCAAAGATCCTTTTCTTCCAAATCTTCTCTCTAGGATTCCTTGGTCTTGGTAGATGGCAAGATCACTTGGATTTCCCTCTTGAAATTACCCTAGGGTTAGAACCCTTGGATGGGGTTTTCGAAAATGGAAAGAAGAGAAGAAGGGGATGGTGGTTTCGGTGGGGGAAGGAAGAAGAAGAAGAGAAGAAAAAGGAAGTTACTCCAACTTTCCATATTTATACTTTTCTCATGAAAAGACATGTCTCTTCACCCATACATACTTAACAAGCATGTTCCTTTCTCCTTCTACATGAAATATTGCTTGGTGTAGTGGTTAAGACATGGAGAGTGCAACTAGGAGGTTCAAGGTTCAATCCTTGCTCCCTCCTTTTTATCATCTTTTGCACTAATCCATATCAAAGCCCATTAAGCCAAGTCCATCATGAAATTTCATAATATTTCCTGTTTATGAATTCATAATGTTTCCTAATATTTTTTCTGAATTCATAACATTATTTACATAATATTTTATAAATATTATTCACATAACATTTCATGATAATTATATTTCATGAATATAATATTTCATGCATTTATGACATTTCATAGCATGTGATTGCATGAAATTTATATCATTTCCTTATAATCATTTTCATACATTGTCATGATTTTACATTGACAAATTTTGGGGTGTTACAATCCTCCCCCTCTTATAGAAAGTTCGTCCCGAACTTTAAACAATTCCCCAGGTATTCGAATTGTAAAAATTGGGGTGTTACAATCCATCTCCACCAAAACAAAGTCAAAAGATCACATCATTTGCCTTGGATGCAACAAGAAGGGACACTACAAGGACAAGTGTCAATTAGGTAAAAAGGAGGTAAACCCTAAACCCAAGTTAATTTATTTAAAATCTAACATGGGTTGTAGGGAAAAGAAGGAGAAAAAGTACATTAGGTATTACACATGTGGTAAGCTAGGATACTACCACACCAAATGCTCAAGGAAAGGAGAAGTCAAGAAATTGTAGCATTCGAGGAAGTGGGAGAAGAAGAAAAGCTCACATCAAGGGAGAGCTACAAGGGTAAGGGAGGTGATCCCTAACTTTAAGCGTTTTTCAAATTCCTCCATGCATGTTAGAAATAATAAGAATTATTTACCTATGCATAATTTTGGTTTTAGATATTGTGATAAGAATAGGGCTAATGTTGTATCTCAAAATTCTAAAAAATTTATGTATCATGATAAATCTAGAATTGTTAGAACTAAGGACCAAGTCATTAATCCAAAGAAAGGAAGACACATGCCTAGACAAACGGGTAGATCTAGAAATGTCCAAGATGGACATGGTGATGATAAGGTTAAGAATCTAGAGAGGGAGAATCAAGCTTTGAGGGCAAAGCTTGACAAATTGGAGAAAATCCTAGAGAGATTCATTAGTGGATTAAGGGTTTAGGCATGGTGTCGGGTAGTCAAAACCCTAACAATGATAGATCGGGTCTAGGGTACTAACCAATGGGATCAAATGTTATGGAAAAGTCATATGCAAGGATGTCATATGATTATAGCAAGGGAAAGGCTAAAAATGGCAAGGGAAAGTCATTTAAAGGGAAGAAGAAGAACTTAACCAAGGATAAGGTATACAAAGTTAAGAAGGTTAGGGTAGTAGGTCAAAAAGTACCGGAGGTACACCGGTGCGGTCTTGCCATTATAGATGAGTCACCTAAGGAAGTGACTAAGGCTAAGAGCTCAAGGGGGAGCTCTAGGAGCCAAGATGAGACCCATGGTCAATGGATCTCAGGAGGATTTTTCCAAGATGACTAGATGGGCTGTGGAATGTGCCAATGGATTTGGAGACAAATTTGAGTTTTAATCCTAGGAATTTGGCACATTAAAAGTAAGGTATCATGCATAAAAATGGCATTGGTATTGTATTACATGAAAATTAATTTTTAATGTATAGATGTCATATAAATCAATGATAGGGATGCATTGTGGTGGGGTATGAGAAGATACATCAAGAAGAGATCAAAACTAGGACTTTAGGTCAAGGTTCAATTGAACCATTTAGATAGTTTTGAGTTTTGTGTCAATCTTGAGATTGGTAATAGATACATGTGTGAATGTATTTTTTCCAAGTGGACACAGGTACCACAAATCTCTCGACAAGATTTGAGAATTTTTGAAGATTTGTGGAATTTCTGGTGTATTTCTGAAGTTGGATCAGAAATGCTGAAAATATAGGGTACCAGTCGACTGATGTAGAAGGCAGTCGACTGGTACAGTTCAATCCAGGAACTAGGATATTCTATGCATCAGTCGACTAATCCCCCATCAATCGACTGCTCTTTCTATTTAGTTCATCAGTCGACTGATCCCCCATCAGTCGACTGATGCCGCGAATCTTTAAAAGAAAACCACGCGCGGGGGCGGTCGAACCTAGGGTTTCAACGCCGCCCCTTGTCGCCATCTTCCTCATTTGATCTTCCCAGCTCCTCTAAGGTTTCTTACGGTCCTGAAATCAAGATTCTATCCCTCCTCCACCTTAGATCTAAGTCTAGGGCAAGAAAAGCACCCTCTTTGAGTCAAACTTGATCATCATCCATCATGCAACGAATGGAGAGATGGTAATGAATTATTTGCCTTATTTTTCCCATTTAATCCGTGATTCATGACTAACTCTTCATTTTGTGCATGTTTACCTTGTTTTCTCTTCTTGATTGGGTCATTCATGGTACATGCATATGGTATTTGCATTTTAGGGCTAGGCAAAAGCGAAGGGTTGGTGAGGGACCATCCCAACAACAGCACATAGATCCGGCGGCACCTCGGTTCCGTTCTGAGGCTTGCTGGCGGGTATTTGAAAATACTGACTTCATTTTAATGAACTTTCGATATCTCAATCAATCATATTTTCAGGAGATTACTCCTCACATAATTGAGATTATCACTCATTTTAGATTAGAAAAGTTAGTATACTGTCAGCATTATGTAAACTTTGACCTCTGCAAGGAGTTTTATGCAAATCTCACTTGTAGTAGTCCCGATGATGGGACATATGAGTCCATGGTACAGGGAGTTACCATTCCTTTTTCATCTGCATTACTAGGATCCTTCTTAGGGTGTCGGGTTTCAGAAAATCCGTTTACATGTTTCCCCAATGTCACTGAGCCATTAACATTGCCTAATGTAACCATTGATCAGATTCATCGTCATTATTTCGATAATCCTCGACCTTCTCTAGAGCGTATCTTTATAGCTAGGCGCATGAGTCCAGTTACCATCATCTTGTATAAAATTATCCTAGACTGCATTCTGCCTATTATCACCAAGGGGAGGTCAAAGATTGGGCTACCTCACTTGGTGATAATATATGCTTTAGAGAGGAGGCTAGACATTGACATTGCCCACCATGTATTCGCATCTATTGTACATTTTTTGCATGACGTCAATAGGAAAATATATATGTCATTCGGTCATATTTTGACCAAATTTCTTTTTATCTAGAGGTATTAGAGTCACTAGAAGTCAGATTCATCAGCTGTCTAAGGACTACGACCAGATAGGTTCTCGGCAGCTCCCCTTGGCTGGGATCGAGAGGCGGCAGGGAGTGATGGTCTGGCGACGTCATCATAATTCTTCCAGCTCTGATGATGATGAGGAGGCTGCTCCTGCTGCTGCTCCTGCTGGGATTACAGAGGAGTGGTTCTCCCGACTAAAGGCAGAGGTTCATGGACTTAGGGAGGACATCCAAAGTTTCCAGCAGCAGCAGGTTGCTATTCAGGGGGAGGTTCACGGGCTCAGGGAGCACTTTCAAAGTTTCGAGCAGCGACAGGATGATATGTATGAGATGATGCAACGCTGAAACCTTATATATCAGGCCCCTCCTCCTCCTCCTTCTGGCAATGATGACGCATAGCTTCCTCATGACTTGGATGGGAGGGTGTTGAGAGTGTGTTTAGATTGAGCATGTTCTTTTATTATCTCTCAAACACCATATTTCATATTGTAATATTTGGAGATTTTTGTAGCACTTATTTATGGTTTCATATGAACTTTTAATTCATGTCTTAGTATTGCTTATATGAAATGTTATTACTTTAATTGTGAAGTATGCGTGCATAATATATATGATGAGTTCCAAATTACATTCTATCTAGAGATTATGGTATAAAGGGGGAGCTTTCATCATTTTTTTTCTTTCTTTAGTGTTAATCTGAGGAAAGGGGGAGGTTTGAAAACATTTCTATGTTTAAAATAGTATGGGATAGACTTGGAAAACATATGGGTTCCAACCTAGGATGGAAGATTGATACAAAATGAAGTGTTTTCAAAAAATTTGAATTTTCGTCAAAATGTCATGCATATTTGGTATTTTCATGAAAATGTATTTTTTTAGGTTAGAATATATCATAAGAAATATGTTTGCCAAATTTTAGAATTTTTTGAATTTTGTGAAATTTGTTAGGGGTTTCTGAATTTCGGCTCAGAAGCTGAAATTCTGGACTGTTGTGTATCAGTCGACTGCCCCATGGGGCAGTCGACTGATCTTTCTGTGGGTTTGCATTTCGAAGGCACCAGTCGACTGGTAACTGACGCAGTCGACTAGTGCTGCTGTTTTCTGATTTCTGGGGATTTTTCAGAACAAGAGGGTATACTTTATTAATGCCAATCGTTAGTATTGCTTGGGGCAATTATTTTGAGGGTGTCAAAGGGGGAGAACTTATGGTTTAAGTTAGTTTTAACTTAACTTGTGACTTGTGGTTTTAAGTTAGTTTTTAACTTAATTTGTGTGGTCATGCTAAAATTGAAAATCGTGTGTGAAGGCATAGGTTAAGGGGAGGATGCATATTTAGGTTGCTTAATTTGCTATGTCTGTAATTTTCAATTGTTGTTTTTGCACCTAACATAAACATATTACCACACATCAAAAAGGGAGAGATTGCGTTAGTGTGTGCACTTATGTGCCAAGACACTTTTATGTATTTATAGATAATTATTTTAATAAAGGCAAGTATTTGGCGTTAATCATTTACATTTCTGTACGTATATGATTAATGATAAAGTCCCACAGATTAATGGTTATATTATTCTGAAAATTATCCTTGATCGGATAGATATCTAGAGGGGACATAGATATCTAGATCAACGCTAAGTATGACTAGGTCAAGATAGACCGAAGGGATGGATATCCAAGTTGTACTTGGGGGTGCCTTGAGTTTAGAGTTACACTGGACACGACCCGCTTAAGAGAACACCACATATTAAGCATCATTGGTAGTTCGTCTTAATGAACGAGTGTAACTGATCTTTTGACTTGAGACCTTCATATATTCTATGTGTGGAGTTATATACTTTGATGCCGTTAAAAGCAATCTTTAATCGGATTGTGATTAATACGGTAATTGAGTGCATGACAAAACGTAGAGAGAATAGTGTTGAGTCAATAGAGGATTCATCGCTCTTTTGGATTTGGGAGTTAACATCCTGGCCGCTTGATAGAGATATTAGTGACTCGAAATCCATGGCCATGGGAGGAATGATTATCATTCAAGACGAGTCTATTATATCTTGGAAATCAAGTAAAATAATTAATTGATGATGATGCATACTGCACCGAATTAATTGGGATGTAGGATAAAGATGAAGAGATTGAATTACACAGTAATCGATTCATGGAGGTTTTAGTTTATAACTAATATTCTATCACGTTGGGTGGCTAAAAACTGTTGCTAGACGCTTACCTTAGTCTGTGTATAGATTTACACTGCCTTCGTGTATAGAACCTAGAGGGTCGCACGCATAGCACAAAGACGCGAACAATATCTGTAGTTGATTATTTTAGTGGATACTAAAATTAATCAATTTATTATTTCTTAATAAGAATTAATTGGATTATTAATTATTTCTTTAATATCGAAAGCTAAAACGGATTAAGATCAAATATGGATTTATTTGATATAGAGAAGAGAGAGTAGAATTTATCTCTTATTCTCTTTGGAGAATTTGAAGGGTCACAATTATTGTGGCAATAATGGAGAAGATGAAGAGTCTCTATTAATGATTATTAATGGAGATGTTGAAGAGTCTCTATTAATGAATATTAATGGAGAATTTTAAGAGTCACAATTATGATAAATTAATGAAGAATATGAAGAGTCATGTCTCTTCATCTTCCTTGGAGGCTATAACATCTTCATCTTCCTTGGAGGCTATAACTATCCACCCTTGGAAGAAGAGAGATACACTTCTCCTTTGTCTCTCTCTTGTGTGATTTCTCTCCATCTCTCTCGGGAAGCTTTCGTCTACTTCTTCTCTAGTTGGAGACGTATCTCCAAATCCATAGTGCATCCGAAAGAATTCAGTCGATCCAAGTGGCTAGCACCTAACGGATCATCTAGTTCGTGATCTTGTGCGCATGGATACCGCTAGAGGAGTCACACGTGGGGCTCTCATCTGTTCGTGATATTATTCACAAATAAGTAAAGGATTATAAGGTATGTTTTCAGTTTATGCTTGTTTTCGCATCATTTTGTTTAGAACTATATGTACCACGAAAAGATCCATGATTTAAGAGCAGTTTTTTTACTTTATTATAAATATTCCGCTGCGCTCAGAACACAACAGTGGTATCAGAGCAAATTGTGGTTGGATCATATAGTTCAAAACCTCTTCTTCAAATTTTTGAAGATTAGTGCTTTGAGAGATTTCGAAGAAATTTTTTTTATCTCATGTGTTATGATTTAACATTTCAAGATAGAAATGTAGAAATGAATTTTATCTATCAAATCTGTAGAGAAATACATGTTATGATTTAGATATGAATTTCTTATGGTTGAAGTACATGATTACTTCAAGATTCATATAGATAGATCTCGTAATGAGATTGTGTGGATGCACAAGAAGTAAATTAATGGTGAGACATTTTAATAATTGTAAAATCCCTTAAATATATTAAGTCAAGATTTATTGAAAGCCCTCCATTAATAATTGTGATGATAGTTAGAGTTTTTACCTAAGTCGGTACAGCTCAGCTGCAGGTTTGTGTCAAAACATCTATAATTTATCATAATTACTAGTGGGTCGACTTAAATCAAATTCGTTGACTTGTTTAGCTCAGCTAAGGTCAATTGATTTGAGGGGCAAGTGTTGAGAATATAAGGCTCGACAAAAGTATATCGAAAGTCACAGAGATTGGTGATTGGCAAGTTAAGGCCTACTTGATGAATATAACATGTAGGTACAGCTCAGCTGTGTGCATACTATATGATTCCGGATTTCAATCCTATTAGGAATTGTTACCAACCAATTCCCGATTCTAACAGTGGGGGTTATTGGACCTGAATAAAATAATAAGAGTTATAAAGTCCTTTATTAAATATATTCCATAAATACTAAAACTCTGCTTTAAATTTTAGATGGCAAATGCAAGTACCCTTTCGTTGCGAAGTATTCTCGAGAAAGAGAATGTCCTCCTCGGTTCAAACTACCTAGAATGGTATAGGAAACTAAAAATTGTCTTGAGACACGAGAGAAAAATTTACGTGCTCGAAGACGAACCTATGAATGAGCCTGTGCTAAACGCATCGGAGGAAGATCAGTCATATTACTCTCATTACTTGGAAGATGCACTGGATGTGCAATGCATCATGCTGTCATCTATGTCTCCCGAGTTGCAGAGACAGCATGAGAACACGAGTGCTAGGGAGATTGATCAGCACTTGCATGAGCTCTTCCAAGAGAGTGCGAGAGTAGAGAGGTATGATACCTCTCAAGCATTGTTTCGTACCATGCTGGAGGAAGGAAATCAAGTTGGGCCCCATGTACTCAAGATGATCGGGTACATAGAAAGGCTCGAGAGCTTGGGTTTCAAGTTGGACCAAGACTTAGCCATTGACTTGGTCTTGTCGTCGCTACCTCCATCTTTTTCCCAGTTCGTGTTGAACTTCAACATGAACAGTATAGACAAGAGTTTGACTAATCTGATGACAATGCTGAAAACTGCTGAGAAGGATATGAAGGTAAATCCTTCACTGCATACAATGATGGTAAGAAAGACCAACAAGCGCCCTAGCACCGGGAAATCTAATCCCAAGGCTAATGCAATGAAGAATCCCGAATATCAAGCTCAGAAGAAGCTCAAAAAGGGGATGCAGGTGCCCAAATCTAATGAGAAGGAGGTCGTGTTCTTCTACTGTGGCAAGAAAGGTCACTGGAAGAAAAACTGCTACATTTTCATGAAGAAGAATGCTAGTGGAGCAGATGCTTCAGGTATCTTTATGATAGAGTGCAATCTTTCTGTTTCTTCATCATGTGTTATAGATTCTGGAAGTAGTTCTCACATTTGTGCGAACATGCATGATCTAAGTGACTGCAGACGGTTGTCCAAAGGTGAGATAACTGTTATTTTGTTCCTAATTTCTCAAAGAATATCATTTCGGTGTCAAGTTTGGGCTCAAAGGATTTGTATTTCAATTTAAGGACAAGTTATGCTCCTTTTATTTGAATAATATATTCTATGGGAATGATTCAATGAATAACGGTCTTTATGTTCTTAACTTAGATGAACCGATTTATTGTGTTGAAAGCAAGAAACAGAAATTGCATGACTCAAGCATGAATAATATCTCTGGCACTGTAGACTTGGTCATGTAATCCAAAAACGCATTGCTAAATTACTCAGTAATGGGTATTTGGACTCTTTTGAGTTAGAGCCCATAGATACATGCGTAGCATGTTTACAACGTAAATTGACCAAGAAACCTTTCACCAAGATAGGTGAACGGGCAAAGGAACTACTAAAACTCATACATAGTGATGTGTGTCGTCCATTGCAAGTTTAGGCTAGAGGAGCTTATACCTACTTCGTGACATTTACTGATGATTTAAGCAGATATGGATATATCTACTTAATGAGCCATAAGTCTGAAACTCTAGATAAGTTCAAGGAGTTCAAGAACAAGGTAGAAAATCAAAGTGGCAAGAAGATTAAAGCTCTTCGAAGTGATCGAGGTGGCGAGTATCTAAGCCAAGAGTTCATTGATTACCTAAAAGAGTGTGGCATAGTTTCCCAACTTACACCTCATAGAATGCTGGAGTGGAATGGTGTTTCGGAATGGAGAAAACACACACTCATGGAAATGGTTAGATCAATGATGAGTCATGCAAGTCTTCCAATGTCCTTATGGGGTTGTGCCTTAGAAACAGCGGCATACATACTTAACCGAGTTCCAACCAAGTCAGTAGACAAGACTCCTTATGAATTATGGTTTGGAAAGAAACCAAATTTGTCTTATCTTAAGATATGGGGTTGTGATGCTTATGTGAAGAATGAAAATTCTAATAAGCTTGCAGCAAGATCCATAAAGTGCATGTTTGTAGGTTATCCCAAGGCTACAATGGGATACCAATTTTATCTCCCAAGTGAGCACAAAGTTATTGTTGCTCGATATGCCACTTTCTTGGAAAGAGAGTTTATATCTAAAGAAAGTAGTGGGAGTAAAGAATATCTTGAAGAATTTACAGACTCTACAAATAGGTTGGAAAATGAACAGTTGGACGAAGAGATAGTACCACAAGTGCAGGTGTCTCCTTTATCCGAGACTGATCTAGAAACGCGAGATCAACGTAAGTCCACAAGAATACACCGACAGCCAGATAGATATGGTTGGTTGGTAACCCAAGATGAGGAAGTGCTACTCATCGAGGAAGATGAATCGTCGACTTACGAGGAAGCAATTACTTCAAATGATTCTGAGAAATGGCTAGAAGCCATGAAATCTGAAATGGACTCCATGTATGCCAACCATGTTTGGGAGTTGGTTGATGTGCCAGTTGGGGTAAAACCCATAGGGTGCAAATGGATCTTCAATAAGAAGATTGACATGGATGGGAACGTAAGTACCTATAAAGCAAGGCTTGTGGCAAAGGGTTCATCAACGTCAAGGAATGACTATGATGAATCATTCTCTCCCGTTGCAATGCTTAAGTCCATTAGGATTTTGCTAGCTATAGCAGCTTACAAGGATTATGAAATTTGGCAAATGGATGTTAAAACTGCTTTTCTAAATGGAATGTTACAGGAGGAAGTATATATGACACAACCTCCCGATTTTATACATCTAAGAAGGCCAATAATTATGTAAGCTCAAGAAGTCTATTTATGGACTAAGCAAGCATCTCGGAGTTGGAATCTACGATTTGACGAAGCAATTAAAGATTTTCCTTTGTCAAGATCCAGAAGAACCTTGCGTTTACAAGAAGGTTAGTGGGAGAAAGATTACGTTCCTAATATTGTATTTTGATGATATACTTCTCATAGGAAATGATATCCCTAGCCTAGAATCTACCAAGAGAATTGGCTGGGAGAGTGTTTTTCAATGAAAGATCTTGGGGATGCAACCTATGTCTTAGGTATTAGAATATACCGAGATAGACAAAAGAAGGTTACTAGGGTTGAGTCAAGNTGCACTTATGTGCCAAGACATTTATGTATTTATGGATAATTATTTTAATAAAGGTAAGTATTTGGCGTTAATCATTTACTTTCTGTACGTATATGATTAATGATAAGTCTCATAGATTAATTGTTATATATTCTGAAAATCGTCCTTGATCGGATAGATATCTAGAGGGGACATAGATATCTAGATCAACGCTAAGTATGACTAGGTCAAGATAGACCGGAGGGATGGATATCCAAGTTGTACTTGGGGGTACCTTGAGTTTAGAGGTACACTGGACACGACCCGCTTAAGAGAACACCACATATGAGCATCATTGGTAGTTCGTCTTAATGAACGAGTGTAATTGATCTTTTGACTTGAGACCTTCATATATTCTATGCATGGAGTTATGTACTTTGATGCCGTTAAAAGCAATCTTTAATCGGATTGTGATTAATACAGTAATTGGGTGTATGACAAAATGTAGAGAGAATAATGTTGAGTTAATAGAGGATTCATCGCTCTCTTGGATTTGGGAGTTAACATCCTGGCCGCTTGATAGAGATATTAGTGACTCGAAATCCATGGTCATGGGAGGAATGATTATCATTCAAGATGAGTCTATTATATCTTGGAAATCAAGTAAAACAATTAATTGGTGATGATGCATACGACACCGAATTAATTGGGATGTAGGATAAAGATGAAGAGATTGAATTACACAGTAATCGGTTCATGGAGGTTTTAGTTTATAACTAATATTCTATCGCGTTGGGTGGCTAAAAACTGTTGCTAGACGGTTACCTTAGTCTGTGTATGGATTTACACTGCCTTCGTGTATAGAACCTAGAGGGTCGCACGCATAGCACATAGACACGAACAGTATCTGTAGTTGATTATTTTAGTAGATACTAAAATTAATCAATTTATTATTTCTGAGTAAGAATTAATTGGATTATTAATTATTTTTGAAATATCGGAAGCGAGAACGGATCAAGATCAAATATGGATTTATTTGATGAAGAGAAGAGAGAGTAAATTTATCTTTTGTTCTCTTTGGAGAATATGAAAGGTCACAATTATTGTGGCAATAATGGAGAAGATGAAGAGTCTCTATTAATTATTATTAATGGAGAAGATGAAGAGTCTCTATTAATGATTATTAATGGAGAATTTCAAAAGTCGCAATTATGATAAATTAATGAAGAATATGAAGAGTCATGTCTCTTCATCTTCCTTGGAGGCTATATATATCCACCATTGGAAGAAGAGGAGGACATACTTCTCCTTTGCCTCTCTTGTGCGATTTCTCTCCATCTCACTCGGGAAGCTTTTGACTACTTCTTCTCTAGTTGGAGACGCATCTCCAGATCCGTAGTGCATCCGAAAGAATTCTATCGATCCAAGTGGCTAGCACCTAACGGATCATCTAGTTCGTGATCTTGTGCGTGTGGATACCGCTAGAGGAGTCACACGTGGGGCTCTCATCTATTCGTGATATTATTCACAAATAAGCAAAGGATTACAAGGTATGTTTTCAGTTTATGCTTATTTTCACATCATTTTGTTTAGAACTATATGTACCACGAAAAGATCCATGATTTAAGAGCAGATTTTTGCTTTATTATAAATATTCCGCTGCGCTCAGAACCTAACAGTGGTATCAGAGCAAATCGTGGTTGGATCATATAGTTCAAAACCTCTTCTTCAAATTTTTGAAGATTAGTGCTTCGAGAAATTTCGAAGAAATTTTTACTTATATCATGTGTTATGATTTAACATTTCAAGATAGAAATGTAGAAATGAATTTTATCTATCAAACCTGTAGAGAAATCCATGTTATGATTTAGATATGAATTCCTTATGATTGAAGTACATGATTACTTCAAGATTCTTAGAGATAGATCTCGTAATGGGAATGTGTGGATACACAAGAAATAAATTAATGGTGAGACATTTTTAATAATTGTAAAATCTCTTAAATATATTAAGTCAAGATTTATTGAAAGCCCTCCATTAATAATTGTGATGATAGTTAGAGTTTTTACATGAGTCGGTATAGCTCAGCTGTGGGCTTGTGTCAAAACATCTATAATTTATCATAATTACTAGTGGGTCGACTTAAATCAAATTCGTTGACTTGTTTAGCTCAGCTAAGGTCAATTGATTTGAGGGGCAAGTGTTGAGAATATAAGGCTCGACAAAAGTATATCGAAAGTCACAGAGATTGGTGATTGGCAAGTTAAGGCCTACTTGATGAATATAGCATGTAGGTACAGCTCAGCTGTGTGCATACTATATGATTCAGGATTTCGATCCTATTAGGAATTGTTACCAACCAATTCCCGATTCTAACAGTGGGGGCTGTTGGACCTGAATAAAATAATAGGAGTTATAAAGTCCTTTATTAAATATATTTCATAAATACTAAAACTCTGCTTTAAATTTTAGATGGCAAACACAAGTACCCTTTCGTTGCGAAGTATTCTCGAGAAAGAGAATGTCCTCCTCGGTTCAAACTACCTGGAATGGTATAGGAAACTGAAAATTGTCTTGAGACACGAGAGAAAAATTTACGTGCTCGAAGACGAACCTATGAATGAGCCTGCGCTAAACGCATCGGAGGAAGATCAGTCATATTACTCTCAGTACTTGGAAGATGCACTGGATGTGCAATGCATCATGCTGTCATCTATGTCTCCCGAGTTGCAGAGACAGTATGAGAACATGAGTGCTAGGGAGATTGATCAGCACTTGCGTGAGCTCTTCCAAGAGAGTGCGAGAGTAGAGAGGTATGAAACCTCTCGAGCATTGTTTCGTACCATGCTGGAGGAAGGAAATCAAGTTAGGCCCCATGTACTCAAGATGATCGGGTACATAGAAAGGCTCGAGAGCTTGGGTTTCAAGTTGGACCAGGACTTGGCCATTGACTTGGTCTTGTCGTCGCTACCTCCATCTTTTTCCCAGTTCGTGTTGAACTTCAACATGAACAGTATGGACAAGAGTTTGACTGATCTGATGACAATGCTGAAAACTGCTGAGAAGGACATGAAGGTAAATCCTTCACTGCATACAATGATGGTAAGAAAGACTAACAAGCGCCCTAGCACCGGGAAATCTAATCCCAAGGCTAATGCAGTGAAGAATCCCGAATATCAAGCTCAGAAGAAGCTCAAAAAGGGGACGCAGGTACCTAAATCTAATGAGAAGGAGGCCATATGCTTCTACTGTGGCAAGAAAGGTCACTGGAAGAAAAACTGCTACATTTTCATGAAGAAGAATGCCAGTGGAGCGGATGCTTCAGGTATCTTTATGATAGAGTGCAATCTTTCTGTTTCTTCATCATGGGTTATAGATTCTGGAAGTAGTTCTCACATTTGTGCGAACATGCAGGGTCTAAGTGACTGCAGACGGTTGTCCAAAGGCGAGATGGATCTACGAGTGGCTAATGGGGCTAGAGTTGCTGCATTAGCTGTGGGAACTTATTCAATAAATTTGCCTAGTGGACTAGTTTTGAATTTAGAAAACTGTTATTTTGTTCTTAGTTTCTCAAAGAATATCATTTCGGTATCATGTTTGGGCGCCAAGGGATTTGTATTTCAATTCAAGGACAAGTTATGCTCCTTTTATTTGAATAATATATTATATGGGAATGGTTCAATAAATAACGGTCTTTATGTTCTTAACTTAGATGAACCGATTTATTGTGTTGAAAGCAAGAAACAAAAATTGCATGACTCAAACTTGACATATCTCTGGCACTGTAGACTTGGTCATGTAACCCAAAAACGCATTGCTAAATTACTCAGTAATGTGTATTTGGACTCTTTTGAGTTAGAGCCCATAGATACATGCGTAGCATGTTTACAAGGTAAAATGACCAAGAAACCTTTCACCAAGATAGGTGAACGGGCAAAGGAACTACTAGAACTCATACATAGTGATGTGTGTGGTCCATTGCAAGTTCAGGCTAGAGGAGCTTATATCTACTTCGTGACTTTTACTGATGATTTAAGCAAATATGGATATATCTACTTAATGAGGCATAAGTCTGAAACTCTAGATAAGTTCAAGAACGAGGTAGAAAATCAAAGTGGCAAGAAGATTAAAGCTCTTCGAAGTGATCGAGGTGGCGAGTATCTAAGCCAAGAGTTCATTGATTACCTAAAAGAGTGTGGAATAGTTTCCCAACTTACACCTCCTAGAACGCCGGAGTGGAATGGTGTTTCAGAAAGGAGAAATCACACACTCATGGAAATGGTTAGATCAATGATGAGCCATGCAAGTCTTCCAATGTCCTTCTGGGGCTATGCCTTAGAAACAGCGGCATACATACTTAACCGAGTTTCAACCAAGTCAGTAGACAAGACTCCTTATGAATTATGGTTTGGAAAGAAACCAAATTTATTTTATCTTAAGATATGGGGTTGTGATGCTTATGTGAAGAATGAAAATTCTAATAAGCTTGCAGCAAGATCCATAAAGTGCATGTTTGTAGGTTATCCCAAGGCTACAATGGGATACCAATTTTATCTCCCAAGTGAGCACAAAGTTATTGTTGCTCGATATGCCACTTTCTTGGAAAGAGAGTTTATATCTAAAGAAAGTAGTGGGAGTAAAGAATGTCTTGAAGAAATTACAGACTCTACAAACAGGTTGGAAAATGAACAGTTGGACGAAGAGACAGTACCACAAGTACAAGTGTGTCCTTTATCCGAGATTGATCCAGAAACGCGAGATCAACGTAAGTCCACAAGAATACACTGACAGCCAGATAGATATGGTTGGTTGGTAACCCAAGATGAGGAAGTGCTACTCATCGAGGAAGATGAACCGTGGACTTACGAGGAAGCAATTACTTCAAATGATTCTGAGAAATGGCTAGAAGCCATGAAATCTGAAATGGACTCCATGTATGCCAACCAAGTTTGGGAGTTGGTTGATGTGCCAGTTGGGGTAAAACCCATAGGGTGCAAGTGGATCTTCAAGAAGAAGATTGACATGGATGGGAACGTAAGTACCTATAAAGCAAGGCTTGTGGCAAAGGGTTTCAATCAACGTCAAGGAATTGACTATGATGAAACATTCTCGCCCGTTGCAATGCTTAAGTCCATTAGGATTTTGCTAGCTATAGCAGCTTACAAGGATTATGAGATTTGGCAAATGGATGTTAAAACTGCTTTTCTAAATGGAAGGTTACAGGAGGAAGTGTATATGACACAACCTCCCGGTTTTATAACATCTAAGAACGCCAATAAATTATGTAAGCTCAAGAAGTCCATTTATGGACTAAAGCAAGCATCTCGGAGTTGGAATCTGCGATTTGACGAAGCAATTAAGGATTTTTCCTTTGTCAAGAATCC
The DNA here is from genome assembly GCA_024364735.1 of Boesenbergia rotunda. Lineage (NCBI taxonomy): Eukaryota > Viridiplantae > Streptophyta > Magnoliopsida > Zingiberales > Zingiberaceae > Boesenbergia > Boesenbergia rotunda. Next base: position 326,163 of record JAGFNQ010000607.1, on the reverse strand, counting down.
AGAAGAACCTTGCGTTTACAAGAAGGTTAGTGGGAGCAAGATTACGTTCCTAATATTGTATGTTGATGATATACTTCTCATAGGAAATGATATCCCTAGCCTAGAATCTACCAAGAATTGGCTGGGAGAGTGTTTTTCGATGAAAGATCTTGGGGATGCAACCTATGTCTTAGGTATTAGAATATACTGAGATAGACAAAGAAGGTTACTAGGGTTGAGTCAAAGTACATATATTGACAAAATGTTGAATAGATTCAGCATGCAAGACTCCAAAAGAGGATTTTTGCCAGTGTCACATGGTGTACATCTCTCCAAGGCTATGTGTCCAAGGACACAAGAGGAGAGAAGTAAAATGGGCAAGATACCTTAGGTTTCGGCTATAGGGTCCATAATGTATGCTATGATATGCACTCGACCAGATGTCTCGTATGCTTTAAGCATGACAAGTAGATATCAGTCAGATCCTGGAGAGGGTCATTGGACTGCAGTAAAGACTATTCTCAAGTATGTTAGGATCTTTGCCCTAGCTAGAGGGGGGGTGAATAGCAATTTCGGCGACTTCTTTTACCTACGTTGTTAGTTGCGCAAGCGGAAATACAATAATAAAGAAACTAACAACTAAACAATGCTAACACTACCAATTTACGTGGTTCGGAGATGAAGCTCCTACTCCACGACAGTCCGTGAGGTGGACGATCCCTTGATCCTTCGGCGGATCGCTCCCCGGATTCCCTCCGGCTAACTCGTGTAGCTCCTTGTGGGTGGAGAAACCTCTCCACAATCCTCTACAAGCACCTGAGCACACAAGGCTACTATCAAGCTTTTTCCAAGCAAGATTCGCCCCAAAACCCCAGCCCTATCGAGTCCCCCTTTAAATAGACTCGGGCTGAAAATCACGCCACCAGTCGACTGCCCCAAATGCCAGTCGACTGGTGCCACTAAAATCCGACCGTTACACCCAACGTTCGAATTCTTAGCCGTTTCCAGCCTTCACCAGTCGACTGCCCCAGTGGCAGTCGACTGCACCAGTCGACTGGAACCAATTCCAGTCGACTGGCAGTCGACTGGTCGACCCTCCTTGGGTCGACCCGATTCTCTGTGAGTTCCTGCAGTCGACTGCCAACCTGGCAGTCGACTGCCCTGCTTACCAGCCTAGGGTTTTGCCTCCCCGAGTACATTTCACTCAGCACTCGACCCTTAGGACTTCCCGAGTACATTCACACAGCACTCGAACCCTCACGACTCGACTGACTCCTCCTCCGCAGCCTCGACTGTTGCCTTCGCGCCCTCTTCATCTTCGGCCCTCGTCCCTCGGATGTGCACACAAGCCTCCAGCTTGCCTCCATGCCACCCTTCACGTACGCCTCGAAGTCCGCGCCCATCAGCTCATCGTACCTGCACTCCATGGTCCCTCAGATGCGCACACCAACCTTCAGCTGGCCTCCATGCCATCCTTCACCGTACTGAGGCCGTCCAGTCAAGTCCATATGTGTACCTGTACAATCCTGTACACTCAACATACACATATCAAATACACAGGGTAAACCTAACTTAAACCCTTTGCCCAAACATCAAAACCCATGGTCACTCCGGACCATCCTAGGGCCGATTGCTCCAACAAAGTATCTTAGAAGAACAAAGAACATGTTCTTAGTTTTTGGAGGAGACGAGGAATTGGTCGTTAGAGGATATACGGACGTCAGTTTCCAGACAGATCGGGATGATCTGAAGTCGCAACAAGGATATGTGTTTTGTCTGAATGGTGCAACTATCTGCTGGAGGAGCTCCAAGCAGGAGACAGTTGCAGATTCAACAGCTGAGTCCGAGTACATAGCAGCTTTGGAGGCAGCAAAAGAAGCTGTGTGGATCAAGAACTTCATAGCGGAGCTTGAAGTGGTTCCTAGCATTATTGATCCAGTTGTGTTATATTGTGATAATAATGCGGCTATAGCACAAGCAAAGGAGCCAAGGTCTCACCAACGATCCAAGCACGTGCTAAGGAAGTATCACCTCCTCAGAGAGATTGTTCAGAGGGGTGACGTGTTGGTTTGCAGAGTAGATACTAGCGAGAACATCGCAGACCCACTCACCAAGGCCTTACCTCTAAAGAAACATGAGACCCATGTGAGGAACCTAGGACTGAGAGTCCATAGTGTTTGGCAATAGTGCAAGTGGGAGATTGTTAGTGTGTGCACTTATGTGCCAAGACAGTTTTATGTATTTATGGATAATTATTTTAATAAAGGCAAGTATTTGGCGTTAATCATTTACTTTTCTGTACGTATATGATTAATGATAAAGTCCCACCGATTAATTGTTATATTATTATGAAAATCGTCCTTGATCAGATATATATCTAGAGGGGACATAGATATCTAGATTAACGATAAGTATGACTAGGTCAAGATAGATCGGAGGGATGGATATCCAAGTTGTACTTGGGGGTACCTTGAGTTTAGAGGTACACTGGACACGACCCGCTTAAGAGAACACCACATATTGAGCATCATTGGTAGTTCGTCTTAATGAACGAGTGTAACTGATCTTTTGACTTGAGACCTTCATATATTCTATGCGTGGAGTTATGTACTTTGATGCCGTTAAAAGCAATCTTTAATCGGATTGTGATTAATACGGTAATTGGGTGTATGACAAAACGTAGAGAGAATAATGTTGAGTCAATAGAGGATTCATCGCTCTCTTGGATTTGGGAGTTAACATCCTGGCCGCTTGATAGAGATATTAGTGACTCGAAATCCATGACCATGGGAGGAATGATTATCATTCAAGATGAGTCTATTATATCTTGGAAATCAAGTAAAACAATTAATTGGTGATGATGCATACGACACCGAATTAATTGGGATGTAGGATGAAGATGAAGAGATTGAATTACACAGTAATCGGTTCATGGAGGTTTTAGTTTATAACTAATATTCTATCGCGTTGTGTGGCTAAAAACTGTTGCTAGACGGTTACCTTAGTCTGTATATGGATTTACACTGCCTTCGTTATAGAACCTAGAGGGTCGCACGCATAGCACATAGACGCGAACATTATCTGTAGTTGATTATTTTAGTGGATACTAAAATTAATCAATTTATTATTTCTGAATAAGAATTAATTGGATTATTAATTATTTTTGAAATATCGGAAGCGAGAACGGATCAAGATCAAATATGGATTTATTTGATGAAGAGAAGAGAGAGTAAATTTATCTCTTATTCTCTTTGGAGAATATGAAAGGTCACAATTATTGTGGCAATAATGGAAAAGATGAAGAGTCTCTATTAATTATTATTAATGGAGAAGATGAAGAGTCTCTATTAATGATTATTAATGGAGAATTTCAAAAGTCACAATTTTGATAAATTAATGAAGAATATGAAGAGTCATGTCTCTTCATCTTCCTTGGAGGCTATATATATCCACCATTGGAAGAAGAGGAGGACATACTTCTCCTTTGCCTCTCTTGTGCGATTTCTCTCCATCTCACTCGGGAAGCTTTTGACTACTTCTTCTCTAGTTGGAGACGCATCTCCAGATCCATAGTGCATCCGAAAGAATTCTATCGATCCAAGTGGCTAGCACCTAACGGATCATCTAGTTCGTGATCTTGTGCGCGTGGATACCGCTAGAGGAGTCACACGTGGGGCTCTCATCTATTCGTGATATTATTCACAAATAAGCAAAGGATTACAAGGTATGTTTTCAGTTTATGCTTATTTTCACATTATTTTGTTTAGAACTATATGTACCACAAAAATATCCATGATTTAAGAGCAGATTTTTGCTTTATTATAAATATTCCGCTGCGCTCAGAACCTAACAATATAATCCGATAAGTTTAATAAGAACAAGCGCATGCATGATTCAAATTCACTTAAATTAAAACAATACAAAAGATTTTTATACTACAGTTCCGAAAGACACAGCGCAAGTAGAAGACCTACTAGTGGCGGCGGACTGATCTTTGACTTTGACACCGCTACTTGAAAAAATGACAAAACTCTGAAAACAGAGTGTTACAATGACACCAGGAGGGTCCCGGCGATTGTCATTTCGACGTTCAAGTCAGACATCAAGAATGACCTTAAGGTAAATTGAAAGAGAACAGAGAGAGAGAGAGAGAGAGAGAGAGTTATTGTATTTTTTTCAAACTTGCCTCCCTTCTGTCGTCGTCTCCTCCCTTTGTTCTCCTCCTCCTGACTATTTCTCTTTTCGGATATTAATAACTAACGCATCATTAAAGCCGCCATTATGATAGTCATTAAAGGCAATTATCAACATACGTTTTAATCATTTGATCATTAAAATCTTTTTACTATCACGACACTCATGAATATTTATTCCTTTGATAACGTATTGGATATGATTTTGCCTAAGATAAGAATTACTTGCTCGGGGGAGATTACTCGGTCAGGAGGAACTACCCGCTCGAGAGGAATCTCTAAGGAAAATTTTTGGGCGCATTAGCCTTGCGGTCAATTGGCCATGTTTGAGAGGAGTTCCGCTCGAGAGAGTGTTTGCCCGATCGGGGAGCCTCCTCATAAGCCATGCCAACCTTGCCCTTAACTAGTTGACTTACCTCCCCTTTTCGAGGTCACATGGTCCCCTCCTAACTTACCTCATCACAAGACCCTCCTCCAAGTCCAATCGAAAAAGGTGTGAATCCAATCGATTAGATGACGTGATCGAGGGGACGACCCCACACCATCACGAATGACACGTATGAGAGAGGTTCGACAGACACATTTAAAAGTAGATTAGTGGTGAGATTTTTTTATGATTTGAGAGATAATATGCCTTAATGAGGCTTATCACAAAATTAATGCCCTTGTCAAATCATTAATGAAGAGTGCCCCTAACTTGCATGACATGCGGTGCCGCCTCTCTGATGCGCCTCTCCGTCGGCGTCAGTGCATAGCATTAGTACGATTCTCGAGGAATGATTTTCTGAGGTATAAAGTTGAAGTGACCTCTGCCTTGTTCCCTACGTTCATCCAACACTCAGGGTATCCTCGCGTTGCGCACCCTAATTCCGACGGTTAAGATTTCTCAAGCAAAGCTATATAGGGGTAGGATACGCCGTCGGAGAACTATTACATTTTCCGCTTGTCTCCACCGCTTCTTGATCTCGAGCTTGCTGCCTTTCCTGCTTCTCTTTTATAGTCAACAACCTTTTCTATGTAAGTCCATTGCTTCACACCTTCGTTTCCTTCTTCGATGGATCAAGCCTCCTTCCTAAGCGCTTGGTATGAGTGTACTCAATCCACAGTGACAGGGACATAGTGTGTTAAAGCACGCATATAGTACGACATTTCGCCAGATTACAAGGTCAAGATCCCAAAGCCTGACCTAGCTCCCTGCTCACCGCCTTCCGATTATTACACCTTCTTCTTTGATCAGGTGGAAAATGATCTAAGCTTCCCTATACCGAGTTCTTCGAGGAGGTAGCTAGATATTTCTAAATACCCTTAACCCAAATGACCTCTAATATTTTTACGATCTTGAGTGGAGTGGTCATCATCTTTAAGTTGCGTGACATTCCTTTGACTCCGTTCTTCTTCCATTACTTCTATCATTCTAAGAAAATAGACTTACGATCTTTCTACTTCATGGCTCTCACAGATTGTCGATTTTTAGACAGACTCCCTTCCTCTCATAAAGGTTGGAAAAGTCATTTTTTCTTTCTGAAGCCCCCAACCCCATTTCGTTTCCCGGACGGGTGGATAATCAATATTTCGACACCTCCAACCTTGGGTAAAATACAAGAAGAGTTCCGGGTACTAGAGGGCTCTAAGCATACTGTCTAGGATGAATTTCAATGGAATTCCCAACTGGTTCGGAAGGAAGGACTACTCTACCAAGCGGACCTGAGTCCCAATGCGGCGGATCTGGAGACCTCTTGGTGAGTTCCTTAGTACAGTACTCTGCATTGAAGACTAACTAATGCTCCTTTGCTTTCTTGCAGAAGAAACCATGATGAATATCTCTATCACCAAATTGATGAAATGAGATTGCACCTCGCTTTAAGCTTTTAACATCCAACATCTCGGAGGATACTCTTAACGGAGCCAAGAGTGACCCTGATCTACCTCCTCCGTGCACACCCATGGGCGCAGGATATGAAGAAGCCACTCTTCTATCCGAGAGGCGAGTTCCAGCCTTGTTACCGAGACCGAAAGGTTGCCCCCACAACCTTCGCCTCCTACTCGGAGACTGTTACCAATCGCGGCGGATCAAGAGGAGATACCTTCCAGCTCAGCTACCGAGACGGTTGCACCTCCGCTTGAACCGACTACTGAAGCCAACATTCCCGTGCAAACGGGTTCTAGAAAAAAACGCAAGCTACTAGCTGCTTTCGGTCAAAAGAAAAAAAGTCAGGGCTAGAAGAGCTCATGTTTCCTCGAAGGATAAGCAACCAACCGAGCCTACAACCTGAGGAGCCGGTTGATATTTCCATCAAGGAGCCATTTCGATCAACCCCTGCTCCTTCTGCACCAACCAAAACACCACACGCCAGGTATTCTCAACCTTCCACACCTTCATTGAGGACCCCAACTACTTCTCCGGAAACAACACAAGCAATTGGGTCTTCCCGTTCAGGAAGCTTCCTTTCTATGCTGAAGAACTGTTAGTAGAAGCCCTAGAGCCAATTATGTGATGATTGACTAGGGACATTTTGTATTATATTCTATCATTAATAAAGGCATGTTTGGTTATTATACTTACTTTGTATTCTGTGCCGAATAACTAAGTATAATAATGTCCATGTGTAGTAGGTTCTTATCTATATTATATCGATTGGTTGAATCGATAGTGAGATAATGTAGAGAACACTACACTAAATTATTCCTAGTTAAGCATTAATATTCAGGGACAATATTAATGCATGGAGACTAGCATGTAGGTCAACTGATGACTTGAGCTCACAAGTCATGAATATGTGATATCAAGTTGACACATGGGTATACATTGGAGAATGTGTACTGAATGACCCGCCATGAGAAAGTTTCATAGATTGTCATATGAGTGTCATAGACTTTCTCATGTGACTATTAGTATGAATAGTCTTTAGACCTGAAGTCATTACGGTTCCCTACATAAGGAGTTATGTACTTTGGTATCGTCAAACGTTACCCGTAACAGGGTGGACTATAAGGTGATCACTGGGTATGTAATGAATTATGCGGAGGGATGTGAGTGATGTAGATGAGATCTATTCCTCCCATATAACGGGAGTGATATTTGTGGGCCCCTTGATCGAGTAGGACTACTGAAACGCATGGTCATGCTCAAATGAGTCAATATGAGATATTGAGCTCATTTGTTTGAGTGAGTCTACTCGGGGATCAAGAAACACATAGATTGATTGAGGAAGACACGGTCTATGTCTTATTGGTCAATCTAGATATCAAGGATAGAAGGATAAGGTCATACATTATCATAGTCACGGAGGTTTAGTCGGATCTCGACTTTTCTTGTTACTTGGGTAGTAATGATGCATTGCTAGATGCCGCTCATTGCTTATGTGTCTAAAGGGTTTAGGCACATTGCCAACATCGCGAGAACTTATTGGGTCACACACTAAGGACATGATGCTTCGGGAGCCCAAGTTGGGAACTCGGGAGACCTGAGCCCGAGTGGGAACTCGGGAGGTCAGTTAGGGAGCCCGAGTTAGGAACTCGGGAAGCCTGAGCCCGAGTTGGGAACTCGGGAAGTCCGAGCCCGAGTTGGGAACTCGGGAAGTCAGATCGGGAGATCTGCTCGGCAGACTGGGTCGGCACTCGGCAGACTGGGTCGGCACTCGGTAGACTAAGTCGGAGCTCGGCGGACTGGGTCGGAGCTCGACAGACTGGGTCGAGAGCTCGGCACTCGGCAGACTTGGTCGGGAGACCGGTCGGAAGCCCGAGGGGCCCGGTTGGGATTAAAGGGAAATTCATTAAAGTGTTTAATGAAGGGAAAAGAAAAGATTCTTTTCTTGCATGGGAAATGATAAAGAGCCACATGAAAAGATGTGCTCTTTATTGGGAAGCCAAAGAGACACAAACCTCTTCATATTCATGGGATGAGTATAAAAGAGGGCCTTGTGACTTTGGATGATGTCTTCTTCTTCTTCCACTCTTTCTTCCCTTTCTTCTTCCCACCCTCATCTTCCTCTTCTGGCCGAAATCCTATTGTAGGGTTCTTGGTGTTCTGCGAGCTACCCCAAGTTGCTAGCACAACTAAGGTAGCTCTCCCGAAGTTGAGAGATTGTATCCGTGTGGATACGAGTAGAGGCACGAATATTTGAACGTGCAAGAGATCCGACGCACCTTGGACGAGCGGGATAAGCAAAGGGCACGCTCCGAAGGTATACACTATAGATAGATCTATTAAATAGATGAACATTGTACGAGTTTTCTTTCGCATGTATCGCTCGTGGGTTCTTGTTTCCGCTGCGTTTTTATGTTTTTGTGCTGGGAAACCCAACAAGAACAACGCCGACGCTAAGAAGCTAAAGTTAGAACCTATTTTGGAGGTCAGCTCTAGCATGAACGACTCCATGTTGAAGGTAAGGTCTTGGTTCAAAGTCTTTTTTTAACTTTGCCTGCTAATTCGGGACTTACTTGGATGGTCGGACCATTCTTGATAGCTATGGACCGAGCACATGGACTTACCCGTAAGGCAATTCGAGACCTTACAAAAATGGGTTGCCAAGTTGGAAGTCCTTCCCGAGCATCATAGGAAGCCATAACAGATGCCGCCCGGGCTTGCGAAGAAGCTCGACTGCAAGCCGATGTGGCGCATCAGCTGAGCGACGAGCTAACTCACATCCGTTCCTCCTTGGAAGTGTCGGGTCGAGGTGGATGATAACCGGATTTAGTCGCGTTACGGTTTCAATTAATTTTCTCGTTTCAAGCAAGTATGTAGTAGTAGATGAACCGAATCGTCTCTCTAGGACCCAATATGATGCGTGTACCTCTTCGGTCTATGGAAAATAGTAGATTGCAGAAAATTAAGAACTGACTAAACAAAACATGGTTTCATAAGGTTCGAGGTTGACAAAGCAATTGAAATTAGCTACTAACTCCTACCTAATAGCCTTAACTATTTGGAATTGAAGTCTAAGCTAATCAATTGTAAAGGACACTAAAGGAACACTAACAATCAGAAATTAAATCAACAAGGATCCATATGATAATCTTGACTAGAAGGCAATAGATTTCATCACCAAGCACAGATTCCATTGAAGCCATTCAACAAACACGTTTCTTGCAAATAGTGAAAGAAAAACTAAGCTGGAGATTACTGTTCTAGAATGGAAAATATGCGGAAATTCGAAAGCAATTGAAAAGGAAATGCAACTGATGTTCTACAGCAGAAAACACTAAGAAAAAGTGAAAAGGAAGCTGAAAATTGGTGTTCGGTGGGAGAAACTCCGCTCCGACAAAGCCGATTGCTTCTCAGCCGGAGAAGAGGATGGAATGGACTGTGGAGTCGAAGTAGAAGGCTCGGCCAAGCTGTCAATCCTCAGAGGAACCCCTCAGAATCGCAGCTTCCTTCTCCATCGCCTCCTCCTTCCGTTCCTTCTGGATGAGATCCCCCTCCTTTGGCTGCCCTAGCTTCCTTTTCTACCTCTCCATTCCACCCTTGATTTCCCTTGATGAGTGGCCGAGATTGCTTGCAAGAGATCTCCATCAATTTCCATGCTAGATCTGAGTGGAGGGTTGTGATGTAACAGTTCTTCCGACCGCTCTGGACAGCTACAGATCGGACTGAGTGACCCCTGATTGGTCTGGACGCTCCCTGATCGGTCTGGGGATCGATCAGGAACCTCCCTGATCGGTCTGGGGACCGATCAGGATGTGATCAGTAGCTAAAATTCTGAATTCTGTTGTGCCATCTGCTCCTGATCGGTCGCTGGACCGATCAGGCCTTCCCTGATCGGTCACTGGACCGATCAGGCCTTCCCTGATCGGTCACTGGACCGATCAGGCCTTCCCTGATCGGTCACTGGACCGATCAGGCCTTCCCTGATTGGTCTGGTGACCAATCAGGCTCTTCCCTGATTGGTCTGGTGACCAATCAGGCTCCAACAGAATGTCCATTTCGCCCCGGATGTGCCCCTTTTGATCCAATGATGCACAAGCTGTCCAAAAATTCAATAGAATGAAATATGAGTGTGAAAATGCAAGAAAATTAATTAACCAATGAAAATACATCCTATTAATAATTATGCATCATTTCATAAACAAATACACCCCAGAGCCCCAAATTTCCCCACTAATGGCACAAAATTATCGATCAAATTGTTAATTATCACTCCCCCACACCTACTCTTTGCACGTCTCGAGCAAAAAGAGAAAAACAAGTTTATTGACTAAAGCAAGTTTACCTAGCATGGAGGAAATCACATAGTGGTAATTATTCAAGATCATCAAACCTTTTGGAACCAAGTCCACATCAACTCCAATCTCACACTAGCCAATTGGTAGTGATAAATTCATCCAAGTCAATAGATCAAGCATGAAACTCTCATAGGACTAGCCCTAACTCTCAAAACTCAATAAATAGTGGAGTTCCACTCAAGTATCATCATGCCCCTTCACTATCATAAGCTTGCTCACCCCCTAATTTTCACCAAGAGAATGCAATTGACACATACAATAAGTAGAGCTTATTAACATAGGAGACAAAGCTGTAAGGAAAGTAAACAAGAAGAAAAACTATTCTACTAAGTGATGAATTCAGTGGAGTAAAGCAAAAGAAAGCGTTAGATGATAGAACTTGATGAATTAGTTAGCTTGCATGTGAACTCATCTTATCACCCATTTAAGCAAACACCTCTGGTCGGATTGATTCTATCTGAGCGGACCGATGAAAAACTACACTAAATGTGCTGCTCCATTCTGTGCCAGCTTCGTTTGATCGGTCCGTAGACCGATCAGCCAAAGACTGATTGAACTGGTGATCGGACAGGCGTGACTCTGAACATACTGGATTGCCTCTGATCGGTCCAGAGACCGGACTGGTATGATCCTGATCGGTCTGGAGACCGATCAGAGTCTGGTCAGGATGAATTCGCAGATTCTGAAACTATCATTTACTTGATTTCTTCTCCTTCTCATCACTAACTCTTCCAAATGTTTCGTGTAGCTTTGGAGATTCTTAGCTTGTAAAGTCTTGGCAAGGTTTATGATTAAGAAATTTCAACAAATTCTTCTCTTCTCATTCAGTTTTCCTTGCTAATTTCTCCTTCCCTCTTTTCATTTATGATGGATTGCTAGTAGTTAAGCCTTTGTCAACCACTTCAAGTGAAAGAATCAGCAACTTAAGCCCCTTTGCAGCCCAACAATACAGCATTTTTTCAAAAATACAGCAGCTTCACAATTTTTTTTTTTCAGCAAGCTGTCCTTTTCCATTTCCTCAACTTTGAATGCCTCCATGTCCAACTTCTCCATCCATTACTACTTCAATAGCCTCAAGGAAGGTTGGGGTATTGATTTTCTAAAAGAGGGATGACTAATTCTCTGATTTGGCACGGAATTGGCTTGAAATTTGCTTGCAACCGCTGTGATGTTCAAATTCAGGAGATTTTGCCTTACTTCAAGCTTCAATACTTTAGTTCCACTCCAAGATTGACTCCAAGAATCTGAACTGCATTCTTTCCATTTTTTCGTTTTTTTTTCTTTCTTCTTTCTCTTTTTTTTTCTTTTGTTCTGTTTTTTTTTTCTTCTTTCTTCTTCTTTTTTTTTCGAAGGTAGTAGAGATACCACATAGTTCTTGGAGACTCCTTGTCTTTAGCTTTGAAGCCTTCAACTTCCTCATTCTAGGTCCAAATCCAATCCACTAGAACTTTGCGCAATCTTCATATCAATTGGATCCAAGATCAACTTCTCTTCCCCCACACCTAAGATTTTGTCCACTCAAGAAGCTAATTCATCAAGTTCTTCACCAACTTAGAGGAAAAGAATAGAGCAGAAATAGCAATAGAGGAAGATAATGGTGCAAATGAAAAGAAGAATAACAAAGTTCATGATGAATAGCTCTACCATTCCATGTATCATATGCCCCTATGATTCCAAAGAGGAAATGAGCAAGTTCTAAAGTTCCAAAGCATGAATGTTCATCACACAAAAATTGATATATGGTAGGCAACGAGTGGTCCTCTCTAGGAACAATGTCAATCATGCTCAATCTAATATTAGAATCCTTCACCAATCAATAACTATATGCAAGTTGAGAACTAACCAAAGCATGATATCCATGACTCAATGATCTAAATAATTTTCTCACTTCATGATTCCTCCAATGCATAGGTAAAACTTAAGAGAAGTGCTACTTACAACTAACAAAGCAAATTGCAAGAAAATCAAAATGTATGTACAAAAAAAGACAAAAACAAAGAACGGACTCCCCTCTAAGTCGGGTAGATCGCATGGTACAAGTCCATACTCTCCATCCTTGTTCCCTCCATTCCTTCGTGATAATGCTTCAATTGATGTCCATTCACCTTGAAGGTGGTGCCCGTCACATCCTGTATCTCAATAGCACCAAAGGGAAACACATTAGTAATAACAAAAGGACCCTCCCACCTAGACTTCAACTTACCGGGATGCCACTTTAGTCTAGATCTGAACAAAAGCACCTTTTCTCCCACATGAAACTCTTTTCTCAAAATGTTCTTATCATGGAAAGCCTTGATCTTTTCTTTATAAATGCGTGAACTCTCGTAGGCTTCCAATCTTAGCTCCTCGAGCTCTTGTAGGTGCAGCTTCCTTTCTTGCCCAGATTTTTCTAAGTCCATGTTGCAAGCTTTAACTGCCCAATAAGCCTTGTGTTCCACCTCCACTGGTAAATGGCAAGCCTTACCAAAAACAATCCTGTAGGGAGACATCCCAATGGGTGTCTTGTAGGCAGTCCGGTAGGCCCATAAAGCTTCATCAAGTCTCTTGCTCCAGTCCTTCCGATCTAGCCTTACAGTTTTCTCCAAGATAAGCTTAATCTCCCTGTTTGATATTTCAGCTTGTCCATTTGTTTGAGGATGATACGGGGTGGACACTTTATGGATCACTCCATACTTGCTCAAAAGTGCTATTGCAAAAGTGAGACCCTTGATCACTGATGATCGCCCTGGGTACCCCAAACCTGCAAAATAGGTGAGTCCTGACAAAATCCACAACAACAGATGAATCGTTAGTTCTAGTGGGGATTGCCTTCACCCATTTAGACACATAATCCACAACCAACAAGATATAACTAAATCCATATGAAACAGGAAAAGGACCCATGAAATCAATACCCCACACGTCAAAAATCTCACAAAATATCATGGGTTGTTAAGGCATTTCATTCCTACGTCCTAAGTTCCCAACTCGCTGGCAGCGCTCACAAGACTTATGGAAGTGGTAAGAATCTCTAAACAAGGTAGGCCAATACAATCCTGCATCCAAAACCTTCCTAGCAGTACGTTGAGGACCAAAATGACCCCCACATGCAAGTGTGTGACAAAATGAAAGTACTGACTGGAACTCACAATCAGGGATACATCTCCTAACTACCTGGTCGCTGTAAAATTTCCAAAGGTAAGGATCATCCCACACGTAATACTTAGAATCACTCGCTAATTTATCACGTTGAGCTCTAGAAAAATGTGTAGGGAAGACATGTGCAACCAAATAGTTGACAAGATCGGCATACCATGGCACATTACCTTGCAGCTGCAGAAGATGCTCATATGGGAATACATCTGAAATGGGTGTAGGATCTGTCGTCCCCTCAATCCTGCTCAGGTGGTCAGCTACTAGGTTCTCTTTACCGCTCCTATCGCGTATCTCCACGTCGAATTTTTGAAGCAGAAGCATCCATCGAATCAGTCTTGGTTTCGAATCTTGCTTCTTTAAGAGATACCTAATAGCTGCATGGTCCGAAAAAACAATCACATATGAGCACAATAGATATGAACGAAACTTATCTAAAGCAAAACTAATGGATAAAAGCTCCTTTTCTGTTGTGGTATAATTGGCCTGAGCAGAATCCAGTGTCCGGGACGCATAACAAATGACGTGAGGCGCTCCATCCACCCTCTGGCCTAGCACTGCTCCCACGGCATGATCTGATGCATCACACATCAGCTCGAATGGTAAACTCCAGTTTGGGGGCCGAATGATAGGGGTCGATGTGAGAGCCGCCTTTAAATGATCAAAGGCATCCTTACACTGCTGATCAAAATGAAACTCCACATCCTTCTGTAGCAAGGTCGAAAGAGGAAGGACTATCCTGCTGAAATCTCTGATGAATCGTCTGTAGAAACCTGCGTGGCCAAGAAAAGAGCGAATGCCCCGCACGCATGCAGGATAAGGTAGAGATGTAATACAATCAATTTTTGCAGGATCTACTTCAATACCCTTTCGAGAGACTATATGACCTAAAACTATGCCATGCTCAACCATGAAATGACATTTTTCATAATTAAGTATAAGGTCAGTCTCTATACAACGATGCAAAACTCTAGATAAGCTATCCAAGCATGCATCAAAAGAGGATCCATATACAGTAAAGTCATCCATAAACACCTCCATGCAATGCTCTAAAAGATCTGAAAAAAATGCTTACCATGCATCGCTGGAAGGTACTTGGGGCATTGCATAATCCGAATGGCATCCTCCTGTATGCAAAAGTCCCAAATGGGCAGGTGAAAGTCGTCTTATCTTGATCCTCTGGAGCAATATGAATCTGAAAGTATCCAGTAAAACCGTCCAAGAAGCAATAGTGTGATCTACCAGCAAGCCTCTCCAACATCTGGTCGATGAATGGTAAGGGGTAGTGATCCTTTCTCGTAGCTTGATTCAGCTTCCGGTAGTCTATGCATACTCTTCATGAGCTCTGGACTCTAGCAGGAATCAAAGCACTCTCCTTACCCTCCACCACTGTGATACCGGACTTCTTAGGGACTACCTGCACTGGACTCACCCACTGACTGTCAGAGACAGGATATATAATGCCAGCCTGTAGTAGCTTGGTTACCTCCTTCTTGACCACATCTAGAATAAGTGGGTTGAGTCTGCGCTGTGGTTGTCTCACCGGCCTTACACCCTCCTCCAGGAAAATCCGGTGCATGCAAATGGATGAGCTAATCCCTGGTATATCTGCAATGGTCCACCCAATAGCCCTCTGACACATCCGTAGAAGATCTAGTAGCCTTTTCTCTTGACCTGGCTCAAGATGCTGAGCAATGATGACTGGCAACTGCTCGTTCTCTCCTAGGTAGGCATACTTCAAGTGCTCAGGTAGGGGCTTCAAAGTAAGCTTCGGGGGTTTCAAGACTGATGGAAGCAATTTTTCAGGACCTGCCTCCAATGCAGACACCTCAGCGTCATCCACCTGGATAGTGTCACAGACTAAAGCTGATCCACCACTATCATCATCATCCTCATCTGAATCCTCTGTGTCGGCTAGATCTGAATCCGTGTCATCTGACTCCTCAGAATCTAGTGTGTCCAACACATCAATGCCCAGCAGCGAATGATCCTCAGCGGGATATCTGATCGCATCAAAGATGGAGAACTGAACCACTGTGTCCCCAAACTCCATGGTGAGTGTCCCTGCATGAACATCGATCTTGGTCCTTGCAATCTTCAGAAATGGGCGTCCCAAAATCAATGGAGCTGAGCTTGAGTTAGGTCCTTCTCCATGTCTAGAATATAAAAATCAGCTGGGAATATCAAATCCTTGACCTTAACCAATACGTCCTCTATGACTCCAGCTGGATGAGCAAAACTGCGGTTGGCAACTGAATGACCACCCCAGTAGGCTGTAATGGTCCAATGCCTAAAGAGATGAACACTGACTTGGGCATGACATTGATGGAGGCTCCTAAGTCTAGCATAGCATCCTCGAATATGCAGTCTCCAATCACGCACGGTACTGTGAAAACCCCTGGGTCCTTGCATTTCTGAGGCATTGGTTGGATCATAGCTGAGACATTCTTTCCCATACTGACCAACTCTGTCCCTTTCAGCTTCTTCTTGTGAGTGCACAGATCCTTAGAAACTTCGCATACTTGGGAATGTGTCTGATCACTCTGAGCAATGGAATGTTCACTTCTACTTTGCTAAAAATGTCAATCAGCTCCTGCAGCTCCTGTGTCTTGTCTGAATCAGCATTCTTCCTTGAACCAACTGCCCGCTGAGGGAAAGGTAACTGAATGGGTGACTCTGGAGGTGGAAGTGACTCTGGCTCTACTCCCGTCTGAGACCTTGAAAGATCAACCTCTGGTACTGTAGGAATCTGTGGGGTAGGAGCCTCCTGTATAATCCGTCCACTCCTGAGTGTGATAGCACTGACATTCCCCCTAGGGTTTGGAATAGACTGAGAAGGTAGCTGACTAGAACCTTGAGCTTGTAACTGACTGACTGCGGATGATATCTGTCCAATTTGTCGCTCTAGGTTCTGAATGGAAGCATCAGTCCTGCTCTGATACTGTCTATAATCCCCCTGATGCTGCTGAAATTTAGTGCTAATCTGAGCGCTAAATTGCTGAAAATTTCTCTCTTGTTGCTGAATCTGAGCGTTAATCTGAGTGCTCAACTGAGTGCTAAACTGCTGAAAACTCCTCTCTTGTTGTTGCTGTAAATGAGTGAGGAGTGGCTCCAGAGTGAGTGGAAGTTCTGGTTTTTGTTGCTGAACTGGTGGAACTCTTGGCGGAGAGGGACTACTATAAAATCCTGGCGGTCTCGAGACTGCAGGTGGCGTAACAGGAAGTGGTGGCTGATAAGGCTGCTGCTGATGTGATGTGTTCCCATACCTCAGGTTAGGGTGATCTCTCCATCCTGGATTGTAAGTGCTGGACATGGGATCATAAGATTGCTTGTATCCATAAGACTGAGGTTGGAAAGACTGAGGCTTGGACTGAAAAGCATTTGCTGCTGCCACTTGACTTGCAAGATAAGATCCATCATCAACCTGCACCTGGGGACATAAATCTGTAGGATGAGAGGTACTACTGCAAAGTCCACAAATCCTCATTGCTTGGGCTACTTGGGCTGAGGGCTGCTGAGCAGTCTGAAGTAGAGTCATCTGCCTAAGTATAGAAGTCAAATCCTGAAGATTAACCTTCACCTCTTGAGCTTCCATATTTTGTCCTGTGATTTCATGTATTCCTTTAGGCACCAACGGACGACTCCCAAACTGTTGAGAATTCGCTGCCATAATAGAAATCAACTCTCTAGCTTCCTCAGGTGTCTTGTTCACTAAGGCCCCTCCACTAGCAGCGTCCACCATACTCCTGTCCATGGGAAGAAGTCCCTCATAGAAGTATTGAATGAGTAACTGCTCACTGATCTAATGGTGGGGGCAGCTAGAACAAAGTTTCTTGAATCGCTCCCAATATTCATACAGTGTTTCTCCAGAAATCTGCTGGATCCCACAGATACTCTTCCTAATGGCAGTAGTCCTTGAAGCTGGGAAGAATTTCTCCAGGAAAGCTTTCTTCATTTCGGCCCAAGAAATAACTAAAGCATGTGGCAAGGTGTACCACCAATCTTTTGCTCCATCCACAAGTGAAAATGGGAAAGCTCTCAGGTTGATGTCTTCTTCAGTAACTCCATGTGGCTTCATAGTGGAGCATACAGTGTGAAACTCCTGGAGATGTCTAGTGGGGTCCTCACCAGCTAAGCCATGAAACTTTGGGAGTAGATGAATGAGTCCGGAACGTAGCTCAAAATCAACCTCCAACTCAGGGTACTGAATGCACTGAAAGGCCAGCTCTGGTGCTGCAAGCTCCCTGATGGTTCTATTGTTCGCCATCTGGAATTCTGACAAAGGGTCGCTACTGGTAGACAGTCTAGAAATCTCTAACTGAGCTCTCCTCTGTGTGTGGAAGGTCCTTTCTATCTCAGGATCAGCTAAACTGGAGTAGGAAGACCTGGTCATGCACTGCACATCAAATGGAGAGAATTAGTGAGATGCAAGAATTAACCAAAAAATTCAGAATTATTACAAGACCTAAAAATAAACAAACATCATAAAAGGATCCCCAGCAACGGCTCCAAAATTGATAACCGTGTTTAGTCACGTTACGGTTTCAATTAATTTTCTCGTTCAAGCAATTATGTAGTAGTAGTTGAACCGAATCGTCTCTCAAGGACCCGATATGATGCACGCACTTTTTCGGTCTATGAAAAATAGTAAATTGCAGAAAATTTAAAAATTGGATAAAGTAAACATGTTTTCTTAGGTTTTGAGGCCAACAAAGCAATTGAAATTAGCTACTAACTTCTACCTAATAGCCTTAACTATTTGGAATTGAAGTCTAAGCTAATCAATTGTAAAGGACACTAAAGGAACACTAACAATCAGAAATTAAATCAACAAGGATCCATATGAAAATCTTGACTAGAAGGCAATAGATTTCATCACCAAGCACAGATTCCATTGAAGTCATTCAACAAACACGTTTCTTGCAAATAGTGAATGATTGAAAGCATGAACTAATTTTATGAAAGATGAACTGTAGAAACAATGAACTAAGCTGGAAATTCGAAACTAAGCTGGAGATTACTGTTCTAGAATGGAAAATATGCGGAAATTCGAAAGCAATTGAAAAGGAAATGCAACTTATGTTCTACAGCAGAAAACACTAAGAAAAACTGAAAAGGAAGCTGAAAATTGGTGTTCGGTGGGAGAAACTCCGCTCCGACAAAGCCGATTGCTTCTCAGCCGAAGAAGAGGATGGAATGGACTGTGGAGTCGAAGTAGAAGGCTCGGCTAAGCTGTCAATCCTCAGAGGAACCCCTCAGAATCGCAGCTTCCTTCTCTATCGCCTCCTCCTTCCATTCCTTCTGGATGAGATCCGAATCCCCCCCCCTTTGGCTGCCCTAGCTTCCTTTTCTACCTCTCCATTCCACCCTTGATTTCCCTTGATGAGTGACCGAGATTGCTTGCAAGAGATCTCCATCAATTTCCATGCTAGATCTGAGTGGAGGGTTGTGATGTAACAGTTCTTCCGACCGCTCTGGACAGCTACAGATCGGACTGAGTGACCCCTGATTGGTCTGGACACTCCCTGATCGGTCTGGGGACCAATCAGGAACCTCCTGATCGGTCTGGGGACCGATCAGGATGTGATCAGTAGCTAAAATTCTGAATTCTGTTGTGCCATCTGTTCCTGATCGGTCACTGGACCGATCAGGCCTTCCCTGATTGGTCTGGTGACCAATCAGGCTCTTCCCTGATTGGTCTGGTGACCAATCAGGCTCCAACAGAATGTCCATCTTCGCCCCGGATGTGCCCCTTTTGATCCAATGATGCACAAGCTGTCCAAAAAATTCAATAGAATGAAATATGAGTGTGAAAATGCAAGAAAATTAATTAACCAATGAAAATACATCCTATTAATAATTATGCATCATTTCATAAACAAATACACCCCAGAGCCCCAAATTTCCGCACTAATGGCACAAAATTTATCGATCAAATTGCTAATTATCAGTATGTGCAAATTGTCCGCAGGACAGGGGAGGTGCTGTCCGATTTTCTATTGGATCAGCGGCTCCTAGGTCTCGGGGCGTGACAATTTAATTTTGGTATCAGAGCCATGTTTCGGATACCTTCGGGACTTGTGGATTTTCAGTGTTTATCTGATACCAATTTAATTTTGGTATCAAAACATAGGTTTGTGATGCCTACTTGTTTTACGAGTCTTTTCAGGCTTTTAGGAGATTTACGGATTTAACGGAGTCATTGTTTCAACGTGGGTGTTTGGGACTTGGCGGCGATGGACTTCTTCAGGCAATGAGTAAGTTGGTTGGTGAGATCTATCTCGAATAATTATCTTAATTTTAGTGTTCATTATCTTGTTTCTGTTATGGTCGGACAAGTTGAATGTCATAATAATCAAGTTGTGGTTGGTGAGTTTAGTAATTATTGCTTATAACTGTCAGTTTTATTCTAGAGAACATACTATGTTCACCTTTTAGATGTGGTCTTCGATGATGAATTGAATTCGGCAAGGGTCTATGTAGAAGCTGACAATCTTAGTTTATTAGCATCTTAGTAGATATAGTCTATATACACTATCTATTTTGGGTCGTTGGTTGGAAATATAGCATTGTTCCTTTTGTGAAATTGTTTAGTAGATTTGTTAAGTTATACATAAATTTATGGAGAGTCTTGTGGTTAAATGTGATCACGGAAGCTTTATGTTTGCAACTGAATCAACTTATAGAACGGGTGATTTTGAAGTTAATGGAGGTTGGTTAGTTAATTTGAATTGTTGATGGGTGGATAGCTATATATTTGGATTTTCCTTGCTTTCAATAGGATGTTATATTTGATACTTGCTTCATGTTGGAACTTTGTGGATAAATAGGTTTTGACTTAATAAGGATGGGTGAGATTTTCAGTTAGAAGTTTGAGGTCCATCACTACTGGTTTTATAGAATATGGAATTATTATCCTTTCACATAGCTAAACATTTATGGTTTAGGTGATCAATGATTTGAATTTATTATGCTATACAAAGTTGTAGGATTATGCATTGTATATATGAGTCCAATTTCATGAGGTATTGGTTATATGAAAAAGGAGAATAGTTGGGGGGAGAAAAAAAAACAACGAGTGTTGAAAAACTAGCGACATGAGCTGTCGATGATATTGATGAGATATATATACATATATAGAAAGTAGGAATGCTAGTATTGATTCCTCGATTATATTAAGGAGGTCAGGGTAGGAACTGGCTCATCTTAACCTTCTACTCCTTCTCATTCACACCTGAGAAGAAGAAATCTACACGAATAGAATAGTTTCTGATTTTGGTTGGCAGATTATTGTAGCCCAATCATAGTATAATATGGTTCATATTCCCCTAGAGTTAAAATTTGATAATTGGTGAATGTCACTATTCCTGTATAATTAGATATGATTTTTGGATCATATTACCATTCCTGTATATTAAGGTACGGTTAGAAACTCTCTCATGTTATTGGATCACGGTATCATTCCTGTATATTAAGGTATGGCTAGAAATTCTCTTGTGTTACTGGATCATGTTGTTATTCTTGTACCCGTCTACTAACTTGGTTAGATCTGATGACTTAAAATCAATCAGTTTATAGTAATCATGGTCAAGATCAACCATGAAGGCCATTAGTTAGCTTGTTGCGGACTTATATAAATGCGGAGAATGTTGATTCTTGTGTGATACCGACCTACGGGTTGTAAGATGAGGGTTGAACCTGTCAACAAGATAATAAAGGTAAAGGATTTTTGATTTTTCATGGACCTTATTATTCATAGTATTTGTACTAGCTACTATTAGCTACGTGAGGACTATAATGCTTACCGTAATTGGCTTGATCAGTATTGGATCAATTCACTTTAACTTATGGAGCTACAAAGTTTTTCTTATTTGGCGTATATCTGGATAGATAAGCTAGATGGCATGTCTTGAGAATATGATCTGCATTGATGCAGTAGGGTAACATTAGTTACATACTATTACGATTAGTAGTGGATTGATACATTCTGTTCTTTAAGGACTTTGACCATAGATCACTTATACTTGGCTGTTGACTTATAAAGTACATGTTGATATGGGATTTGAGCTAATACGGAGAAGTGTGGAGCTAGTTGCTTGACACTTATGGGTGATCGCTTGTACTTGGTCTGAATAACCAATAAAGTACCTACGAACTTATGATATGCGCGGAGGCAAATCACTTATAAGACTAGGTCACCTCTAGTTAGATGTTATCGAGGACGACCTATGGGGAAATAGAGGAATTGCTTCATGAGGATGTTGAGATACTCCTGAGAGATAGCACGCCTCTATCTTCTTGTTATGGAATAGGACCTTAGAGGGTTTTGACCATGGAGTGGAGGAAATTGGACTGTATTGAATTATGACGCGATGGTTGTTGTGACTCGCTAGTGGCTACGCTATTCTATGAGGGATTTTGACTCCTAGATTGAGTGTATATGATTGGATAATCTCGATGGTGCATCGGGATCTACGACCCACTAGGGTGCGGAGGATGTGAAATTAGCTTCTTCCTTACCTTCTAGTGAGATATTGGACATTCATAAGGAGGTTAAAGATGTCCACTGGTTTTCGGTTATTATACCCCCGTCGTGGACCTATTAGTTTACTGGATGATAAGGTTGTTATCACCATAGACTATCTCGTTGGTGTTGAGAGGTGGATTGAGATTGACAAATCACTATAATATGTTGTATTTTGAGGATTCTGTTAGTGGATATGGACATACCAGATATGTAGCTTTTTGAGGGATCATTGGGTGGATAAGTGATCTTTCGATGGTTGATAATTAGGAAGTCTGTTATTGATAGCAGCATATGATACGACATATTGACACAATCTCTAAATTATATGTTATTTTCTGATGGTCTATTGGAGGATATATATATACATATATATGACTTGTGATGTTTGGGAGGATGTTATTTGACTTGTGGATACTTGGGTGATATTCATGGGTTTTACGTTTGAGGATCGGAGTATAGACTTGGCACTAGTGATCTTAGGACTGAGTGCCCTGGACAGTTGTGATGACTGAATGGTTGTCCGGTTGTATCTAGTTATTGGATGATAACCTCTGGATTGATATCTCCAGTTGTTCCATAACGGTGTAACCTTAGGGTATCAGAAGGAGTGATTACTCATGATGAGTACAGACATGTTTAGCTGTTATTGTGTGTCGTATGAGGAATAATGATATTTGGGGACCACATTTTTATTAGGGGGGAGAATGTAAAATACGTGAAAAAAATTAAAATAATATATATATATATATATATATTAATATATATATAGGAATATATACAATTAGGGGGAAAATTTTGGAATAATTTTTCTGAATATTTGGAAATATTAGTAGGGATAATTAGATGCCAGATGAGTTAGTTTTGAATTATTTTAGGAAAAATTAAAATTTTGGAATATATATATATATATATATATATATATATATATATATTATATATATATATTTATAGTTATAGTTATAGTTATAAAAGGAAAAGTATTAATTATATGTATTTATAATCACTCCCTCTCCCTTCGCGAGCCCTAACGCAGCCGACCCCTTCTCCTCTACCTTCGCCCGCAGCCAACGCACGCAATCATCTTCTTCCTTTCTCTCCTTCGCGAACTCGTGCCCTAAGCCACGCCGACCATCCCTCTTCTCATCTTACCGAGCTCCTCCGCCCAAAATCGACCGACGCCAGCAGTTTCTTCTCCTTGAGGAAGGTCATCCTTCTTCTTCACCATCTTCTCTACACGAGATCTTGGAGCGATTCTCACTGAGTTAATCGTCGTCCCTTTCTTCCTAATCTACTCCTGCCGCAAGCACGAGCGGTACTGCTGACCAAACTCCGACCATCGCCGAGCAATTCGTGCTCCTTAATTGCCCGAGTGTTGGATCAGAACAAAGGGAGGAGAAAAGAGGGCATGCAATCACACATGAGGTAAGCTTTGAATTTTTCTAGGGTTTGTATTCGAAACGTTTCTCTGCTAGACTGAATAGAACAGTGATAAGAAAGCTAGGTTTCGAATTTTTTTCTAGATCTTGAAGTTGTTGGCTGCTCCGGCAGGGATGATCTCGCATTGATAACCAAGGCTAGCCTTGCTGACACCTTACTCCACATGGTAGCTGGTTGTAGGGTGTTGGAGCAGAACTGTCAATTCTCGGATGGCTTCATCAGGTAAGATCTGTGTGGTTTACTGCTTGGATTTAGTGTATGCAAGGAGTAATTTAGTTTTGGTTCTAGGAAGGTTTGGATGGTTCTGTCGGGTGTGGGGTGAATGGATTTGAATTGGAATTTAAGCATTAGCTTAATAGTGTTTCTATTTGGTTTCTTGTCGTGGGTTTTGTTAAGCTTGATTCAGATTTGGGTGTTGGGATTAGTTGTAGTGTTAATATTAGAATGTTTCCCCGTAGATATGTATTTTTGATTTGTATGTCTCCATTGGGATTTTATTTTGTGATAGGTTTGTGTAGATCAGAAGATCATGAGTTTTAGAGATTGAGTTCTATGGTGTTGCTTCTACAGCCGTGAGCCTTGTTTGAATATGTTATGACTTTGGAAGAGGTCTGGCTTAAGTTTATTAGTCCTTACCGTGAGTTGACATTGGTTCCAATTTGAACAGTGATGTTCTAGAATTAAAATCATTGAGATCATGAGTCATCATAATGTGTTGGGTGAGCAGTTGGTTAGGTTATGGATTAGAATTAATTTGAGATTTAAATCTAATAACCTAAACTTGATAATTTAGGTTTCGAAAATCTAACCTGAATTTAATCTTGGAAGATTGGAGCAATTAAGGGATAATCATTTGATTAAGATTAATTAAATGAAACGAGATAATTAGGACGATCCTAATAATGGAGATATCTCATTTAGCTATAATTTATAAATTATTGTAGCTAAACATTATGCCTTTGCTACAGGACACTAACTTGCTTTCGGACTTTTGGATGGGAGGTCCTTATTTGATACAGACTACTTTTACTCTCTGGAGGCGGGTACCCTTTGACTTATCTTTTAGATATTGTCATATTGCTATGCGTGGTTTGTTATAAATAACAGTAAGATTGTATGCTATATCTGCCTTAGTATACCTGCATTTGATATATGTTGCTTATCCTTGAGGTTATCTCCCGTTTAGATTCATACAGTCTCATTTGTTGTCTTGTGAATATATGTGCATAAATGTAGAGATATGTTCCCTCTTGCATGTTGACATTGATAGATCACTGGTTACTTTTTCAGTATACCTAGTAGGTTACGTGAGTTCCATAATATAGGATTCAGACCTATACCTAGCATACGGAGGTGTTAGTTGAGGACTTGGTGGGCGTATATGTGTTTGGGTCATGCACCATCCTTGCATTATTGCATGCTGACGATCATCGGCTCCTATGTAGTCTGAGTCCATCGTCAGTTACATGAGGATATGCACACACATCCACTCATGGGTAGTGGCTACTATAGGGTGTGTGCATTTACCCTGTATTGCTCCGCACGGTCACTATTTGGAGGGTGGTTCCGGTGCGTGGTAGCAGCTAGGGATCCCTTCTCGTCCTGAGACACGAGAAGATGAGAGCTAGACTCCCCCATTGCTTGGGGTAGGAGAGAGACCTCCGCCAGCATCCTGTCCACTCGGTCACTCAGGAGCAGTGATAGCAGGGTGCGTACAGTTGTCATAGCTCTACCCTTTCGGACGTCCATTTATGACAGGTGGACGATGATCTGACTGGTGTCAGGGGTGACACATGTCATTGCACCATATGCATATTTTGCATCGTGCATTGTTTGCTGCATTTGATTTCTGCACTTGATTAACATGCATATACTGGAGATTTGTCTACTTTGGATATCTGTTATACTTGTTCCATAGGGATTTATTTCACCCCCTGCAGGATAGATGGATTCAGGTATGTACCTGTATTTAGTATCTTCAGTATCCCTTTCCGATTGTTTATATGAGACTGTATTAGCATAGACTCTTATTGTTATTGTAACGCACTATGCATATCTGCTGGGTATTCGCTGAGTTTATGGACTCACACCGTTGCCATACTTTTTGATTTCAGGTTGATTTCTGCCAGGAGGGTCCGAGTCACCAGTCTCATGCTTGAGACGACATTCGCTTTGGTTTTTATGAGTTTCATTTTGTTTTTGAACCATGTTAGGTTTTATTTCGTTGCATTGGATTTCCGTGAACTTGTAGTAGGTGACTTTATTTATGGCATTGTACTTTTGAGTCCTATGTTGGACTATGTGTGTGGTTTTGCTGCATTCCTGCCCCCTGGCAGCTCAGGTAAGTTCGCGTTTTGGTTTCATCAGTATATTGTCATATATATGTTGATCTGTTTGGATTTGAGGCCTGAGGCCCATATAAACTGCGTGGTATGGTTATACTTGTTGTGTGTATGTGCAAATTGTCCGCCGGACAGGGGAGGTGTTGTCCGATTTTCTATTGGATCAGCGGCTCCTAGGTCTCGGGGCGTGACAGGAAATCCTCATGAAATTTCGCAAACTTTTGAAATATCTCTGTTTCTGGAATTTTATGATAATTGTGAAAACTTACCATTTTTGGAAACTTTCCAATTTTGGAAATTTCCCATTTTGGAAATTTTCAATTTTGGAAATAAGTAAGTTTTCTTTGTACCCGAAACTTACAATTATTCTGAAAACCTTTTATTTTCGGAAACTTTCCATTTATGGAAAGCACACAATTTTAGGCACTTTCTTTCAAGAAAGTCTAGACAAATTATGGGAATATTAATTGGTATTTAAATTCATAATTGGAAATTGAATTATTTACAAAATTCTTTATTTTGGATTGAGCCTCAGGGAGCCGTCCAATTTAAAGTTAGTTGTTATAATTAAATTTCCTAAATTGGATTTAAGCTGTCAAATGTTTAATTTGGATTGAGCCTCTGGGAGCCGTCCAAATTAAGTTATTGATATTAATTTTTCATAAATAAAATATGTGATCAAATCTTAGAAATTTTTGAGGTGATTCTCAAATGATAATTTCCTTATTTGATCTATGAGGTGATGCTCTTACATATTATTGTCTCCAAAATTAATTAGAAAAATTGTTTCCTATAGAGTATATTTCCTTAAATAAGATTTTTATAAAAATAATATGTGGTTGAATTAAGGGAATCTGTCTCTTAATTTAATAAGATTTGATTTAGAGAAATCAAAGTCTTAAACATATTAATTCCGAAATTGATTATGATAATTTAGGAAATTATTTCCCAAAAACAATTCCTTGAATAAAGTATGAAATTAAAATTAGGAAATCCGGTTCCTAATTCAATTAATGAGACTTAATAAATTAAGTCACATACATACTTTATTAAGGAAATCGTTAGAACATGACATAATTACATGTCATGAATGTGCATAAAAGAAAAAGGATGAGACCCAAAACCCCTTACAAAATATTAAGGCCAACACCTTCCATTAATATGGTTAGAACCGGAGTTTTGTTTCTCGTTTGGGTTGATGGACACATCCATGCCCGGCTTGAACCTCAACATGTTCAAACCATGGAATTAGTTTATGATTAATATAGTTGGAGTCAGAGGTCAATCCTTAGTTATGGTTGTTGGACACATCCAAGCCTGACTAAACGGTTGAATGAGCTCCAACCATGTTAAAACTATTTCTTGATTAATGGGGCAGCCTTAAGATTGGAGCATCGATTTGTTGTGCCACAGCCAAGGTCGATGTAAAGAGAGGTGCAGTTGGGTGCTATGTATATTGTTGCATACTTGTTAATGAGTTAACAATCCAATGATTTATGTAAACATTCAATTAGTTGATAGCATAATGTGATAGTTACGTATGTATAATATGTAATCGGTATAATTACCTACCTTCATAGCTAAGAATAACTTGATGGACTCTAGCCATCGTTGTTCTTATCTATGGTTGGATATCAACCTATTTGGAGATGTTCCTACGATCTCCCGAATTGATAAAAAGGGTTATTCAATTCGAAAAAATAAATAAGATTTAATTAATGTATATTGATGCATTCTTTATCATTCTTATCACATAAGCTCAATTTGTATTTCTAGGATAATCACCTGATCATGTCTTCTCTGAATTTGCGTTCCATTTTGGACATCAATAAGCTGACTGGGCCAAACTTCATGGACTGGCTTCGAAACTTGAGGATAGTCCTCAAGGCAGAAAAGCTTGCTTATGTCCTTGAAGAACAACTTCCCAACCATCCTCCTGAAGATGCAACTCCAGACCAGTTAGTGGCCTATCAAAAACATGTGGCCAATTCTGAACTTGCGAGTTGCATCATGCTGACCGCTATGGTACCTGAGCTACAAAAGCAGCATGAGCATATGGATGCTCATACCATCGCCTTCCATCTTCATGAGTTGTTTGACGAGCAGGCGAGATCCGAAAGGTTTGAGGTCTCCAAACTCCTCTTCACCTCTAAGATGCATGAAGGCACTTCTGTCTCACAGATTGTGTTGAAGATGTTGGGGTACATTGAGTGACTAGGCACACTCGGATTTGCAATGGATCACGAACTAAGTATTGACTTAATTCTGCATTGTTTGCCCAAGAGTTACTCACAATTTGTGATGAACTATCGGATGAACAAACTGGAGACTACCATTCCTGAGTTGCTTAACCTGTTGAAGACTGTAGAGCCTTCTGTAAAGCAGGATCAGAAGACGGTACTGTTAGTTGGTTCCTCAAAGAAAGGCTCTAAGAGGAAGCCCAAAGAACAAAATAAGGGAAGGAAGAAAAAAGCCAAAAAGATTGAAAAGGCACCAAAAGGCACTTGCCATCACTGCGGCAAGGAGGGCCACTAGCGAAGAAACTGCAAGGTTTATCTTGAGTCCTTGAAGAAGAAGGCATCCGATGTCCCATCCTCTTCAGGTATCTTTGTTATTGAATGCCACTCTATTTCCTCGTACACCTGGGTACTTGATACTGGGTGTAGCTCACATATATGTAATGACATACAGGGGCTAAGGAATAGAAGAAGACTCGTCAAGGGAGAAGCAAATTTGCGAGTTGGAAATAGAGCAAAGATTGTTGCTGTTGCCATCGGAACATATTTGCTAAAGCTCCCTACTGGACTTGTCTTAGAATTGGATAATTGTTATTTTGTTCCTTTATTAATAAAGAACATTGTATCTATTTCATGCTTGAATGAAAAGGGTTATCATTTAATTTTTAGTAACAATTGCTGTTACATAACTTTAAATGGTGTTCTTTATGGGACCGGAACTTTATGCAATGGTATCTACACGTTAGATTTATCTGGTGACGTTTTCAATATCGAAGTTAGCAACAAACATGCTCGAATAGATAATCAAATAGACTCCTATACGTGGCATTGTCGTCTTGGCCATGTAAGTAAGAAACGCATGACCAAATTACACCGATGTGGAATTCTGGAATCATTTGAACCCGGTTCATTTGATACATGCGAATCATGCTTAAAAGGCAAGATGACCAAATTACCCTTTTCCGGAAAAGGTAAACCAGTGGGAGAATTGCTTGGTCTAATACATACTGATGTATGTGGACCAATGTCAACTCTTGCACAAGGAGGTTATAGCTACTTCATTACCTTTATCGATGATCACTCATGATTCGGGTATGTGTTCTTAATGAAACACAAATCTGAAGCTTTTGAGAAATTCAAAAAGTTCAGAAGTGAAGTAGAGAAACAGCTTGGCAAAAGTATTAAGATACTTCGATCCGATCGGGGTGGTGAATACTTAAGTCAAGAGTTTCAAGATTATCTTAGGGACAATGGGATATTGTCTCAATGAACTCCGCCATATACATCACAGCATAATGGTGTATCTGAGAGGCGTAACCGAACCTTGATGGACATGGTTAGATCTATGATGAATCATGCAACTCTTCTAAAATCATTTTGGGGCTATGCGCTTAAGACAGCTGTTTACTTACTAAACAGAGTCCCGACCAAGGTAGTCTCTACTACTCCATATGAGACGTGGAATAGTAAGAAACCTCATTTATCTCACCTAAAGATATGGGGTTGTCCTGCTTATGTAAAGCGGACTGTATCAGACAAATTGGTTGCTAAGTCTGATAAATGTCTATTTATTGGATACCCTAAGGAAACGAAAGGTTACCAATTCTATCATCCCTTTGAACAAAAGGTGTTTGTTTCAAGGCATGCTGTATTTCTAGAAAAAGAATTTCTTTTACAAGAAAACAGTGGGAGTAGCATTGAACTTGAAGAAGTTCAAGAAACTCCAATAGACATTACAGAGACACCTAGTCTAGACTCACAACCAATAACTCATAATGATGAGCTATCAGTTGAACATAAAATAACACCACTTCTTCGTAGGTCTGATTGGACACGCAATATTCCAGAGAGATACGGATTTCTCATAAGTGAATCGAACGACGTGTTACTCATTAACGATGATGAACCTATCAGTTATGAAGATGTTCTGAAAAGTTCAGAAAGGGATAAATGGCTTGAAGCCATGAAGTCGGAAATGGATTCCATGTACAAAAATCAAGTATGGGACTTGGTTAACCCACCTGAAGGGATTAAGCCCATAGGGTGCAAGTGGGTTGTCAAGAAGAAAACCGACATGGAAGGTAATGTTATAACCTTTAAGGCTAGATTAGTGGCAAAAGGATATCGTCAGAAACAAGGAATTGATTATGACGAAACCTATTCACCAGTAGCTATGCTTAAATCCATCCAGATGCTCCTGGTCATAGCAGCTCATTATGATTATGAGATATGGCAAATGGATGTGAAAACAGCTTTCCTTAATGGAAACCTGCTTGAGGATGTATACATGATACAACCTGAAGGTTTTGTTGGTGCAGGAAGCACCATATCGAACCTGGTTTTGATATTGGCAAAGGATTCAAAGTTAAGTTTATTTGTGATCTAACGTTGTTCACTGAGTGTGCAGAAAAAAGCCCTAGCGAAGGACTGCCAGGCAACTGGCGAAGGACTGCCAGTATCCAAGCCCTAGCGAAGGACTGCTAGGCAACTGGCGAAGGACTGCTATCAATCCAAGCCCTAGCGAAGGACTGCTAGGCAACTGGGAGCGAAGGACTGCTAGGCAACTGGCGAAGGACTGCCAGCAATCCAAGCCCTAGCGAAGGACTGCTAGGCAACTGGAGAAGGACTGCCAGCATCAAAGACCTGGCGAAGGACTGCTAGGCAACTAGCGAAGGACAGCCAGTATCCAAGCCCTAGCGAAGGACTGCTAGGCAACTGGTGAAGGATTGCAAGCCTCAAAGCCCTAGCGAAGGAATGCTAGGCACCGAACGAAGGACAGCTCGGCACCCAAGACCTGACAAAGGACCGTCAGGCAAAAGTCCAACCAAAGGGGCGGTTGGCATCAGGTAAACTCTCCCGAGAGGAGTAGGTGTGGACGCGTTCCCCATCGAGGGAACAGTAGGCGTCGGTTCGACCTAGGACTCCATTTTGGAGACCAAAGTCAGAACCAAGACAGCTAAGGCTGTATAAAATAAATAATTGATTGTGTTATTGTGTTTTGGACTAACCCTGGATGCAGGACCGAAGGAACGTGTGTCTGTAACTCAGAGAGCCTCAAAGGAGTGAGGCAGCAACTGAGTAAGGCGCCCTGAGTGTCCAGGGCGCCCTCAAGGTGAACCAGAACCAAGCGAAGTAAAAAGAGCTTCGGCTACTTACTGGGCAAGGCGCCCTCAGCAGCGAAGGCGCCCTCGTCAGCGAAGGCGCCCTCAGCAGCTAGGGCGCCTCCAAGCCCAAGACTGCGAAGCCAGCTTTATCCACAGCCGAGAATTCTGCGCGGAAGAAGTCAGCCAAGGCGCCCTCTGCGACCAGGGTGCCCCAGAGGTCAAACCTCATCCCTATTGCGGTGGGATAACGCTTGACCGAGCGAAGCGCGGATCTGCTGACACGTGGCAGGGCGCCCCCGACATCCAGGGTGCCCTAGGTGCTATAAATAGCACCCCTCGACCCCAAGCTTCAAAAAAAACAACTTCATACCAAAGCTTCCATACTCTTCTGTGCTCACGCCTTGTTCCAGAAACTGCCCAACTCGAGCGACGACGTCCTGCTGCTCCGGAAAGTCAACCTACAACCGGACGTCGGTAACAGAAGAAATTTCGTTTAAAAGTTTATAGTGCTGTACTTGTAAATCTCTTTCTGTAAACTGATTTTGCGTTCATATAGAATTGCCTAAAGTAAATGATCAACGATCGTGGGCCTTGGAGTAGGAGTCGACCTAGGCTCCAAACCAAGTAAAAAGACTATGTTCGCGTGTTTTGTTTATTTCCGCTGTGCAAATTACTCTCTCCATAAATTCGAAAAGTTTGTCGATATTCACCCCCCCCCTCTATCGACTCTATCGATCCAACAGGTTTCACATCGGTTAATAAAACCAAAGTATGCAAGCTTCGACGATCCATATATGGACTAAAGCAAGCATCCAGGAGCTGGAACATCCGTTTTGATGAGACAATCAAAGAGTTTGATTTCTCACAAAATCCTGACGAACCTTGTGTGTACAAGAAGGTTAGTGGGAGTGCAGTCGTATTCCTAGTGTTATATGTCGATGACATATTACTTATAGGAAACGATATATCAGTCTTACAGTTAGTTAAAATTTGGTTGTCCAAAACTTTCTCCATGAAAGACCTGGGAGAAGCAACCTATATCCTTGGGATTACAATCTATAGAGATAGATCAAAACGATTGCTTGGTCTTTCGCAGTCTACATATATAGACCGAGTACTAGAAAGGTTTAGCATGTCGGAATCCAAGAAAGGTTACCTTCCCATCAGGCATGGGATCAACCTTTCGAAGTCTATGTGTCCACGCACAAAAAACGAGAGGATTTGCATGAATAAGATTCCTTATGCATCCGCGATAGGATCTATCATGTATGCTATGTTATGTACTAGGCCCGATGTATCGTATGCTCTGAGCGTCACAAGCAGATACCAGTCTGAACCAGGAATGGATCATTGGGCGGTTGTCAAGACAATCCTCAATTACTTAAGAAGCACTAAGGATGTATTCCTAATATATGGAGAAGGTGATATGGTAATACGTGGGTATACAGATGCCAGTTTCCAGACAGATAAGGATGACTCCAAATCTCAGTCCGGATACGTATTTATTTTGAATGGAGGCGCAATAAGTTGGAAGAGTTCCAAGCAAGACACCGTAGCGGATTCTACCACGGAAGCAGAATATATTGCAGCTTCGGAAGCAGCAAAGGAAGCAGTCTGGATCAAGAAGTTTGTCTCAGAACTTGGTGTGGTTCCAACCATTGATGAAGCAATATCGGTTTACTGCGACAACAATGGAGCTATTGCACAAGCGAAGGAACCAAGGTCTCATCAGCGATCCAAACATGTGCTTCTCCGCTATCATCTGATCAGAGAGATTATAAGTAGGAATGATATACAAATTGAGAAAATTCCCACTGAAAGGAATTTAGCGGATCCTTTAACTAAGGTCTTGCCTCAAAGTAAGTTTGAGGGTCATGTTAGAGCCTGTGGTATTGGGTACCGTAGCGATTGACATTAGGCCAAGTGGGAGTTTGTTAGTGATATGAGAGAAGTGTCCTAAGACAATCGCCTTATGATTGTAATCATTTATTTTAATAAATGAATATTCACTATTTGAGTATACATGTTTGTGTATTTGATTGAGATCTTAAACTCATTTACTGAATGTTCGCAATACAATTCACAGTATGAGAGAATTTGTGATGAATTCACAACTAGTGATTATCTCTACATGTGCAATTGTGAAGTATTGAAATTGTCCCTAGTTGATGAATTGATAAATACGGACACTATCAATTCTGTTGAGACTAGCATGGGTTATTCTCTAATCAGCTGATTCTCACTGGCTGGTGACATTGAGATGTCCGGAGATAAACATGAATGCTAGTTAAGGGAACTAGTTCATTGGAGTGACTGGCTGTAAAACTTCATATGGTAGTCTACATATAGATATGTCAGTGAAGTTCTTACTGCAGCTTAAGTGTGATGTTCCTTTGACTTGCGGTGTTCAAGTCATCTTGGTCATGGAGACTTATACTTTGACATCTTAAGCAAGCATCTCCAAGGAGGTGTGGACCCAGGATGATTGGGTATAAGCCGAAATGCCCGAAGATGTTTGAACAGCCTACAAAGGATTCACCACTCCTTGCGAGGAGATGTATAGCCGAGACTTATCGTCGGATTGTTACTCGAAGCCTCTGGCCAGAGCATGACATGCTCAGAGTATGAATCTCTTAAATACATAAGAGTAATTAGAATCCGTAGGACGAGAAAACGTTACTTGGGCTAGGTATGACGTAGTCAGCCTAGTGGGGACTGACACACATAGACCATGTCCTGAACCAAGTGGGTATAAGATGGTGAAGGGAATGGGGCACGATTCATTATAGCTGCTGAAGGGTTTCAGAATTGTTTCTGAGGTCAACCGTTGATCTTTCGATTAATTGGGGATCATGATGTACTACTAGGTGCCACTCATGATCATTCTATAATTGATTAATTATAGACGGCCAACATAAATCGAAAGCCTATTTAGTCACACGCACTACGAGTTATCCGGGGGATTTAAAACGAGTTGAAAATTTGATTTTTCCAATCAACAGAGATTAGGTTTGGTTGAGCCAAACGATAAGTCGAATCTGAATTTTTCAGAGACGCATCGGAAGCGTAAAATGGCTAAGTCTTTTGAAGACTTAATAGATGAATTAAATAAGTTTAATTCATTGGGGCGTGGCTTGGATGGGCCGGCCAAAGAGGGCCTCCATCCTCTTTGCTTGGCCGGCCACAACAAAGGGAGAGAACCAAGTTTTTGGATCAATTTATAAAATAAACCAAGTGTGGTTTGTTTTATAATAAACCAAGGTTTGGTTTATTTCTTCATGGAAATTAAAATGAACAATGGATTGGTTTATTTTATAAAATCAATCATGGATTGATTTACCATGATAAGGAAATTTATTCCATAGAAGAGAAGAGACTTGATTGATTTTTATCATGAATTAAAATATGATTTTAACCATGATATAAAATCAAACGTGGCATGATGGAATATGTTATTCCATATTTGAGAGGCTTGATGGTTGAGAGGCTACTATATAAAGGACCCAAGGCAAGGCTTGAAAAATAATCGAACAGATGAAGGCATAGGCTCTCTCCCTCTCTTTCTCTCCTTCTCTTCTCCCCTTCTTGTCGTGCGCCAACCAGCCCCAAGAAGGAGCTGTTGGGACCGGGTGCATGTTGACATGGATACGGGTTCGTAATTTAAAAAAATAATTACGTACAGTGGAAGAATTAGCATAAATAATTTCTCAAATTATTTTAACCACGTATCTAGCATGCAATCTTATGATGTGTGGACATGATCATAAATTAAAATTTTGCAGAAAGTAAACTAATTTACTCAATACCTCGCATAACTCGAAGTAAGGGACGAGATCCAACCGTAGCGTCCCTTGGAAGCTTCGCCTCTATTCGCGTCCACGCCGAGTTCTCTTCGGGATGACTTCACAAAGCCACGAGTTTCGTGCCGACAAGAACTACTAGATTCTCCAAAGGCACAACTAGAATATCAAGAGAGAGAGATGGAAACTAACCACCAAGTAACGGAATCAAGATTCCGTGAAGGAAGGAAGGAGTCGCGACCCGCTTCGTCTTGGTGGTGGCTCACGGCAAGGGAAGGTGGCGCCGGCCCTAGAGGGATGGTGAGGGCGCCGGCCCTAGAGGGAGAGGGAGAGAAGGAGAGGAAGAGAGGCTAGGCAAGAATCCTTGATCACTTGAATTAAATTTCAAAGCCTTGCCTTGGTACCTTTATATAGTAGCCTCTTAATCGCCAAGTCTCCTCTTAAAGGAATTTTTCATAAGAAATTTATCTTTATAAATTTTTCTATGAATTATTCCGTTATACCAAGTTTTTATTATAACTCTATTTATAATAAAAACAACCATGTCTCCCCTTTTATTATGGAATAAAATTTATTATAAATTTTTCTTATCATGGAAAAATCAATTCATAATTGATTTTATAAAATAAAATAAACCAATCCATGGTTCATTTTAATTTTCAAAAAAAAGAATAAATTTATTATATAAATTTTTCTTATCATGGAAAAATCAATTCATAATTGATTTTATAAAATAAAATAAACCAATCCATGGTTCATTTTAATTTCCATAAAAAGAATAAATTTATTATATAAATTTTTCCTATCATGAAAAAATCAATTCATAATTGATTTTATAAAATAAACCAATCCAAGGTTTATTTTAATTTCCGTGAAAATAAATCTCTTATATAAATTTCTTTATATAAATTTATTTATCCATAATTTTATAAAACAAATCGCGCTTGATTTATTTTATAATTTAAACCAAATAAATTGGTTTCCCTCCTTTATTGTGACGACCAAACCAAAGAGGGTGGGCACCCTCTTTGGCCGGCCACACCAAGCCAAAACCCTTACGAATTAAACTCATTTAATTCGTCCAATAAGCCTTCAAAAGGCTTAGCCATTTTAAGCTTCCGATGTGCCTCTGATAAATTCAGATTCTACTTATTTCTCTTGATTGGAAAATCTAATTTTCAACTCGTTTTAAATCCCTCGGATTACTCGTAGTGCGTGTGACTAAATAGGCTTTCGATTTATATTGGCCGTCTATAATCAACTAATTATAGAACGATCATGAGTGGCACCTAGTAGTACATCATGACCCCCAATTAATCGAAATATCAACGGTTGACCTCATTCTGAAACCCTTCAGCTGCTATAATGAGTTGTGCCTCATTCCCTTCACCATCTTATACCCACTTGGTTCAGGACACGGTCTATGTGTGTCAATCCCCACTAGGCTGACTACGTCACACCTAGCCCAAGTAATGTCTTTCTCGTCCAACGGATTCTAATTACTCCCATGTTTCCTAGAGATTCATACTTGGAACATGTCATGCTCTGGCCAGAGACTTCGAGTAACAATCCGACGATAGGCCTTGGGTATACATCTCCTCGCAAGGAGTGGTGAATCCTTTGTAGGTTGTTCAAACATCTTCGGGCACTTTGGCTTATACTCAACCATCCTGGGTCCACACCTCCTTAGAGATGCTTGCTTAAGATGTCAAAGTATAAGTCTCCGTGACCAAGATGACTTGAACACCGCAAGTCAAAGGAACATCGCACTTAAGCTGCAGTAATAACTTTCATTGACATATCTATATGTAGATTACCATATGAAGTTTGACAGCTAGTCACTCCAATGAACTAGTTCCCTTAACTAGCATTCATGTTTATCTCCGGACATCTCAATGTCACCAGCCAGTGAGAATCAGCTGATTAGAGAATAACTCATGCTAGTCTCAACAGAATTGATAGTGTCCGTATTTATCAATTCATCGACTAGGGATATTTTCAATACTTCACAATTGCACATGTAGAGATTATCACTAGTTGTGATTCCATCACAAATTCTCTCATGCTGTGAATTGTATTGCGGACATTCAGTAAATGAGTTTAGGATCCCAATCAAATACACAAACATGTATACTCAAATAGTGAATATTCATTTATTAAAATAAATGTTTACAATCATAAGGTGATTGCCTTAGGACACTTCTCTCATATTACTAACAGGAGCACCAGCTGGCCGCCCCTGCCCTTTCCCTGCCGACCACCACCTGCTGCCGGATGAAGGTGCTGCCGGAATTAGAGTTTGCCACAAGGATCTTTTTGCCGCAAGCCTCTTCTATTGCTTCGTCGGAATTTTGATTCCGGCCATCCTTTTGTGGTTAGTCTTCCGACTTCTCTCTTGGTTTTTCTTGTCGCGTTCTCGGAGAATCTAGTAGTTCTCGAGAACATGAAACTCGTGGCTTTGCGAAGTCATCCCGAAGATACTCGGCGTGGACGCGAATAGAGGCGGAGCTTCCAAGGGACGCTTACGGTTGGATCTCGTCCCTTCCTTCGAGTTACGCGAGGTAATACGTAAATTAGTTTACGTTTCTGCAAAATTTTAAATATATGATCATGTCTACACAAGATAAAATTGCATGCTTAGATGTGTGGTTAAATAATTTGAGAAATTATTTATGTTAAACCTTCCGCTGCACATAATTAATTTTAAAATTACGAACCCGCATCCATGTCAACATGCACCCGGTCCCAACAGAATATTCATTTCAGGGGGAGGAAACTGAACTTCTGTTATAAATTCTTTACTTGTTATCTTTTTAACTTCACCTTTTGAACTGTGTTGCCATAAATCAAAAAGGGGGAGATTGTTGGTATTGGAAGCACGAAAGACAAACCTAGGTTTTGATAATAGCAAAGGGTTCAGAAGTTAAGGTGTTGTTGTGATCTAACAAGCTTACTAAGTGTGCAGGAAAGCCCTAGGTACACTAGGCAAGAAGTCCTGGCAAAGGGCTGGGCACCGAAGACCTGACTGGAAGTTGGGCAAGAAGACCATGTCGCGGACTGGGCACGAAGACCTGATCGGGAGGATTGGGCAAAAGTCCAACCGGAGGAGCCGGTTGGCAAAAGGTAAACTCTCCTGAGAGGATTAGGTGAGGACGTGTTCCCCATGCGAGGGAACAGTAGGCGTCGGTTCGACCTAGGGTTCCATTTGGGAGACCCAAAGTCAGAACCAAGACAGCTTAGGCTGTAAACAATGGCTAACATACTTGCTTCTTGTGTTTTGGAACTAACCTTGGTTGCATGGAACAAAGGAAAGGTGTTTCTGTAGCTCAGGCGCCTCAATGGACTGAGGCGCCTCACTGGGCTAGGCGCTCGTATGGATACGGGTGCCCCAGTTCAAGGCCATATCAAAACCAACAAAGCAAACTGCCACGAAGCCTCTGGACCAAGTTAGCTCAGGCGCCTGTGTTAACACAGGCGCCCCCATCAGCCTAGGCGCCTCAATGTAGGGGATAAGCGCTGACCGAACCTGCGGATAGGAGTTCTCGTAGGAGAGGCCACGTGTCAGGCGCCCCCATCGATACAGGTGCCCCTATGGCTGCTATAAAAGGGGGTTCACCCCCAAGGCTTCACAGAATCTCACTCACATCGGTCCAAACACTTTCGTTCAAGCGCTACACTCCAACAAGCTCCGACTTCGCGATTCCAGCGCAGACGACGACCCTCTTCTCCGAATTTCCATCCACCTCGGGCGTCGGTAATTTTTAATTACGAAAAGTGTTGTAGTTTCGATTTTAGTTCTATATCTGTACTCAACCTGTAAAAGATTTTTAACGAATATAGAATTGCCCAACGTAAACGGTCAAGGATCGTGGGCCTTGGAGTAGGAGCCAACCATGACTCCAAACCAAGTAAAACCAACTTGTGTTAGCGATTGTTTTATTGTTTTTCGATGCGTAATCGCTCTACTTTTCCGAAAAATTTAATATCGATATTCACCCCCCCCCTCTATCGATTTTCTCCGATCCAACAGAATCTTGCTAGGGTCTTTTCCAAGGTATCAAGTCTTGCCCTCAAGGATTGATTTTCCTTTTTAGATTTCTAACCCTAGAATCCATATGTCCACCGTGGACATTCCTATACCTACCCATCTTCCTAGGCATGTGTCTCCCCTTCTTGGGGTTAATGCCTTGATCCTTAGGTACAAAGGTCTTAGGTCTATCATGATGCATGCTGTTCCTAGGGTTTTTATTTACCTTGTTAACCCTATTCCTATCATGATATTTAAAACCATGGTTATGCACAAGCAAACAATTTTCATTAATTCTAGCATGCATGGATGAATAATTAACTCTATTTTTATCATGCATAGAAGAACTTGAACTTGAATTACATTTTAACTTAGGGTAAGGAATTACCTCCCTTACCCTTGTAGTTCCTCCTTGACATGGGCTTCTTTTCTTCCTTTCCTCCTTTTGTTGGATCGAGAGAAACGATAGAGGGGGGGTGAATATCGTAAAACGTTCGGATTCGTAAAAGAGAATTAGTAGCGAAAATAATTAAAGTAAGACACACGCGAACACCGAGATTTTACTTGGTTCGGAGTCGCGGTCGGCTCCTACTCCAAGGCCCACGGTCGTTGACCGTTTACTGCGGGCAATTCTATATAAGCAAAAAGTTTACAGGAATAGATTACAAGATTAGTACTGTAAACTAAAAGAAAGCCGCTCTTAGTTACCGACGTCCGGAGTAGATCGTATTTTCGAAGCAGAGGGACGTCGTCGGCACTCGTATCTCGAGTCGGGAGGTTTCCGGGACAGAGCGCTGGAGCAAAAGAGCGTGAATGTGTTGGAAGAATTCTTGTTCTGAAGCCTTGGGGTCGAGGGCCATTTTATAGCCCCTGGGGGCGACCGTAACGTTGGGCGTGCCCCCCCCACATGTCATCTGATCTGAGCTCCTCTCGGTCAGCTCTGATCCCTTCAAGCTCGGGATCACACTTTGACGGGGGCGCCCAGGACGCTGGGGGCGCCCTGGTTGACCCTTTCAGCGGGCTTCTTGACTGGATGAAGTTTATCCTCTTCGTTGGCTTGAACCCGGGGCGCCTGGGCACTGGGGGCGCCCTGGTGCACGGGGGCGCCCGGGATCTCGGGGGCACCCCGCCCATGAGCTGTCGAAGCGTACATTTGCTCCACTTCTTTTTGTATTCACCTTGGGGGCGCCCGGGACACTCAGGGCGCCCTACTCAGCTTCTACCTCACTCCTTTGAGGCTCTCTGAGCTGCAGACACTCGTTCCTTCGGTCCTGCATCCAGGGTTAGTCCAAAATAACATAGAGCAATAATATGTTAGTTTTATACAGCCTTAGCTGTCTTGGTTCTGACTTTGGGTCACCCAAATGGAGCCCTAGGTCAAACCGACGCCTATTGTTCCCTCGACGGGGAACGCGTCCTCACCTACTCCTCTCAGGAGAATTTACCTGATGCCAACCGGCTCCTCCGATTAGACTTTTTGCCCAGTAGTCCTTCGCCAGGTGCCTAGCTGTCCTTCGCCTGGTCTTCAGTACCAAGTTGTCCTTCGCCTGGTGCCTATCTGTCCTTCGCTAGGTCTTTAGTACCAAGCTGTCCTTCGCCTGGTGCCTAGCAGTCCTTCGCTAGGTCTTTGTATCCTGACATTCCTTCGCCAGGTGCCTAGCAGTCCT
This sequence comes from Boesenbergia rotunda, assembly GCA_024364735.1. Taxonomy (NCBI): domain Eukaryota; kingdom Viridiplantae; phylum Streptophyta; class Magnoliopsida; order Zingiberales; family Zingiberaceae; genus Boesenbergia; species Boesenbergia rotunda. The sequence goes on along the minus strand of JAGFNQ010000607.1, from coordinate 285,496 downwards.
TCGCTTAGGTCTTGTATCCTGGCATTCCTTCACCATGTGCCTAGCAGTCCTTCGCTAGGTCTTTGTATCCTGGCATTCCTTCACCAGGTGCCTAGCAGTCCTTCGCTAGGACTTTTCCTGCACACTTGAGTAACATGTTAGATAAACATTATATCTTAACTTTTGAACCCTTTTGCCATTATCAAAATACAGGTTCGCCTTGGGTGCTTTCTGCACCAACAATCTCCCGCTTTTTGATTTATGGCAACCCTGGTTCATAAAGTTAAGTTAATCAGAACATCTAAAATGAAATTTTGTTTCCTCCCCCTGGAAGGAATCTCCCCCTAGATTTTTCAAAAGTTCGTGGGGTTTTGAAACTAACTTCTAAGTCTAAAGATGGATTTAGTTTTACTTAGAACAATTTTCAACAGAAACTTTACAGACATATTTTCCAACATAATTTTGGTTGTGCACTTTGGAAAATTCATACTTATAGGAAAATTTTTGAAAACTTAAGTTTAAATACTTAGAAAAATTTGAAAACTTAAGTTTTAAATACTAGGAAAATTTAAAAACTTAAGTTTAAGTACTTAGGAAAATTTTGAAAACTTAAGATTAAGTACTTAGGAAAATTTTGAAAACTTATGTTTTAAGTACTAGGAAAATTTTGAAAACTTAAGTTTAATTACTAGGAAAATTTTGAAAACTTAAGTTTAATTACTTAGGAAAATTTTGAAAACTTAAGTTTTAAGTACTAGGAAATTTTGAAAACTTGAGTTTAAAGTACTTAGAAAATTTTGAAAACTTAAGTTTAAGTACTTAGGAGAATTTTGAAAACTTAAGTTTAAGTACTTAGGAAATTTTGAAAAAAACTTAGTACTTTTGAAAAAAAAACTTAGTACTTTTGAAAAAAGAATAGAGTTTGAAATTTTGGATTTAGAAAAAAATCTCTCTTTTCCTATCTCTCCCCCATTGCCATATATCAAAAAGAAATATAGCAAAAAAAATTGCATAATAGCAGAAAAAATAAACTGCATAATTTGCTGTACTGAACCAATTCAAGATTTGAACCAAACCAAATCAGATTTAATTATCTCTTTTGGGGTCCTGTCTAACCCAATTAGCTACTTACTAACTGTTATAAACAGTAGTTTTTGCTAGGGTTAGTCAAGTTAAGTGTTCTGTTTAAGTTAGATTTTCTAAACTTGACACTTGACTTGATTACTGTTTAAGTTATATTTAGTGCCCCAATTTCTGCAGATGCACTGACTTAAAACATCTTGAATTAAGGCAAAGACCTAAGCATCTCAACCTATTCTAGGTTATCAATCAAACGTACCCTAAGGTGCTTGTGAGATGCTGGCTTCTGAATCTATAGGTGCATGCAGTTCTAGGGTTAGGGCCTAGGCTAAGTCCATTTGTGAAAAAGCCCTAGTTTTGAAGGGGTGGTTTTTGAAAAGAAAACTAAGTCGAAAACTGCAAAAAAAACTGTTAAAAAAATTGATTTTTAAATTCAGTAAAGCAGTTTTAAAACTATTTTTAAAAGCTGATTTTTCAAATTAAAAGAACCCAAAAATAGAGTAATCCTATTCTACTAAGCATAATCCTAATGAAGATCAGATAATCATGAAAAGCAAGTAATCAACCCCATAAGTCAGCTGGTATGAGAGAGAACCAACACAGTCATACAAGTCAAACATGAATCAACCCTACTGAGTAGGGGCAGTCAAATAGTCACTAGTACAATGTCACTCGAGTCTAGGAGGAGGGACCAGGATGATCAGATGAGCCCGTGTGCCAGGATCGAAATAGTGCCATCATCTCGTCATATCGTGCATCGCTAGTCTCTCTATCGGCTCTGCGGGCACTCATATACTCGGTGTAATAGCCCTGATTTGCCTCCATTCCTTCGGCATGATTTGCCTCCACTTCCTCTCGGAGGCTCTGGATTTGCGTCTCGAGCCGTGTCACTCTCTCGTATAGTGTCGGTGGAGGGGGCTCGTATATGTGCTCACGAACCTCGGCTGCCAGATCTCCGACATCTACCTCAACATCCTCGTCAGAGTCGACCGGTGGTCCGGCTCGCTGGCGTCTCCACGACAAAACCCCGGTACTCGAGACCTCTATACCAGCTAGGGAGAAGTTCCTATAACCTATCTTGTCGTAATCAGTCAGTGCGGCCGTCTCTCCCTCGGTGATGTTACGACCATGGTAATGTAAAATGGAAGTGATGATGTGGCAATAGGGAGTGCGTACCCGCCCCTGCGTGGTAACACTGGACGCATGTAGGATCGCATGGAACATGTGTAGTCCAATGTCGATATCAAGCTGATGCGTCAGTGCGTATAGGAGGAAGGTGTGAAATGGTCGCATGGTAGCGACGTCTCTAGTGGATAACGGCAGAATGCATCGAACTATAACTCTATATAGAGCGTAGTCCTGGACCTGAAGGTCAACAGACTGAAATCGTCTGGCCAGGGGGTTTCTAACATGTGTATAGAAATAGGAGTGTAGGGAATCTAGGGTGATGTGAGAGTAGGGAGCATCAAAGGGAGGCTCCCTAGGAGGGTAACAACAAAAGGTGGACTGAGAGGGTCGTAGTCCAAGAAATCGGTTGAGTAGTGTAGGTGTGATTGTCAGGGGAATCCCTTGGACGGTGGTGACGAACAAAAGACCATCCTGTCTAATTATGTTATTATAGAATTCTGCATATAAGGATGTGTTAATCGGGAGAGTGCAGAATATGAGATTGTCGAGTTGGTAGAAGTTTATAACATTCATTGCTAAGGGACAGGATTGGGTGAAGAATTGCCTATTTAAGTAGCTCGTTTTTATAGGCTTGTATGTCGTTCGAGCAAACTTATTACACAGTTCTAAAGTTGGGAACCTAGGATCAGGACTAGGTTCAGTACCGGGTTCTGCCTGGTTTGCTCGGCGTTTTCTAAGATAAGAAATATGCATTTAAAGGAAGGAATTTAAGAAAAATAATTTTTGAATGCAAAAAAAATTATACCGGGTAGCTCGGGGAGGCATTGTCAAAGATGAGAGCTTGAGAATGTTGCAAGGTCTCTTGGAAGGTAGGGAGTTGAAGAGGAGAGGAGTTTTTGGTGTGGGAAGTGAGTGAGGCTTGAAGGCTTTTTATAGGGCTCGGCCGGGGGCCCTGGTGTGTGAGGGCGCCCCGTGCAGAGCTGCAGCTGCCTTTTGGCAGCTTTCAGCTTTTGACTACTCATATGGGGGCGCCCGCAAGGGCCGGGGTGCCCCGGTCAAGTAGATTTGGCTGTTGCTTTGCCTTGAATGAAGAGAAAGTCATGAGGGGGCGCCCTAGGAGTCACGGGCGCCCGGAGTATGTAGGAAATGACAAATTTGATGTTTTGTTGACCATTTGACCATGGTTTGATTGTTTTGACTGAGATGTGACATGACCTGATTGCTTTGACTATGGTTTGACTGCTTTGACCATGGTTTGATTAGTTTGACCATGGTTTGACTAGTGTTAGGTTAATTCCGTTCTAAAATGTATTTAAACAATAATGTCGGTATTAAATGAATTTCGATTAAGTTAATTTTTACCGTCTCACCCAATTCTAGGGTTATCAATCACGTTAGCCTTACGGGATTTTGTGAGACAGGTTTTGGTAGTTAGAATTAGTTTGAAAAATTGTGATTTATTAAAAAAACTTCATTTAATTTTGAAAAACAGTTGATTTTGAGTTTGTTAAAAAAAATGTTTGAATCTATAATTAACTGAAAGTTTGTGTTAGATTCGAATTTGACAAAGAATAATTTGAATTTGAATTTCAAAAATTGACTTCCAGGTCTTGGCGAGGCACTAGGCCTTCTTTGGCCGTAGCCTTATTGGATCATCAACCCTTTCCTTGACAAAGCCTTTTAAAGAAATTTCATTTTCAAAATTATTTCTTGAAAAATTCTGGTCTAACTAGCTTGGGTCTTGGATCGGTAGCTTCGGCTAGTTTCACCAGTCTAAAGAGACCAAGTAGGGAATACTTGACCTTATTAGAATTGGCTTCCCTAACGTACTATCATCTCACCTCCACCCAATACTATGTTGTTCAAATTTCAGTTAAGTTGGTTCAATCCTTAAACTAATCATTCCAAAATCTAAACATGGTAAATTGCAGAAATTAAATAAACAAGCAATCATGCAATTTGCAAACAAAGATTAAATTTTATCTAACAATAAATATTATTTTTAATTTGGCTCCCCCTGGACTAAAGCCACGATAATGGTTAGGCAAGATATGAATCTTGTCCTTGGGGATCCAATACTAATTTGATCCAGTTTGTTTGTTCAGGCACAGTTTAGGTACCCATGCCTGAACTTTATTTCTGGACTTGTTCAGTACAGCAAAGTAGGATCTTTGTCTAGATTTGGTTCTATAGCCTAGTCCGGATCGATTTAGAACCGATTTCTGTTTTCCAAGAATCATGTCAAGACCCTTGGAACCAGAAGTGAATCGTTCTAAAGCTGATCTAAGGTCCTTAACCTGAGTTTTCAGGGAGGAGTTCTCTTTCTCAAGTTTTTCAACTTGAGTAGAGGTTCCTTCTTGAAACTTCTCAGTTAAGGATCTAGAGTCAGCTCCCTCTTTCAAGAGCTTTACTTCCTGTCGGACGGATTCGACTCGGAGTTTAGCTTTCGCCAAATCTCGAGAAAGATAAGAAATTAACTCATTTAACTGACTTCTAGAAAAACCACTTACCTTAATTTCGCCGTCCTCTGAAAATGTCAGTCTTCCATCGTCCCGTTCCGATTCTGACTCGGTCTCGATTTCTTCTGAGGCGGTTAGCGCGAGCAGGTTTGATTGTGGGACCTCTTCTTCTTCGGAGGAGGAGGACTCGTCCCACGTTGCTTGAAGTGCCTTCTTCTTCCTCGTCTTCTTTGTTTCCTTCAGGTTGGGACATTCGGTCTTGTAGTGGCCCTTCTTCTTGCACTCGTAACAGGTCACGTTGGGCTTGTTCTTTTCATTTGAGGGTTCAGCTGGTTCATCCTTTCTTCGGCTGGCTTTCCTTCTGTTGGTTTGGTTCTTCAATTCCTTGTAGTAGTTCCGGGCCAATCAGACCAGCTTAGGTCGATCTCCTTCGTCTTTTGAGTCTGAGTTTGAATCAGACTCTGGTACAGGTTGAGGTTTCTTCTTGGATACTTTTCCAGCTTTACCTGCAATAAAGGCAATGCCTTTCTCGGCCAGGGTGCAGTTAGTCTGCTTATGCAATTCAAGTTCTGAAAACAGTTCATCTAGTTTAATTTTTGACAGGTCCCTTGAAACCTTGTATGCATCTACCATAGATGCCCACAAGGTGTTTCTCGGGAAAGCATTCAGAGCGTACCTTATCAGGTCAAGGTTTTCTACCTTGTGACCGATTGTGTGAAGTCCGTTCATTAGTTCATGAATTCGAGCGTGGAGCTGAGCTGCTATTTCGTTGTCGTTCATCTTGATTGTATACAGCTTGTTCAGGAGGAGATCTCTCTTGCTGATCCGAGTGTCTGAAGTTCCTTCGTGCAGCTCGATCAGTTTCCCCCACAGCTCCTTGGCACTGTTGAATGGACCCACCCGGTTCAGCTCCTCTTTTGTTAAGCCGCATTGGAGGGTCTGGGTTGCTTTAGCATCCGCTTCAATTCTTCTTTTCAGAGCGGTATTCCGCTCAGTGTATGGCTGTGGTACTCCTTCAGCGTTCTTTGGAATCTCCAGTCCAGACTGGATGATTATCCACATGTCCACATGAGTTTTCAAGTGGACCTCCATTCGACTTTTCCAGTAGGAAAAGTCTTCTCCAATGAAAAGTGGAGGTCTGGCTGTGCTGAATCCTTCTTGCATGGTCATTTAGGATTTTATCTGAAACAAATGAAAAGAAAGAATAAAAATCTGTCCCAAGACTTGGTCTTGGATTAGTAGTGCGGGATAAATAAAATTAAGTATCGAGGGGTGTTGCACCGGCCTCGATTAACGATAAAAATTCGAAAAACAAACGAAATAATTTGACGAAAAATCCGAAAAATTCTCAAACTGGTGGTTGCACCAAAATTGAGCTTCCCCGCTTTGATACCACTTGTTGGATCGAGAGAAACGATAGAGGGGGGGTGAATATCGTAAAACGTTCGAATTCGTAAAAGAGAATTATTAGCGGAAATAATTAAAGTAAGACACACGCGAACACCGAGATTTTACTTGGTTCGGAGTCGCGGTCGACTCCTACTCCAAGGCCCACGGTCGTTGACCGTTTACTGCGGGCAATTCTATATGAACAAAAAGTTTACAGGAATAGATTACAAGATTAGTACTGTAAACTAAAAGAAAGCCGCTCTTAGATACCGACATCCGGAGTAGATCGTATTTTCGAAGCAGAGGGACGTCGTCAGCACTCGTATCTCGAGTCGGGAGGTTTCCGGGACAGAGCGCTGGAGCAAAAGAGCGTGAATGTGTTGGAAGAATTCTTGTTCTGAAGCCTTGGGGTCGAGGGCCATTTTATAGCCCCTGGGGCCACCGTAACGTTGGGGGTGCCCCCCCCCCCACGTGTCATCTGATCCGAGCTCCTCTCGGTCAGCTCTGATCCCTTCAAGCTCGGGATCACACTTTGACGGGGGCGCCCAGGACGCTGGGGGCACCCTGGTTGACCATTTCAGCGAGCTTCTCGACTGGATGAAGTTTATCCTCTTCGTTGGCTTGAACCCGGGGCGCCCTGGGCACTGGGGACCCCCTGGTGCACGGGGGCGCCCGGGATCTCGGGGGCGCCCCGCCCATGAGCTGTCGAAGCGTACATTTGCTCCACTTCTTTTTGTATTCACCTTGGGGGTGCCCGGGACACTCAGGGCGCCCTACTCAGCTTCTGCCTCACTCCTTTGAGACTCTCTGAGCTGCAGACACTCGTTCCTTCGGTCTTGCATCCAGGGTTAGACCAAAATAACATAGAGCAATAATATGTTAGTTTTATACAGCCTTAGCTGTCTTGGTTCTGACTTTGGGTCTCCCAAATGGAGCCCTAGGTCGAACCGACGCCTACTGTTCCCTCGACGGGGAACGCGTCCTCACCTACTCCTCTCAGGAGAATTTACCTGATCCCAACCGGCTCCTCCGGTTGGACTTTTTGTAACACCCAATAATTTTCATTAATTATTAGGAATTTTTCTGAATTTTCTGGCAATTTTTTGAAATAAAAATAAAAAGAAAAAGAAAAAGGTCAGGCGGTGGTTTGATCTCGCGCCATGGGGCAAGCCAGTCCTTAAGCGGGCTCGGCTAGCCAGGAGGGCGGGGGCTATCAAGCACAAAAAAGGATGAAGCCAATTAATGTTATAGGTAAGTAGACCCTTTTCATGAGGAGGTGTTTCAACTTCCGCTTAAGTTGCGTTAAATCCCCTTTAGGTTTTTGGGGAGTCGGCGAACAGGGGTTTGGGAGGCTGCGAAAACAGGGAGAAAAGAAGAGTTTTCTTCCTCCTTCTTCTTCCTCTTGAGTAGAGAACCTAGGGTTTCTTCCCTAGGGCCAAGGAGTGAGGATTGTTGCAAAGGAAGAGAAAAGGAGTACTACGCTAGGATCTATCGGATACTTAGTGAGTTTTCTTCAAGAAAAGGGTAAGTAGATCACTCACCTGCAATAGAAGTAGTTTCGTATGTAGTTTTTCGTTGTAGAACCGTGATTTTGTGATCTAAGTGCATGCTTTAAGAATATTGTTTTATTGTGTGATTTAAGTTTCTGAAGAATACATGTTTTATCATAGAACTTGAATTGGAGTAGGTTTTGTGTATGTGAATCTAAGCATGATAAGATCAAGTTCTTGAAAAGTCCCAAAAATGAGTTTTGGGTTAAGGGCACGCAAGGTGCTCGATGAAAGTTCCAAGTAAGAAAAGTAAAGGTTTGTAGTGCCAAATTTATGAAAAAAGATGAGATAGCTTTATAAGTATAAACATTATGAGTAAGAAAGTATTTTACTTTTGTAAAGTGACATGTACCGGGCCAAGGAGAGGCCCACTGAATGTTAGAAAGAAGCTCTAATAGGGTACGGTGGCTCGCTACCCCGAAACCTATTAGGGATGCGCGCATTGGTACATTGATACCAGGTACAGTGTCAAGGCCTAGAAAGTTGATTATTATTTTGAAGTATATGAGTATATGTAAGTGTTTCCAGTTAAGTACATGTTTGGTTATGTATGTTCATGTTGTTATGTTACAAGCATGTTAAAAAGCAAGAGCAAGGAAGTTAGTATTTTAAAGTATGGAAATGTATAAGTTTCAAGTCTAAAAAGAAATCATGAACATGTTAAGTTTGCAAGTGTTTTGATGTAAGTAAATGTTTTCAAGCATGATTGAGCATGAAAATTTTATGAAAGTTCCCATGTGCAAGTATTCCCAAGTGCATGTATTTTGAAGCGAGCATACTTTGAAAAGAGCATGTTTATCATTGATCGCATGGATTTGTGAGTTAGGATTTACTTACTAAGCAAATCGCTTATTAGTTGCATTTCCTTCTATTGCAGATAAAGGTAAAGAAAAAGCATAAGCTAAGGAGGCGAACGGGACTTGCATTGATGTTCAGTGGCAGCGGCCGTGGGAGAGATTCTTGGGTTAAGTCTCATAGAAACTTATGGTTAGTGTTTTGGAGTGGTAGAACGAAATGATCTTGGTTAAACTTTGCATAGAGACAAAGTTAAGTACAAACTCTAGTATAGATTTCATATGTTTTGATAGTTTATTAAATTCCGCAAAGATCCTAATTGAAAGTAATTGGATTTGTTTTGGGTTGCTAACATGTTTATAAAACTAGTATAGAGTATAGATTTGGAGTTATTTAACTATATGCTTTGGAAGAGTATGAATTATGGACCCTTGAAAGGAGTTCCCAGGTCTGAAACTGCAGTTTTCAGGCGTGCCAGTCGGCTGGTTCAGAACCAGTCGACTGCCCTATCGAACAGAACCTTCTGTTCGATGCACCAGTCGACTGCCATGAGGCCAGTCGACTGGTGTCGAGCACAGAAATTTCTGTGGCCGATACCAGTCGACTGGCCTTCTAGCAGTCGACTGGTGCCATTGAAAAGAAAGTGTTGTAGGGCAGATGGTTAGTGCTTCAGTTTTACAACGAAGAGGTCTAGGGGTCAAATCCTTGCAAAGCAAATAAAAGGAAAGTTGTTTTTTTTTTGAAAAAAAAGAGAAAAAAATTCAGAGCAAGTTAAGGGAAGTCAAGTAGTTGTAACCTAAGGCTAAGGATAAGGTAAAGTTAAGGTTAAGTAAAAGTGGCGTCCGCCTTAAGAGAGAGAAGTCGGGTCGTCACAGAGTGGTATCAGAGCAAAGTTTCCACCCTTCTGCCACACTGACATCAAGCATCAATCCTGCCGCCTGCCAAGTAAGAAGTTCATATGTTGTAGTTTTGTATGCTTTTCATTATTGACTGCTAGTATCAGTAAGTACATGATGATAAGGAAGTATGTTAGTATTATTATATGCTAATATGTGCATGGAGATAATGAAGTAAGTTAGTAAGAGATAATGAGCTTTTATTTTCTTTACACTATAGAGTAAGAGAATGGCAAGAGGACGTCCAGAATCGTCCGAAATGAGGAGCAAGCTCCTAGAGGGCAAAGGCAACATAGTCTCTTTGTGATATAGAGTAAGAGAATGTCAAGAGGACGTCCTAGAAAGGCCCAAAATGAGGAGCGAGCTCCTGAAGGGCAAGAGGCAACAAAGTTAGTACCACCACCAAATCTTTTAGAGGTGGTGGCTCGGTTACAAGGGTAAGTAGTAGAATAGCAGCAAGTTATTGCCACCATAATGACTAACCAGTAGGCCGCTCCCATTACCCCGTTGGTGGAGAATGTAGTGGCACCAGTTGTGACCGACGATCCATCGGTTACATCTATAGTCTCGGCAAGGGGGGTAAGGCAAGAAGCGTACCTCATCTAGTGGTAGAAACTGAAGCCAGAGAACTTCTCAGGCACAAGTGAACCATGGGATTCTCAAGCATGGTTCAAAACGTTGGAAAGCAAAGTAGAGCAACTGGACTGACCTGAGGTAGAGAAGATAAAGTGCGCCTCCTTCTGCCTTACCAGAGATGCTAGATTATGATGGGAGAGAGTCTAGGCCAAGAGAAATGTCAACCAGATGACATGGGCCGACTTCGAGATCGAGTTCTTTGAAGAATACATTCATATGCGAGTAACCAACAAGCATTATGATGAATTCATGGAGTTCAGACCTGGAGAACTATCCGTGGATGAAGCATGAGGAAGTTCAACCGACTAGCTTGTCTGTGCCCAGAGCTAGTTAGCACAGAAAAAGAGAGAGTCGGGCTAAGGCTCAAGATGTTAAGGCCTGAGATAGCGTTAAATGTGGCCAGCAGTGTTAAGAGGTCGCAAACCTCCGAAGAACTGATAAGTAGTGCTTTGATCATCGAGCACTACTTAAATAGTACAAAGACCACCAGAAATGTTGAACGATGAAGTTCTTAATGACCTTACCTTCGAGAGAGGTCATGGCATCTACTCAGTGGCTAAGAGCTGTATTAATTCGGATTTCCAACCGAGAACTCTATAGTGATTTAGTAGTCCTTGAGATGAAGGATTACGATGTCATTTTAGGGATGGACTTCTTGAGCAAGTACAATGCTTCTATAGACTGCCGCAAGAGAAAAGTCAAGTTCACCCCAGAAGCAGAACCTCCATTCGAGTTTATTGGAGACCCAAAGAGAAAGACAAAAAGGTTCTTATCTACCTCACAAGCCCAGAGAATGTTAGAGAATGGGTGTTCTGGTTTTCTAGCTCATATAGTAGATGCAAGTCAAAGAGAAGGATTAAAGAAAGAGGACGTGAGGGTAGTCTGTGACTATCCGAAGGTGTTTCCTGAAGAGTTACCAGGACTCCCTCCCAATTGAGAAATTGAATTTGAAATTGAGTTGGTTCCAGGAACCAACCCAATTTCAAAGGCACCTTATCGCATGGAACCAGCAGAACTGAAAGAGCTGCAAGAACAGTTACAAGAGCTGCTCGACAAGGGTTTCATCCGCCCTAGTCATTCACCCTGGGGGGCTCCTGTGTTGTTCGTCAAGAAGAAAGATGGATCCATGCGAATGTGTATAGATTATCGAGCCTTGAATAAGGTAACCATCAAGAACAGATATCCCTTGCCAAGGATAGATGATTTATTCGATCAGTTGAAGGGAGCCATGGTGTTCTCCAAAATAGATCTGCGATCAGGTTACCATCAACTCAAAGTGAAGGAGAGTGATGTGCCAAGGACTACTTTCAGTACAAGATATGGGCACTACGAGTTTGTGGTCATGCCCTTTGGAGTGACAAATGCCCCTGCGACGTTTATGGATCTAATGAATCGAGTGTTCAAGGATTTTCTTGACAAGTTCGTCATTGTCTTCATTGATGATATCCTAGTGTATTCAAAGACGCAGGAAGAACATAACGAACACCTAAAGATAGTGTTGCAGACCTTACATCAGAGGGAGCTGTACATCAAATTCTCAAAGTGTGAGTTTTGGCTTGACCAGGTGGCCTTTCTAGGCCACATCATTTCCAAAGAAGGCATTATGGTAGATCCAGCCAAGATTGAGGCAGTTAGTAACTGGAGTCGACCAACAAATGCTAGTGAGATCAGAAGTTTTCTGGGTTTAGCAGGGTACTACAGAAGGTTTGTAGGAGACTTTTCAAAGATAGCTTCTCCACTTACAGCCCTTACCAGAAAGAATAAGAAGTATGAGTGGACTGAAGACTGTGAACAGAGTTTCCTTGAGATGAAGAAGAGACTGACAAGCGCTCCTATTCTTACAGTACCCGAAGGTGATAAGAGCTTTGATATATACAGTGATGCATCAAAGCTAGGACTTGAAGCCGTACTTATGCAAGAAGGCAAAGTCATAGCTTATGCTTCCAGGCAACTCAAGGATTATGAAAAGAATTATCCCACTTATGATCTAGAGTTGGCAGCTGTAGTCTTCGCTCTAAAATTATAGAGACATTATCTGTATGGAGTGCAGTGCAAGATTTATACAGATCACCAAAGTTTGAAATATTTCTTCACTCAGAAAGACCTCAATATGAGACAGCGAAGGTGGCTTGAGTTAGTGAAGGATTATGACTATGAGATCCTTTACCACCCTGGTAAGGCAAATAAAGTAGCAGATGCACTAAGTAGAAAGCTGTGTGCCACTTTGATGTCCTTGTCATCATTATCACCACCATTACAGAAGGAAATAGTAGATTATGGAGTTGAGATCATTTATGGGCAGTTAGCTCTATTGACACTAGAGTCAACCTTGCTTGAAGATATACAGAAAGAGCAAGCTGAGGATTCTGATACCCAAAGGATCAAGCAAGAGATACAAGAAGGAGAAAGTAAAGAGTTTAGGGTATTTAACAGTGGGATACTCTATTATGGTGACTGTTTATGTGTCCCCAATAGTGAAGAGCTGAGAAAGAAGATTCTTGAAGAAGCCCATAGAACTCCCTACTCAATGCACCCTGGTTCCACTAAGATGTACCAAGACTTGAAAAGAAGATTTTGGTGGTCCGGAATGAAAAGAGACATAGCTAAGTATGTCAGTACCTGCCTGACATGTCAGAGAGTTAAAGCAGAACATCAGAGACCAGGAGGTGTCCTACAACCCATTCAGATTCCAGAGTGGAAATGGGAAGACATAGCCATGGATTTCATAGTTGGTCTACCAAAGACAACTAATGGCTATGACGCTATTTGGGTAATAGTAGATAGATTGACCAAGTCTGCCCACTTCTTGGCAATCAAAGTGTCTTATTCGACTGAAAGATTAGCCCAGCTATATGTACAGGAAGTGATCCGACTACACGGAGTCCCGAAGACCATTATCTCTGATAGAGATGGTCGTTTCACTTCACACTTTTGGGAGTGCGTACAGACAGCGCTAGGCACCAAACTGAAGTTTAGCACAGCTTTCCATCCCCAGACTGAAGGACAGATAGAGAGAGTGAATCAAATTCTAGAAGATATGCTCAGAGCTTGTGCACTAGATTTCAAAGGCAGTTGGTGCAAATATTTATGTTTAGCTGAGTTTGCCTACAACAACAGCTACCAAGCTACGATTGGCATGACACCCTATGAAGCTCTTTATGGTAGGAAGTGTAGATCTCCCCTCTGTTGGTATGAAGGTAGTGAGAAGAAAGAAATAGGGTCTCAGACTGACCTTATAGATGATACCACAGAAGCTATAAAGAGCATCCGCCAGAGAATAGAAGCTGCTCAGAGTAGGCAGAAAAGTTATGCCGATGTACGCCGTAGACCGTTAGAGTTTGAAGTTGGGGATACAGTTTTCCTCAAGGTAGCTCCTATGAAGGGGGTAATGAGATTCGGCAAGAAAGACAAGCTAAGTCCTCGATACATAGGACCCTACCTAGTGACGAAAAGAGTTGGCAAAGTAGCTTATGAGTTGGAACTACCTCCAGAGATGTCAGCAATACACAATGTGTTCCATGTCTTAATGCTAAAGAAGCATATACCAGATGCCAACCAAGTGATTGAGCCACAGATGGTACAAGTTCAAGAGGATCTCAGTTATGAAAGTCGACCTATTCAGATAATAGATCGAGCAGATAAGAAGCTGAGGAACAAAGTGGTACCACTAGTAAAAGTCTTATGGCTGAATCAGAAGTATGAAGAGACAACCTGGGAATCAGAAGATAGCATGAGGCAAAGGTATCCAGAGCTGTTCTAAGTTCGAGGACGAACTTTTTATAAGGTAGGGAGGATTGTAACACCCAATAATTTTCATGAATTATTAGGAATTTTTCTGAATTTTTTGGTAATTTTTCAAAATAAAAATAAAAAGAAAAAGAAAAAGGTCAGGCGGAGGTTTGATCTCGCGCCACGGGGCAAGCCAGTCCTTAAGCGGGCTCGGCTAGCCAGGAGGGCGGGGGCTATCAAGCACAAAAATGGATGAAGCCAATTAATGTTATAGGTAAGTAGACCCTTTTCATGAGGAGGTGTTTCAACTTCCGCTTAAGTTGCGTTAAATCCCCTTTAGGTTTTTGGGGAGTCGGCGAACAGGGGTTTGGGAGGCTGCGAAAACAGGGAGAAAAGAAGAGTTTTCTTCCTCCTTCTTCTTCCTCTTGAGTAGAGAACCTAGGGTTTCTTCCCTAGGGCCAAGGAGTGAGGATTTTGCAAGGAAGAGAAAAGGAGTACTACGCTAGGATCTATCGGATACTTAGTGAGTTTTCTTCAAGAAAAGGGTAAGTAGATCACTCACCTGCAATAGAAGTAGTTTCGTATGTAGTTTTTCGTTGTAGAACCGTGATTTTGTGATCTAAGTGCATGCTTTAAGAATATTGTTTTATTGTGTGATTTAAGTTTCTGAAGAATACATGTTTTATCATAGAACTTGAATTGGAGTAGGTTTTATGTATGTGAATCTAAGCATGATAAGATCAAGTTCTTGAAAAGTCCCAAAAATGAGTTTTGGGTTAAGGGCACGCAAGGTGCTCGATGAAAGTTCCAAGTAAGAAAAGTAAAGGTTTGTAGTAGCAAATTTATGGAAAAAGATGAGATAGCTTGATAAGTATAAACATTATGAGTAAGAAAGTATTTTACTTTTGTAAAGTGACATGTACCGGGCAAAGGAGAGGCCCACAGAAAGTTAGAAAGAAGCTCTAATAGGGTGCGGTGGCTCGCTACCCCGAAACCTATTAGGGATGCGCACATTGGTACATTGATACCAGGTACAGTGTCAAGGCCTAGAAAGTTGATTATTATTTTGAAGTATATGAGTATATGTAAGTGTTTCCAGTTAAGTACATGTTTGGTTATGTATGTTCATGTTGTTATGTTACAAGCATGTTAAAAAGCAAGAGCAAGGAAGTTAGTGTTTTAAAGTATGGAAATGTATAAGTATCAAGTCTAAAAAGAAATCATGAACATGTTAAGTTTGCAAGTGTTTTGATGTAAGTAAATGTTTTCAAGCATGATTGAGCATGAAAATTTTATGAAAGTTCCCATGTGCAAGTATTCCCAAGTGCATGTATTTTGAAGCGAGCATACTTTGAAAAGAGCATGTTTATCATTGATCGCATGGATTTGTGAGTTAGGATTTACTTACTAAGCAAATCGCTTATTAGTTGCATTTCCTTCTATTGCAGATAAAGGTAAAGAAAAAGCATAAGCTAAGGAGGCGAACGGGACTTGCATTGATGTTCAGTGGCAGAGGCCGTGGGAGAGATTCTTGGGTTAAGTCTCATAGAAACTTATGGTTAGTGTTTTGGAGTGGTAGAACGAAATGATCTTGGTTAAACTTTGCATAGAGACAAAGTTAAGTACAAACTCTAGTATAGATTTCATATGTTTTGATAGTTTATTAAATTCCGCAAAGATCCTAATTGAAAGTAATTGGATTTGTTTTGGGTTGCTAAAATGTTTTTAAAACTAGTATAGAGTATAGATTTGGAGTTATTTAACTATATGCTTTGGAAGAGTATGAATTATGGACCCTTGAAAGGAGTTCCCAGGTCTGAAACTGCAGTTTTCAGGCGTGCCAGTCGGCTGGTTCAGAACCAGTCGACTGCCCTATCGAACAGAACCTTCTGTTCGATGCACCAATCGACTGCCATGAGGCCAGTCGACTGGTGTCGAGCACAGAAATTTCTGTGGCCGATACCAGTCGACTGGCCTTCTAGCAGTCGACTGGTGCCATTGAAAAGAAAGTGTTGTAGGGCAGATGGTTAGTGCTTCAGTTTTACAACGAAGAGGTCTAGGGCTCAAATCCTTGCAAAGCAAATAAAAGGAAAGTTGTTTTTTTTGAAAAAAAAAGAGAAAAAAATTCAGAGCAAGTTAAGGGAAGTCAAGTAGTTGTAACCTAAGGCTAAGGATGAGGTAAAGTTAAGGTTAAGTAAAAGTGGCGTCCGCCTTAAGAGAGAGAAGTCGGGTCGTCACACTTTTTGCCCAGCAGTCCTTCACCAAGTGCCTAGCTATCCTTCGCTAGGTCTTTAGTACCAAGCTATCCTTCGCCTGGTGCCTAGCAGTCCTTCGCTAGGTCTTTGTATCCTGGCATTCCTTCACCAGGTGACTAGCAGTCCTTCGCTTATGTCTTTGTATCCTGGCATTCCTTCACCAGGTGCCTAGCAGTCCTTCGCTAGGTCTTTGTATCCTGGCATTCCTTCACCAGGTGCCTAGCAGTTCTTCGCTAGGACTTTTCCTGCACACTTGAGTAACATGTTAGATAAACATTATATCTTAACTTTTGAACCCTTTTGCCATTATCAAAATACAGGTTCGCCTTGGGTGCTTTCTGCACCAACACCTTCTCCCATCTTCTCAAGTGTCCCAATTTCTTCAACTCTCCTTTTCTTGGACACTTGGTGTGGTAGTGCCCTAACTCTCCACATGTGAAGCATCGAATTTTTCTTCTTTTCTCTTGGGCTTCTCCAATCCTACAACCCACATTAGATTTAAGAGAATTTGAAATGGGTTTAGATTTTACCTCCTTTTTACCTAGTGAGTACTTGTCCTTGTAGTGCCCTTTTCATTGCATCCAAAGCATGTGATATGGTCCTTTTTATTTGCTTTGGTGGAGGTGGAGGCTAGGTTGACTTCTTCTTCAACCTTGGATGAAGTGGATGCTTCCTCTTGTTCTGGCATGGTTGAGGGTCTCTCCTCCCCCTCAATCCTTGACGTTGACACCTCCTCTTCTTCTCTTGATGCGGTGGATGACTCCTCACTTGATTGTACCATTTCAATTGATGAAGTTGATAATTCCTCTTTCTCTTGGTCTTCTTGAGCACTAGAAATTATTTCTTCGGGCTCTTCCACCAATTGACCTCGTGTAGGGTTTTTATGGACTTCTTCTATCTTTTTCCATAGTTGATGTGCATTTTCATATGCCCCTACACCACTTAACACATTAGTAGGTAAAATGTTAAGTAATATATCAATTACCTTTTTATTCGCCTTTGATTGATCTTGTTTCTCTTTATTCCAATATCTAGGCCTATGTTTCTTTCCGTGCTTATCCTTTGGAATCTCGAAGGGCTCTTCAAGTGCAATCCTAAGGTCCCACTCCATTCCAAACAATGTCTCTATTCTTGCCTTCCAATATTCGAAATCTTCATGGTCGTAGGGCGGTGGAGTGTAGATGTCGTCCCCAAATTTATCTTCCATTGTTTTCTCCTCTAGCTTTGCTCCCTCAGCGATTAGTCCAATGAGAGCAATCCTTCACTCTGATACCACTTGTTAGATCGATTCGGTTGCTAGAGGGGGGTAAATAGCATATTTCGGCTTTCTTCTACCTTCGTTGTTATTTACGCAAGCAGAATATACAATAAAAATGAAACTAACAACAAAGAACAATGCTAACAAGGAAGATTTACATGGTATCCACCCCTAAGGGTGACTAATCCAAGAATCCTTCGGTGGATCACTCCTCGGATAACCTCCGGCTAGCCCTTGTCGCTCCTTGTGGGTGGAGAAACCTCGCCACAACACCTTGACAACACCTGAGCACCAAAGGCTACTAATCTACTCTAACCAAGCAGATTTTTCCAAGAGTCCCAGCCCAAACCGAGTTCTCTTTAAATATAACTCAGGCTGGAAACCCTCGCTGGCAGTCGACTGCCCCCACTCAGATTCGACCGTTGACAGCCCCAACGTTCGAATTCTGCTACACACTAGTCGACTGCTCCCAGAGTAGTCGACTGGTCCAGGGCCAAATACACACTGTGATTTTTGGCAATCGACTGGACAATCTCGAGTCGACTGCCCAGCTTACAATAGCACTCCTACTCACTCTGTTGACCCTCCTCCACGCGTGCCTTCAGGTACACTCCTTTGGCTTGCCCCTTGAAGTCCTCTTCCACCAGCTATCGTCCCTCGGATGCGCACGCAAGTCCTCGACTTGCCTCCATGCCATCCTTTACATGTGCCCTTTGAAGTCCACTTCCCGGCTTGCCCTTGGAGTCCTCCTCCCTCGGCTCTTGTCCCTTGACTCAAATGACTCTTCACCAGCAGCCTTGACTATTGCCTTCGCGCCCTCTTCATCTTCGACCCTTGTCCCTCGGATGCACAAAGCCTCCAGCTTATCTCCATGCCATCATTCACATACGCCTCGAAGTCCACGCCCCTAGGCTCATCATCCCTACTATACCAAGGTCCCTCGGGTACACACAAGCCTCCAACTTATCTCCATGCAACCCTTCACCATACCGAAGCCGCCCAGCCAAGTCAATATGTGTAAACATGCAATCCTGCACACTCAATTACACATATTAGATCACAAGGGAAAACCTAACTTAAACCCTTTGCCCAAACATCAAAACTCATGGTCACTCCGGACTATAGATTGCCTCAACAATTGTATGTTGTTACCATGGACCCCGAAGATAAACACAAAAGACCGACGATCCATTCATCGTCTATTCCGTGGCTAATCAACTAGATGAGTTAGATTGCTTGAACAACATGTTTGTTTAAGCGATCACTCAAGTCGATTAGTACAATGATGAAATGGTTGCTTGGGTAAGTCATCTCCATGCGGATTTATTTTAATTAATAAAATTTTAATCTGGGGACATGGAGAGGATTCCCTTGCATAACCGAAACCAACACCTTAATTATAGCATGTTATTGTGTATTTTAGATTACTGATAGGATACCTATACCCAGTACTAGGGCTTGGATATGGTGCATGATTAATCTTGAGCTCCTGCATATCATGTTGATGATTGGAGGATTAGTTAGAAAGTGTTGCATGAGATAGTGTCATGTATCACCTCTGTATTATGTGTGCATGAACGACTCTTGACTTCCAAGTGGTTGAGACGGGTCGTCAGATATGCCTTGGTTTTTTCCGTAGCCCCAAGTGCATTGGTGTGTTGGCTATTCATACATTCCGCATAGCCCCAGGTGCATTGGCTATTCATGCATTCTGCATAGCCCCAGGTGCGTTGGCTATTCATACATCTTGTAAAACCCCAGGTGCATTGGCTAATCATGCATTTTGTATAGCCCCAGGTGTATTGGCTTTTCATGCATCCCCACAAGCGTTTTAGGGTAAACATCCAGAGGTGTTACGCTGTCCTGTACTCCTGACTACCCAATGTAGCGGTAGTCAGAGCTCGTATAGAGAGTGATACTTGCCATTGCTATCATGTGCACATGATGCATTATTGCATTTGCCCGTTCTTATTGTATTTGATTACGGTATATGTATTTGGCCTACATCGTCAAGAGGTTTGTTTACATAGGGTCTGGTGACCCTACACTACCTATATGGTATTTGGACCTTTATATCTTCAGGTTTGTCTGACTCTGGTATGTATCATTTATTCGGTATTCTAATTTTAGCATTTTTTACTTTTACTCCCGATACTATTGCCAGTTTGATTCTTACTACTAGTATAGCTTATTATGCATATCAGATATATGTATTCGCTGAGTTCCTGGACTCACACCATTATCCTTGTTTTTATTTCAGGATGATCATCTGGAGTGCCCGATAGTCTATCCCAA
This sequence comes from Boesenbergia rotunda, assembly GCA_024364735.1. Taxonomy (NCBI): domain Eukaryota; kingdom Viridiplantae; phylum Streptophyta; class Magnoliopsida; order Zingiberales; family Zingiberaceae; genus Boesenbergia; species Boesenbergia rotunda. The sequence continues at coordinate 266,047 of JAGFNQ010000607.1, read as the reverse complement.
TCCTTCTGTCTCAAGACGATTCATGTTTGGGTTGTGTTGTATTTGTTGTGATACTGTATTTCCGTTTGCATATGTTTCATTATCCACTGTGTCATGGATTGTATTGTTATGGGCTGTGGAGGCATATTTTTGTTATATGGTTGTTGTAAGTCATACTAATATGCGTCTTCGTATGCTGTGATGTTTTGGTTTTCTTTTTATGTTGGTATTTGCCAACCGTGTTGGCTGAGGTTAGAGGTGGCCGTTTTAGGCCTTGTACACATGCTTCAAGTGTTCGTCGTACAAGAGAGGTGTTGTCCATTCTATATTGGGCCAACGGCTTCTCTCGGGAGCGTAACAACATTATAGTTCTATGTCCTCGTAGCCTTGTGCAGCTCGATAGGCAAAAGAAGGCATGGATTGATCGAGACACAATGGGAAGGTAAAACTCAAATGCAGCCGCTGCAAACAACTTGGCCATAATCGAAAGACTTGTAGAATGCCGTCAGTCCTAGGTTCTTGAGTAACTGGTATATGTATGCAAGAATATTTTGCTTGAAGTATATATTTGTAAGCAGAAGAAGTGGATCTATATATTTTGTATCTAGTATAGCAATAGTATTGTAAAAAACTAGTTGTGGTTAATGTGTAACTTCCGGAGGTATTCCGATAGTATGATACATATCAGCTTGTTTAATTCAATGTAAGCAGAATATGATCATAGATCAACCCATAATACACGAATATTTTTTATCAAAATATTAATACAAATTTTGATATTAAATAAAGATAAAAATATAAAATATACAAATACATAAAGAATAAATATAAAGGAAGAAATATAAATTATAAATAAATAATTAGAGTTTAAAAATTAAAATTATAAGAAAAATGTATAATAGAAAGTAAAATAAATAATTATGAGGTGATGGTGTTGCAAAGAATCAAATTATGTTACGCATTGTGTATTTAGGGGCTTTCCAGATATTGTCTGATACTATGATACATTTAAACATATTTCAAGTTTAAACAAATGTAAGCCTAAGTTGATCATACCTGACTATTTCAATAAAAAATATTTTGTCAAAAAATATAGAATTATATAAAATATTATCATATAAATAATTAATTAATCATGATTAAATATTATCAAAAATATTTTTAAATAGGAAAAAAACATATGAGTCCATGTTGGGCCTGAAATCAAAGGATTTCAAGCCCTCTACTAACCAAAATAGAAATATTTTTTTCTAAATTATAAATAAATATGTATAATATAAAAATATGTATAAAAATTAAGCAAATATATAAAGAGATAAAGAAAAAACATGAAGATATAAATATAAAATATATAAACTATAAATAAATAATTAGTGGTTATACATGTTAAATATAAGAAATAAAAATAAAAGATATTAAAATAAAATTATAAATGTGGAGAAAAACTAAGATAGATAATAAGATATAAAAATAAGAAAATTAAGATATAAAAAAATACAAAATATAAGTATGGATACTACAAAAACCTATAATTGTAATTAAGATATAAAGAAAATACGACTATAAAGAAAGAAATATAAAATATGATTAAATACATACAGTTTATTGAGTAAAAATAAAAATAATTAAAATAAAAATAAATTTTAAAAGTAAAAAATAATTAAGATAGATAATAAAATATAAAGATAGCAAAATAAAGAGATAAGTATGAGAGATAAAAATAAGCCAACCGCTTCCAACTGATTCTGCATTGTTCTGTACCAACTGATATGGTATGAGAACTTCATTGATATTCATTAAAACTAAGTTTAGACACTACAAATATCATCTCTTAGATCAACTCTAACTAGTGATATCGTATATTGAGAAATCTAAATATCCTAGCCTATCAGTGGGTTTCCACCGAAAACTACTGATGGACCTACAAAAGTCCTATTGCAACAAATTCCGAAATTATGAGTTGATGGTTTGTAAGGAATTGAATTTTGCTATGTATTGTGTATTTAGGGGATTTCCAGATATTGTCCGATAATATGATACATTTAAACTTATTTCAAGTTTAAACAAATGTAAGTCAGTGTTAATCATACTTTAGTATTTCAATAAAATAATATTTTGTCAGATCTTGTAGATTATATAAAAGATTATCCTATAAATAATAAACAATTATTAAATAATGATTAAATATTATAAAAAATATTTTTAAAATGAAAAAAATATGAGTTCACATTGGGATATTGGGTCTGAAATTCTCTGATTTCAAACCCTCTATTAACAAAAATAGAAATATTCTTTTTCAAATTATAAATAAATATGTATAATATAAAATTATAGATAAAGATTAAGTAAATATATAAAGTGATAAAGAAAAATCATGAAGATATAAATATAAAATATATAAACTATATAAACTAAGAATAAATAATTAGTGGTTATATATGTTAAATATAAGAAATAAAAATAAAAGATATTAAAATAAAATTATAAATGTAGAAAAAAACTAAGATAGATAATAAGATATAAAGATAATAAAATTATGATATAAAGAAAGAAATACAAAATATAAGTTTGGACACCATAAAAACCTATAATTGAAATTAAAATATAAAGAAAACACGACTATAAAGAAAGAAATATAAAATATGAATAAATACATACAGTTTATAGAGTAAAAATATAAGAAATAAATATAATTCAAAAAAATAAATTTTAAATGTAAAAAATAATTATCATAGATAATAAAATATAAAGATATGTAAAATAAAGAGATAAAGATGAGAGATAAAAATAAGTCAACCGCTTCCAACAGATCTTGCATTAATATGTGCCAACTGATACGGTATGAGAACATCGTTGATATTTATTAAAACTAAGTTTAGACATCACAAATAGCATTTCCTAGCTCAACTCTAACTAGTAATATCGAGTATTTAGAAATTCAAATATTATAGGTCCATCAGTGAGTTTCCACCGAAACCCACTGATGGACCTATAAAAGTCCTATTGCAATAAATTCTGAAATTATGAATTGATGATCTGTAAGGAATTGAATTTTACTATGCATTGTGTATTTAGGGGCTTTCCAGATGTTGTCCGATAATACGATAAATTTAAACTTGTTTTAAGTTTAAACAAATATAAGTCTGTGTTGATCATACCTGAGTATTTTAATAAAATAATATTTTGTCAGAATTTATAGAATTATATAAAAGATTATTCTATAAATAATAAATAAATAATAAATCATGATTAAATATTATAAATATTTTTTTAATGGAAAAAAATACGAGCCCACGTTGGGATACGATTTCAGGTACACGTTGGGCCTGAAATCCTCTGATTTCAGACCCTCTACTAACCAAAATAGGAATATTATTTTCCAAATTATATATAAATATGTATAATATAAAAATATAGATAAAGATTAAGCAAATATATAACGAGATAAAGAAAAAACATGAAGATATAAATATAAAATATATAAACTATTATTAAATAATTAGTGGTTATAGATGTTAAATATAAGAAATAAAAATAAAAGATATTAAAATAAAATTATAAATGTGGAAAAAACTAAGATAGATAATAAGATATAAAGATAAGAAAATTATGATATAAGAAATAAATATAAAATAAATGTTTGGACACCACAAAAACCTATAATTGAAATTAAGATATAATGAAAACACGACTATAAAGAAATAAATATAAAATGTGATTAAATACATACAGTTTGAAAAGTAAAAATACAAGAAATAAATATAATTCAAATAAAAATAAATTTTAAATGTAAAAAAAATTAGATAGATAATAAAATACAAAGATAAGCAAAAAAAGTGATAAGGATGAGAGATAAAAATAAGTCGACCGCTTCCAACTGATGTTACATTGTTCTGTGCCAACTGATACAATATGAGAACTTCATTGATATTCATTAGAACTAAGCATTGTTGTTTGGACTTAGTAATTGTGTAGCTATTGTTTAGATAGAGGTGTAGTTCAGTTTTGAGTTCTGACGATTTGTTCATTTGGAGATGTTGAACATCCTACCGTGAGCCTTGTATTGGAAGTTAATAGCATTTTAGAATGTTGTGAGCTTCACCATGTTTTGTCGTGAGTTGGGGAAATTATTAGTTCTATCAAATGGTTGGGGTAGCTTAACCAATGATGGATCTAACCACAATTACTCTTGGGTTAGTTGGAAATGAATCATTAATTAAGAGTTAATAAAAGAACATAATTAATTAGGACGATCCTAATTAGTTAAGTAAGATTGTCTGTTTAGCTAAATAGTGTATGTTATTGAAGCTAAACACTATGCTTTTGATAGAGCATATTTGTTAGATCGATTCGGTACGCTAGAGGGGGGTGAATAGCGTTTTTCGACTTCTTCTTCCTACGTTGTTAGTTGTACAAGCGGAAATACAATAAAACAATAAACTAACAACAAGAACAATACTAACAAACCCAATTTACTTGGTATCCACCCCTAAGGGTGACTAATCCAAAAATCCTTCGGTGGATCACTCCCGGATAACCTCCGGCTAGCCCTTGACGCTCCTTGTGAGTGGAGAAACCTCACCACAGCACTTCGACAACACCTGAGCACCAAAGGCTACTAATCTACTCTACCCAAGCAGATTTCGCCACGAACCCCAGTCTAAACCGAGTTCTCTTTAAATAGAACTCAGGTTGGAAACCCTCGCTGGCAGTCAACTGCTCCCAGGGCAGTCGACTGCCCCCACTCAAATTCGACCGTTGACACCCAACGTTCGAATTCTGGGTGCTACCAGTCGACTACTCCCAGGGCAGTCGACTGGTCCTTTACTAAGCCTAGGGTTAAACTCCCCGAGTACATCTCACTCCGCACTCCAACCCTCCCAGCTTAGTTCCCGAGTACAATGACTCACACTAGGACCCTCACAACCTGGTCGACTCTTCACCAGCAGCCTCGACTGTTGCCTTCACACCCTCTTCATCTTCGGCCCTCGTCCCTCGGATGCGCACGCAAACCTCCAGCTTGCCTCCATGCCATCCTTCACGTATGCCTCGAAGTCCGCATCCCTTGACTCATCGTCCCTGCTATCCACGGTCCCTCGGGTGCGCACACAAGCCTCCAGCTTGCCTCCATGTCACCCTTCACCTGAAGACATCAACCAAGTCCATGTGTACCTGTACACCTGCACACTCATGTATACATATTAGTCCAATAACAAACTCTCACTTAAACTCTTTGCCCAAACATCAAAACTCATGGTCACTCCGGACCACAGATTGCCTCAACAATCTCCCCCTTTTTTGATGTTTGGCAATACGTTTAAGTTAGGGAAAACAAATAGTAATAAGTAGCAAAAATAAAACAAACAATTGGACTTACATTACCAAGACTCCATCTTGAACTTACACCACCAATGCATATGCAATGCATACATGGATCCTATCCCAAGGCATCCCACACCTAACACTCCAAGTTAGGAATTTTCCAAAATGAGCTTTTTAAAACCTATCCCAAGGCTCCCCACACCTAACCCTCTAAGTTAGGACTTTTTCACACCTAACCCTCCAAGTTAGGACTTTTCCACACCTAACTTCCCAAGTTCGGAATTTCCACACCTAACTTCCCAAAGTTAGGAATTTTCAATACCTAACCCTCCAAGTTTGAATTTTCCCCAAAACGGACTTTTTAAAGCTTCTCCCAAGCTCCCCCTACATTGGACTTACAAAGGCATTTTAAGAACCTCTCCTAGGTTCCTCTTACGCCAAGAATGGAGCAATCATGCTCCCCCTAAACCTAGGGTTTCCCGCAAAGGTGTGTTTGGTTTCCCAAATTAAACCCAACACTTCTCCCCCTTTGTCTAACATCAAAAAGACTCCAACAATATCACAATTATTGGATCTTTTAATTCCTAATGATCCTAATGTTGGAACTTGTATGGCTAGAGAGGGGGGTGAATATAGCCAGACACAAACTCTTTGAGCTTTTAGAGATTTCTGCACTTCAAGGTTAGTAGCAGCGGAAGACGAATACAAAACAGAGTATTGCAGAAATTAAACCGTAAGCTAAGTACAAACAAGAACGCTAACAAAGAGGAGTTACAAGGTTTGGGGATAACATGCCCCTACTCCTTGGCGTGCTCGTGAGGTGGGCGATCCCTTGATCGTCGGCAGATCAAGCCTCGAAAATCCGGATAGAATGCAACCACCTTCTCGGTGGAGTAACCTCTCCACAGCGTTTCAATCAGTGTATATGAAAATAAGCACAATGAAACAAGGAGGCTTACTGAGCACTAGGAACGAAAGAACACAAGTGAACTCCTCACCGAGCTCCACTCAGCACAGATCTCACGCAAGAACTCCCTGCTCTTCGTGTCTTCTTGCTGATGGACTCGTCAAGCTCCTTGTTTCTCTTCCAAGCGCTCAAGTATGCAGAAGATTCAAAGGATGCTCAAGTTTGCAGAAGCTTCAAGATGCAGGATCAGAGTTGTCGCCCCAGGAGCTCAAGAGTTGTAGCAAGAATAGAAGAGATCCCCTACTCTCTTCTTCCCAGCCACCACTTAACCTGCTGCCATCGCCAGCATCGCCAGGTCAGACGCTCCTCTGGAGCTTGCCAGCTTCTCACCTGCAACAACCCAGCTATCCCTGACCTCACTTAGACTCCCTGAGCTTCCCTCAGTCGAGCCCCAGTCAGCAGTTCCAGATCAGCCAGCGTCCGTTGAAGCCTGAGAAAGAAAACTGTCAAACCTGCTCGATGGAAAGTCTCCCATTGACCCTCCTTGAGTGTTTGAATCCATCCCTGTCACCTGCACACTCAATCAGACGCTTAGCAAAGCATATCACATGAAATCAGCAATGTATCAGAGAATCGGCAGATAAAACAGTCGCGATCAGAGCTTCTGACAGCGTATTTGAATTAAAGTTCAGCTCCTGATCGGTCCCCAGACCGATCAGGATGTGGCCTGATCGGTCACCAGACCTATCTAGCAGTCTGCTGCACACTCCTGATAGGTCCCCAGACCTATCCAGCAGTCTACTGCACACTCCTGATCGATCCCCAGACCAATCAGGATGTGGCCTGATCGGTCACCAGACCGATCAGGGTGTGGCCTGATCGGTCTGGGGACCGATCAGGGCACTTCCTGATCAATCAGGATCCAACCTGATTGAACATAGAGAGGAGCTCGCAATATTTGATCGTTCACCAGAACGATCTGAAAGTATCCCTGATCGGTCACCAGACCGATCAGGAGCCGCGCAGTAAGGTTCCCAAACTCACTGTATGCTCCCTGATCGGTCCCCAGACCGATCAGGAGCCGAGCAGTAAGGTTCCCAAACTCACTGTATGCTCCCTGATCGGTCACCAGACCGATCAGACATAGCTGGATCGGTCACCAGACCGATCCACGAGGGAACTCCGTGCCAAACTCCCTGATCGGTCACCAGACCGATCCAAGCAGAGCCAAATCCACTCTAAGTCACGAGAACAAGCCTCCAGCCCTTCTCTGACTCATGCTTAGTCCCTCGGACCACTCGTGCTTAGTCCCTCGAACCAAGACTCCATGCCCAGTCTCACTCACTGGGACTTCAACGTAGCCCTCCAAGCTAGGACCTGGCCCTCCAAGCCAAGATTTCATCCAACCTAGCCCTCCAAGCTAGGACTTGACCCTCCAAGCTAGGGTTTCATCCAACCTAGCCCTCCAAGCTAGGACCTAACCCTCCAAGTTAGGACTTTTCCACACCTAACCCTCCAGGTTAGGAATTTTCACACCTAGCCCTCCAAGCTAGGACTTTTTCACACCTAGCCCTCCAAGCTAGGACTTTTTCACACCTAACCCTCCAAGTTAGGACTTTTCACACCTAGCCCTCCAAGCTAGGAATTTTTCACACCTAACCCTCCAAGTTAGGACTTTTTCCCATACCAGTGTGTGATCACCCGATCCACCTGGACTTAATCCAAATTCTTGCAACCAAACTTAAATCAAACTCAAATCATAACATAAATCGGTGTCAACACCAAAACAACAATCAGGGTCAGACTGCATCAACACTTAAACCCAGTGTACTAGCCCCCTATACACTCGTTTTACACCATTTGGACACAAGTCAGTTGCTAGATACCCACACCAGCCCTGACCAGTCGACTGCCCCCCAGGGCAGTCGACTGATACTCTGAAAATCAGTTTTTCAGGCCACATTCAGAAATGCGCCAGAAATTCCACACATCTCCAAAAATTTTCAAATTTCGTGGAGAACTTTGTGGTACCTATACCTACTTGAGAAAAATACATTTAACCATGTATCTATCATCATTCCCAAGTTTTACACAAAATCCAAAAATTTCCTATGAAAGTTAAGGCAACTAGGAGGCAACCTCCCCCTTAATCTATGTCTTCTCCCAATTTTCAATTTACCTAGGTGAAGTTCTACCCAACTTAACACCATGACACCAAGTCAAGTTCTACCCAACTCAACTTCCAAGTTCTTTCCCCCTTGGACACAATTAAGGATTGCCCCAAGCAACCTTATCCCTAGTGCCAATAAGAACTCAACAAAACCTTAAACAATCTAAGATTTTGCAACCACATTTGCTAAGATATATCCTATCCTAGAAAATATGATTCCATGAAAATCATAAAAGTTCTTGACTTTTGGTACATCCTTTATTTTCCTAAAAGATATGGCATTTGGTATCAATTTTCAAATCCATCTATAATTCCATGTGTTTGTCAAGGCTAACCATTATAATTTGACACATGGAATTGTTCTCAATTCTCCTTTTTCTTATGTGTCCTTAATATGATAAAAATCTCCTTCATCTTGTCTCTTAACCCTAGATAAATATCCACTTATCAATCTTCCTTTAATTATCCATATGACCTCATTTCATATAATCACCATTAACCCATGAGGCAAACCTTTGTTCAAGGAGTATAATCAAGGATCTTAATTTAGACGCCATATTCTATCATCCAATAGACTTTTCAACTTAACCTTTATGGATCAGTCACGACTCCCAAAACTCACAGAATGTTTCTGGGTTCTGACCAGTCGACTGCCCCCCAGGGCAGTCGACTGATACCTGAATTTCAGGTTTTTCAGCCCAATTTCAGTAATACCTAAATAATTCCACAAATCTCCAAAAATTCTGAAATTTCGTGGGGAGATTTGTGGAGCCTAAGTCTACTTGGGAAAAATATGTTTCCAAATAAATGTACTCCAAATCCCAAGATTGGCATGAAACTCAACTTCTCCTAAATTGTATCACTTAAACTCATCCAAAAAGTCCTAATTGTGGCCTTTCCTTGATATATCTTCTAATGCTTGATCATAATTCATTTCTGTCATTGAATTATATGGTTTTCACACATTAAACCTTAATTTTATTGAATCTAATCCTATTTTCACCTTTTTCTCCCTAAAACTCCTTTTAATGTGTCAATTTTCTAGGATTAAGACTTACCCAAGTCTTCCAACCCTTTTGGCACATTTCATCTGATTTCCTAGGAGAAAACCTCTTGAGATCCATTTACCATGGATCCCAAAGGCTCCTAGAGCTCCCCCTTGAGCTCTTAGCCCTAGCCACCTCCCTAGGTGACTCAATCCACACTAGACCACACCAGTGAGCCCCCGGTGATTCTTGTCCTACAAATCAAACCTTGGGCACCTTGTCCTTGGTTAAGTTATCCTTTTTTCCTTTTGATGGCATTTCCTTGCCATTTTTAGACTTCTCTTTCTTGCCATGATTGTATGTCTCCCTAGCATACTTCTTTTTGTTGGCATTAGAGACTCTAGACCGGTATCACAAATCCGATCTATCATAGTTGGGTTTTAGACTACCCAACACCATGTCTAAGCCCTTAGATCCAACCTTGAATCTTTCTAGGGTCTTTTCCAATGTATCAAGCCTTGCCCTCAAGGCTTGATTTTCCGTTTCCAAGTTTCTAACCTTAGTGTCCATATGTCCACTTTGGACATTCCTAGACCTACCCTCCTTTCTAGGCACATTCCTTCCCTTCTTGGTATTAATGTCATGATCCTTAGGTCCTAAGGTCTTAGGTCTATCATGATGCATGCTTTTCTTAGGGTTTTGATATACCTTGTTAACCATATTCCTATCATTATACTTAAATCCAAAATTATGCACCATTAAGCATTTTTCATTAAATCTAGCATGCATGAAGGGACAATTACCACTATTTTTAATATGCATGGAGGAACTCAAATTAGAATTACACTTAAACTTAGGGTTAGGAATTACCTCCCTTACACTTGTAGTCCCTCCTTGTTATGAGTTTCTTCTTTTCTTTCTTTCCTCCTTCTCCCATCTTCTTAGATGCTCCATTTTCTTGATTTCTTTCTTCCTGGACATTTTGTGTGAAAGTGTCCTAGCTCTCCACGTGTGAAGCATCGAATCTTCTTTCTTTTAGCTTGGCCTTCTTCATCCCTACACCCCATGTTAGATTTAGAAGGAATTGAAATTGGTTGTTACCTTCTTTTTCTTACCCTTTGGACACTTATCTTTGTAGTGTCCCTTTTCGTTACAACCAAAGCATATGATGTGATCTTTGGCTCTTGCTTTGGTGGAGGTAGAGGCTAGGTTGACTTCTTCTTCAACCTTGGATGAAGTGGATGCTTCCTCTTGTTCCGGCATGGAAGTGGGTCTCTCCTCCCCCTCAATCCTTGAGGTGGAGACCTCTTCACTTTCTTCCTCACTGGAGGATGTGGACACTTCTTCCTCTTCGGATGTTGACACTTCCGTTTCTTTTTCTTTTTCTTGGTCCATTAAATCCATTTCTATTTGCTCTTTCACTCTTTTGGCTTGTGTAGATTTCTCATGATATTCTTCTATCTTTCTCCACAACTCACATGCATCTTTATATTCACCTACATCACTTACCACATTATTAGGCAAAAGATTATCAATATATCAATTATCTTCTTATTTGCCTTGGATTGATTTTGTTGTTCTTGATTCCAATATCTAGGCCTAAGCTTCTTCCCGTGCTTATCCTTTAGAATCTCGAAGGGCTCTTCAAGCGCAATTCTAAGGTCCCACTCCATTCCGAACCATGTCTCTTTTCTTGTCTTCCAATATGTGAAATCTTCATGGTCGTAGGGCGGTGGAGTGTAGATGTCGTCCCCAAATGTGTCTTCCATTGTTCTTCCCTCTAGCTTTTGCTCTTCTTGGCGGTTATTCCAATCACGAGCGGTCCTTCACTCTGATACCAATAGTTAGATTGATTTGGTACGCTAGAGGGGGGTGAATAGCATTTTTCGTCTTCTTCTTCTTACTTTGTTAGTTGCGCAAGCGGAAATACAATAAAACAATAAACTAACAAGAAGAATAATGCTAACAAACCCGATTTACTTGGTATCCACCCCTAAGGGTGACTAATCCAAGAATCCTTTGGTGGATCACTCCCCGGATAACCTCTGGCTAGCCCTTGACGCTCCTTGTGGGTGGACAAACCTCGCCACAGCACTTCGACAACACCTGAGCACCAAAGACTACTAATCTACTCTACCCAAGCAGATTTTGACAAGAACCCCAGCCTAAATCGAGTTCTCTTTAAATAGAACTCAGGCTGGAAACCCTCGCTGGCAGTCGACTGCTCCCAGGGCGGTCGACTGCCGTCGACTGTCCCCACTCAAATTCGACCGTTGACACCCAACGTTCGAATTCTGGGTGCTACCAGTCGACTGCTCCCAGGGCAGTCGACTGGTCCTTTATTAAGCATAGGGTTACACTCCCTGAGTACATTTCACTCCGCACTCGAACCCTCCCAGCTTAGTTCCCGAGTACAATGACTCACACTATGACCCTCACAACCTGGTCGACTCTTCACCAGTAGCCTCGACTGTTGCCTTCACGCCCTCTTCATCTTCGGCCCTCGTCCCTCGGATGCGCACGCAAACCTCCAGCTTGCCTCCATGCCATCCTTCACGTACGCCTCGAAGTTCGCGTCTCTCGGCTCATCATCCCTGCTATCCACGGTCCCTCGGGTGCGCACACAAGCCTCCAGCTTGCCTTCATGCCACCCTTCACCTGAAGACATCAACCAAGTCCATGTGTACCTGTACACCTGCACACTCATGTACACATGTCCAACAACAAACCCTAACTTAGACCCTTTGCCCAAACATCAAAACTCATGGTCACTCCGGACCACAGATTGCCTCAACAATATTGACTTAATTATTTTATTACGGATTATTGGATGGGAGGTTCCCTACGTATATGGATTCAACTATTGAAGGTGGTACTTCTTGCTTGTTTCTTTAGTTCCACTTTATCTTTATACATGACCTATTATGTTTGTTGGAGTAGGTTTTATTTACCTTATATCTGCTACCATTATTATCCTGCTTGATACTTTCTGCTTGATCATTGAGATGATTAACTTTCTGTCTATACAGTCTCTATATTTGACATTTGATTCTGTATAGTATTCATGTATGCATATGTACGTAGATATAGTGGCATGTCACTTTATATCTACATGGATTGCTTTCTAGTGATACTTGCATGTGTACCTAGATGTATCATAATTAGGTTATTTTACATGTAGTCGATCTGTGCATGTTAGGTTGAGTTATGTATAATGACCTAGAGGGGATTGCATGTGTTAGAGTCATGCACCATCCCTGCACCGTTGCATGCTGGCGATGTAACACCTAAATTTTTTAGAATTTTTCATAAGGTAGGGAGGATTGTAACACCGAAATTTTTCAGAATTTTTCTAAAATAAATAAAAAGAAACTAAAATTTTCTTTTAAAAAGGTCAAAGTAAGGGCTCAAACCTACAACCTGCGGATAAGGGATAGTTTCAAGTTACCAATCGGGTTGGTAAAGCATTATGCAAGAATATGGAACCAATATAAGATAAGGGATAGTAAGCACCCTTTTATGGAAGATGTTTCAACTTCCACTTAGTATATAAGGGATAGAAAGGAGAGAAAACCAAGGGTTTTCTTTCTTCCTCCTTTCCCTGCAGAAAACCAGAGGGTTTTCTTCTTCCTCCACTGAAAAGGAGAACTAGGGTTCTCCTTGTTCTTGCGCCCAAGATCAGGATCGTGTGAAGGAAGTAGACGAGGAGTACCATGCTAGATTCTACGTCGGTATAGTGAGTTCTAAGCGTAAGGAAGTAAGTCGATCACTCACCTGCAATAGAAGTAGTTTCGTGTGATTCTAACCAAAATTCTAAGCTTTTTGATGATGTGATCCTAGTATAGCAAGACCACGGTCTTGATTTGCCCAAAACAAGTTTTGGGATTTCGGCACGCAAGGTGTTCGATAAATGTTCTAAGTAGGACCAAGGTCTTACTAAGCCCTAGAACGAGTTCTAGGACTAAGAAATGAGACAAGAAACAAGACCAAGGTCTTGTTGTGTCCTAAAATAAGTTTTGGGACCATTACCTTTTTAAGTGCTAAGTTAGGCATTTAAATACAAGCATGAGTATAAGTTTGAGTATATTACTTTGAAAGACCGAGGTCTTTTTGGCATGTACCGGGACTAGGCCCACAAGATCTAGGCGAGCCTAGTAGACGCTCTATAAGGGTTCGGTGGCTAGCTACCCCGAAACCTATTAGGGATGCGCGCATTGATATTATGTCGGACCCAAAGAGGAATGTTTATTATTTTGAAGTATATGAAGTATAAGATAAGTTTCAAATTTTTCCATAACAAGTATTCATTTCAAGCAAAGTTTCTTTCTAATGCAAGCAATTGTTCAAATGTATTCACGGGCATCTTTCATGTTGAATAATGGTATTTCCGTTACAAGCATGTTTCAAAGCAAGCATAAGCACGTCCATATCGAATGCATGTTTTGTGAGTTAGGTATCTACTTACTAAGCAAATTGCTTATAGTTGCATCCTTTTATTGCAGATAAAGGTAAATAAAAGATATAGAGCAAGGAGGCTACAGGATGGATGGTTGGTGCTAGTGGTGGCGAGACGGTAGAATGAGATCCTTCGGGATAAGTTGTTAATGTTCCAAGTTCTAAACAATAGAATGTTATGAGTTTCTTGAGTTTATGATTTATGGGTCATATTGGTAGTTTTATTTCCGCAAAAGACTTTAAGTTGAGTTGTCATGATTTGAAGTTGATACGCATGCTAAATGGAGTATAATTGAGTCTAATTATGATGGTTTATATGATTATGAGTCTTCTATTTGTTGTGTAGTCGAAATGGGATGTATAAGTACACTTGATCAGTGTTTCTGAGACCTAGAAACTGCAGTTCTAGGCGTATCAGTCGACTGATGCAGGTATCAGTCGACTGATGCAGGTATCAGTCGACTGGTCGAGGGAACAAAAACATTTGGGCGAGTGAATCCCAGGTGCAGTCGACTGCACCAGTCGACTGACAAGATATCAGTCGACTGGTGCCAATGTAAAACATAAAATGTTATAGGGTTGTTGGTTAGTGTTTCAGTCTTGCAACGATGAGGTTGGGAGATCAAATCCTAGCCAAGCTAATACAATTAAAGTTTTTTTTTAATTTGGCTGGCCCAGCAGTAAAGTCAACATAACGGCCCTATAAGGTCAAGGTTAGTAAGAGAGGGTCATTACTGGTGATCATCGACATCCCTTATGGTCTAAGCCTATCGCCAGTTACATGATATGCACACAAGGTCACTCATGGGTTAGTGGATACCATTAGGTGTGTGCAGTTGCTTTGTACTACTCTGCTCGGACGCTCATAGGTAGTAATTTCGGAGCGTGGTAGTAAGTAGGGATCCCTTCTCTTTCCAGTGACTAGAGGAGATGAGAGCGATGCTCCGCCATATGACTTGGGATAGGAGGGTGGTCCTCCGCCAGCATTTTATCCACTTGGTCACTCAGAAGCAGTGATAGTAGAGTGCGTACAGTTGTCACAACCCTACTCACTCAACCAACACATATGACATGTCTCGGTGGCTTGACTGGTGTCACGGGTGATCATGTCATTACATCATGTGCATATGATGCATTGTGCATTTGATTGTGATTGCTGCATTTGTTTGACATGTACATACAGGCGGTATTGTGTGTTTGGTTCGATGGCCCTATGCCTGCTCGTATGATACGAGCCTTTTATGATCAAGATAGGTTAATTTCTGATATGTACATTCATTTGGTAATTTTAGTTATGCATATTCTGATATTTACCTTGAGACTGTATCTTATTGTTCCTTTATAGCTTATACAACTATTTATATTGTTATGCATATCTATCTCTATACCCGTAAAGTCCACTTGGACTCACCGCCCGTCACCCTATTTTTGTTTTCAGGTTGATCGATCGCTAGGAGAGCCCAGTTGCTAATTCCAGGTCCCAACGACTCTGGCTTTGGGTTCTTCCACGTGTTTTTATTTTCTATTACAGCATACCTCTTATTCTATATTTATTTTACGTCGTGGACATGCATTGTGCTGTATTGGATGCGTGGTTTATATTTTGAGTCCTTTGTTGGACTTCTGCATTGTTTTGCTTGCCGCCTGCCAAGAGGGTAGCTCAGGTGAGTGTTATGGATTTTATTGGTATAATGCATTTACTTTTATATGTTCCAGCTGAGATTGACCGTTATTTGTTTTGATTTGAGGCCAGAGGCTATATATATATATATATATATAATGTTCCAAATTGTCCATCATATAAGGGAGATGATATCCGATTGTATATTAGACCAGCGGCTCCTCTCTCTCGGGGCATGACACCGGTAAGTAAAGAAATGCAGCCCAATATGAAAAATGATAAATGCATCATACAATTAAGAGCTTGAATAAAGGAAGGGCCAGAGGCTGTAGGATCGAATACGGTACGCTAGAGGGGGTGAATAGCGATTTTTGAATCTTTCTTGTACCTGCGTTGTTAGTTGCACAGCGGAAACAATAATAAACAAGACAAACAACGCTAACAAATCTATTTACTTGGTATCCACCCCGGCCGGGTGACTAATCCAAGAATCCGTCGGTGGATCACTCCCCGGATAACCTCCGGCTAGCCCTCGTCGCTCCTTGTGGGTGGAGAAACCTCGCCACAATATCTCGGACACTATCTGGGCACAAAAGACTACTAACTCACTTTACCCAAGCGAGTTTCGTCAAGAAACTCAGCTACCACGAAGTCCTCTTTAAATAGGACTCGAGGTTGATTTCTCGCTACCAGTCGATTGCCCCCAGGGCAGTCAATTGGTGCCAGCCAAATTCGACCGTTGACACCCCCAACGTTCGAATTTGCCAGCTCACCAGCCACCTACCAGTCGACTGCCCCCAGGGCAGTCGACTGGTACCCTGCTGATCCCTTCACGAGTATATTCACACAGCACTCGACCCTCACGACTCGACTGACTCCTCCTCCGCAGCCTCGACTGTTGCTTTCGTGCCCTCTTCATCTTGGGCTTCCGTCCCTCGGATGCACGTAAGCCTCCAGCTTGCCTCCATGCCATCCTTCACGCATGTCTCGAAGTTCGCGCCCATCAGCTCATCGTCCCTGCTCTCCAAGGTCCCTCGGATGCGCACGCAAGCCTCCAGCTTGCCTCCATGCCATCCTTCACCGTACCGAGACCGTCCAGTCAAGTCCATATGTGTAACCTGTACAACCTGCACACTCAACATACACATATAAGAATACAAGGAAAAACCTAATTTAAACCCTTTGCCCAAACATCAAAACCTATGGTCACTCCGGACCATCTTAGGGCCGATTGCTCCAACAATCTCCCCCTTTTTGATGTTTGGCAATTCGTTTAAGTTAGGGAAAGCAAAACAGTAGTCAATAGCAAAAATAATGCATATGCAATGCAAAACTGGATCCTATCCCAAGACATCCTACACCTAACCCTCCAAGTTAGGAATTTTCACACCTAGCCCTCCAAGCTAGGACTTTTCACACCTAACCCTCCAAGTTAGGAATTTCCAACAACGGGCTTTTTAAAGCTTCTCCAAAGCTCCCCCTACACTGGACTTACAAAGGCTTTTTAAGAACCTCTCCAAGGTTCCCCTTACTCCCAGAATAGAGCAACCATGCTCCCCCTTAATCTTAGCTCCCCCTAAACCTAGGGTTTCTAGCAAAGGTATGTTTGGTTTCCCACTTAAACCCAACATCTCTCCCCCTTTGCCATACATCAAAAGGACCCCAATAATATCTCAATTATTGGTTCTTTCAATCCCTAATGGTCTTAAACACAGTGTACTAACCCCCCATACACTTGTTTTCAATCATTCGGACCCAAGTCAGCTGCTGGATACCCACACCAGCCCTGACCAGTCGACTGCCCCCAGGGCAGTCGACTGATACTCTGAATATCAGTTTTCTGGCCGAATTTCAGAAACGTGCCAGAAATTCCATAAATCTCCAAAAATTTTCAAATTTCGTGGAGAACTTTGTGGTACCCATACCTTCTTGGGAAAAATATATTTCACCATGTATCTATCATCATTCCTAAGTTGGACACAAAACTCAAAATTTTCAATAAAAATTAAGGCAAACAAGGAGGCAACCTCCCAATGTCCATTTTTCTTAGGTTAAGTTCTACCCAACTTAACCTCCTAACACCAAGTTAGGTTCTTCCCAACCTAACACCTGAGTTTTTCCTCCCTTGGACACTATTAAAGGCTTGCTCCCAAGCAACCTTACCCCTAGTGCCATAAAGAACTCAACAACACTTAGACACTCCTAAGGGTTTGCAAGCACACTTGCTAGGATATACTCTATCCTAGAAAAATATGATTTCATGAAAATGTCAAGTGTGCTTGACTTTTGTTGGAATTTCTAATTTCCTCAAAAGATTGTCATTTCGTATTAATTTGTAAATGTATCTCCAATTCTATGAGTTTGCCAAAGCTAACCATCATAATTCGACACATGAAATTGTCCTCAATTCATTTCCTTATCCATATCCTTAATATGCTGAAAGTTTCCCCCTTTTTATCTCTAAACCCTAGATACACAAGAGAGATTTATCAAACTTCCTTGAATTTTCCATATGGCCTTATTTCATATAATCACCACTAACCCATGAGGCACACCTTTACTCAACCAATATCATCAAGGATTTTAATTTAGACATCATATTCTATCATCCAATAGCCATTTTCCTATTTCAGTCTACAGACCAGTCGACTGCCCCTGTGGCAGTCGACACCCAAAACTTACAGAATGTTTCTAGGCTCTTATCAGTCGACTGCCCCTAGGGCAGTCGACTGATACCTGAATTTTAGGTTTTTCAGCCCAATTTCAGTAATGCCTAGATAATTCCACAAATCTCCTAAAATTATGAAATTTCATGAGAAGATTTGTGGGCCAATGTCTATTTGGGAAAAATACGTTTCCAAATAAATGTACTCCGGATCCCAAGATTGGCACGAAATCTAACTTATCTTAAAGTGTATCATTAAAACTCATCTCAAAAGTCTCAATTGTGATTTCTCCTTGATGTATCTTCCAATACTTGGTCACAATTCATTTTTATCAGTGAATTACATGGTATTCACACATTAAAACCCAATTTTACCAATTATAACCTCATTCTCACCATTCTCTCCCTAAAATTCCATCTAATGTGCCAAAACCTAGGATTAAGACTTAGCCAAGTCTTCCAATCCTTTTTGGCACATTTCACCTAATTTCCTATGAGAGAAACTTTTGAGATCCATTTACCATAGACCCCAAAGGCTCCTAGAGCTCCCCCTTGAGCTCTTAGCCCTAGCCACCTTCCTAGGTGACTCAATCCATACTAGACCACACTGGTGTGCCACCGGTGATTCTTGGCCTACAAATTGGACCTTCTTAACCTTGGACACCTTGTCCTTGGATAAGTCACCCTTTCTACCTTTGGATGGCACCCACTTGCCATCCTTGGACTTACCCTCCATTCCATGATTATATGTCTTCCCAGCATATTTCTTTCCATCTATCTTGGAGGTCTTAGATCGGTATCCCAAGCCCGATCTATCATAGTTGGGTTTTAAGCTACCCAACACCATATCTAAACCCTTAGATCCAATCATGAATCTTTCTAGGGTCTTTTCTAATGTATCAAGCCTTGCCCTCAAGGCTTGATTTTCCCTTTCCAAATTTCTAACCTTTGGATCCATATCTCCACTATGGACATTCCTAGGTCTAACCTCCTTTCTAGGCACATTCCTTCCCTTCTTGGGATTAGTGTCATGATCCTTAGGTCTAGAGGTCTTGGGTCTATCGTTATGCATGCTTTTCTTAGGGTTGTGTTCTACCTTGTTAACCCTAGTCCTATCATTGTATCTAAATCCAAAATTATGTACCATTAAGCATTTCTCATGAGTTCTAGCATGCATGAATGGATTCTTAACATTCTTTTTAATATGCAAGGAGGAACTTGAAATTGAATTGCATTCTACCCTAGGGTTAGGAATTACCTCCCTTACCCTTGTAGTCCCTCCTCGTTGTGGTCTTTGCTTCTTCCTTTCTTCTTTTTCCCATCTCCTCAAGTGTCCCATTTTCTTGAGCTCATTCTTCTTTGGACACTTGGTGTGGTAGTGCCCCAGTTCACCACACGTGAAGCATCGAATTCTCCTCTTCTTCTCTTGGGATTCTCCATTCCTACACTTCATGTTAGAATTAAAGGAATTTGAAATAAGTGTAGATTTTACCTCCTTTTTACCTTGTGGGCACTTATCCTTGTAGTGCCTCTTTTGGTTGCAACCAAAGCATATAATATGCTCCTTTCTCTTGGCTTTGGTGGAGGTGGAGATTAGGTTGACTTCCTCTTCAACCTTGGATGAAGAAGATGCTTCCTCTTGTTCTTGTGTAGACGAAGGTCTCTCCTCCCCCTCAATCCTTGAGGTGGTGACCTCCTCCTCTTCTCTAGATGAGGTGGATGACCTCTCACTTTCTTCTTCCACTTCTTGAACCAATGAGTTGATTTCTTCGGGCTCTTGAATTTGTGTAGGGTTCTTGTGACACTTTTCCAACTTATCCCACAATTCATGAGCATTCTCATATTTACCTACATCATTCAAAATATCGTTAGGCAAAATATTTAACAAGATATCAATTACCTTCTTATTTGCCTGAAATTGTTCTTGTTGCTCTTTGTCCCAATATCTAGGACGAAGCTTCTTCCATGCTTGTCCTTTGGAACTTCGAAGGGCTCTTCTATGGCTATCCTACATGGCCAATCCATGCTAAGCCAAATCTCTATCCTTGCCCGCCAATATTCGAAGTCTTCATGATCGTAGGGAGGTGGGATGTAGATGTCGTCCCCAAATTTGTCTTCCATCGTTATTCCTCTAGCGTTCTTGCTCCCTTGGCGATTAGTCCGATCAAGAGCGGTCCTTCGCTCTGATACCAACTGTAGGATCGAATATGGTACGCTATGTTGGGGCAGAAAGCACCCAAGTCAAACCTGTGTTTTGATAATGGCAGCAGGGTTCAAAAGTTAAGGTATAATGTTTATCTAACATGTTACTCAAGTGTGCAGGCAAAGCCCTAGCAAAGGACTGCTAGGCACCTGGCGAAGGAATGCAAGGATACAAAACCCTAGCAAAGGACTGCTAGGCACCTGGCGAAGGAATGCCAGGATACAAAGCCCTAGCGAAGGACTGCTAGGCACCTGGTGAAGGAATGTCAGGATACAAAGCCCTAGCGAAAGACTGCTAGGTACCTGGCGAAGGAATACCAGGATATAAAGACCTAGCGAAGGACTACTAGGCACCAGGCGAAGGACAGCTTGGTACTGAAGACCTGGCGAAGGACAGCTAGGCACCTGGCGAAGGACTGCTGGGCAAAAGTCCAACCGGAGGGACCGGTTGGCATCAGGTACATTCTCCCGAGAGGAGTAGGTGAGGACGCGTTCCCCGTCGAGGGAACAATAGGCGTCGGTTCGACCTAGGGCTCCATTTTGGGAGGCCCAAAGTCAGAACCAAGACAGCTAAGGCTGTATAAACTTAATACTCTATTGCGTTGTACTTGTTTTGGACTAACCCTGGATGCAGGACCGAAGGAATGAGTCATTGCAGCTCAGAACGCCTTAAAGGAGAAAGGCAGCAACTGAGCAGGGCGCCCCCAGTGTTCCGGGCGCCCCCAAGGGCAACACAAAACAGACTAAGCAAAAGGAGTGCTTCGGCAGTTCATGGGAAGGGCGCCCCCGTGCTCCCGGGCGCCCCCTATGCTCCCGGGCGCCCCCAGCGTCCCGGGCGCCCCCAGCGTCCCGGGCGCCCCCAAGTCAAGCTATCGAAGCAGAAGCCAGCGAAGCCAACGGATAAGAGTTGACCCAGCCAACCAGGGCGCCCCCGTCAAAGGCTGATCCCGAGTTTGAAGGGATCAGAGCTGACCGAGAGGAACTCGGATCAGCTGACACGTGGGGGGGCGCCCCCGACGTTCTGGGCGCCCCCAGGGCCTATAAATAGGCCCTCGACCCCAAGGCTTCGGACAACAATTCTTCCAATGCATCCACGCTCTTCTGCTCCTGCGCTCTGCTCCGGAAACCTCCCAACTCGAGACACAAGCGCCGACGACGTCCCTCCGCCCCGAAAATTCAATCTACACCGGACGTCGGTAACGAAGAGCTGTTTTTAAGTTTACTATACTACTTTTGTAATATCTCTCTGTAAACTATTTTGCGAACATATAGAATTGCCCACAGTAAACGGTCAACGACCGTGGGCCTTGGAGTAAGAGCCGACTGCGACTCCGAACCAAGTAAAAAACTTGGTGTTTGCGTGTGTTTTGATTTAAATTTCCGCTGCGTAATTGCTCTAACTTTAATCCGAATGCTTTACGATATTCACCCCCCCTCTATCGTTTCTCTCGATCCAACAAGTGGTATCAGAGCGGGGAAGCTCGAATTTGGTGCAACCACCAATTTGAGAGTTTTTCAGATTTTTTTTTGAAATTTTTTTAATATTTTTTTATTTATTCGAAATTTTTCTCGCTAATCGAGGTTGGTGCAACACCCCTCGATAATCATTACTTTTTATCCCGCACTACTAATCCAAGACCAAGTCTTGGGACATTTCTTTCATTTTAGTTTAGTTTTTCAGATAAAATGGCCATGCAAGAAGGTTTCAGCACTGCAAGACCACCTCTCTTCAGTGGGGAGGACTTCTCCTACTGGAAGAGCAGAATGGAGGTCCACCTGAAAACTCAGGTGGACATGTGGATAATCATCCAGTCCGGACTGGAGATTCCGAAAAATGCTGAAGGAGTACCTCAAACCTACACTGAGTGGGACACCGCTCTGAAATGAAAAATTGAAGCTGATGCAAAGGCGACCCAGACTCTCCAATGCGGCTTAACAAAAGAGGAGCTGAACCGGGTGGGTCCTTTCAACAGTGCCAAGGAGCTGTGGGGGAAACTGATCGAGCTGCACGAAGGAACATCAGACACTCGGATCAGCAAGAGGGATCTCCTCCTGAACAAGCTGTATATGATCAAAATGACCGACAACGAAACAGCAGCTCAACTCCACGCCCGAATTCAGGAATTGATGAACGGACTACACACCATCGGTCATAAGGTAGAAAACCGTGACCTAATAAGGTACGCTTTAAATGCTTTCCCAAGAAACACCTTGTGGGCATCTATGGTAGATGCATACAAGGTCTCAAGGGACCTTTCAAAATTTAAATTAGATGAATTGTTCTCTGAATTAGAATTACATGAACAGACTAACTGCAATTTGGCCGAGAAAGGTATTGCCTTTGTTGCAGGTAAAACTGGAGGGACAACAAAGAAAAAGCCTCAACCTGAACTCGAGTCTAACTCAGACTCAGAAGACGAAGAAGAAGAATGACCTAAGCTGGTTCGACTGGCCCGAAACTACTACAAGGAATTGAAGAACCAAACCAACAAACGGAAAATCAGCCGAAGAAAGGATGAACCAGCTGAACCCGCAAACGAAAAGAACAAGCCCAACGTGACCTGCTACGAGTGCAAGAAGAAGGGTCACTACAAGACGGAGTGTCCGAACCTAAAGGAGACCAAGAAGAATAGAAGGAAGAAGAAGGCACTTCAAGCAACGTGGGACGAGTCCTCCTCCGAAGAAGAAGAAGAGGTTCCACAGTCGAACCTACTCACACTAACCGCCTCAGAAGAAGTCGAGACCGAATCAGAATCAGAACAGGACGACGGCAGACTGACATTTTCAGAGGACGGCGAAATCAAGGTAAGTGGTTTTACTAGAAGTCAGTTAAACGAGTTAATTTCGTATCTTTCTCGAGATTTGGCGAAAGCTAAACTCCGAGTCGAATCCCTCCGATAGGAAGTAAAACTCCTGAAAGAGGGAGCTGACTCTAGACCCTTAACTGAGAAGGTTCAAGAAGGAACCTCTACTCAAATTGAAAAACTTGAGAAAGAGAACTCCTCCCTGAAAACTCAGGTTAAGGATCTTAGATCAGCGTTAGAACGATTTACTTCTGGTTCCAAGAATCTTGACATGAGTCTTGGAAAACAAAAATCGGTTCTAAATCGATCCGGACTAGGCTACAGAACCAAATCTAGACAAAGATCCTACTTTGCTGTACTGAACCAGTCCAGACCTAAAGTTCAGGCATGGGTACCCAAACTATGCCTGAATAAACAAACTGGATCAAATCAATATTGGATCCCCAAGGACAAGATTCACATCTTGCCAGAACATTATCGTGGCTTTAGTCCAGGGGGAGCCAAATTGAAAACAATATTTATTGTTAGATAAAATTCAATTCTTGCTTGTAATTTGCATGATTGATTGTTTACTTAATTTCTGTAATTTACCATATTTAGATTTAGGAATGGTTAGTTTAAGGACTGAACCAACTTAACTGAAATTTGACAACATAGTATTGGGTGGAGGTGAGATGATAGTACGTTAGGGAAACCAATTCTAATAAGGTCAAGTATTCTCTACTTGGTCTCTTTAGACTGGTGAAACTAGCTGAAGCTACCGATCCAAGACCCAAACTAGTTAGACCAGAATTTTTCAAAGACTAATTTTGAAAATGAAATTTCATTAAAAGGCTTTGTCAAGGAAAGGGTTGATGATCCAATAAGGCTACGGCCAAAGAAGGCCTAGTGCTTCGTCAAGACCTGGAAGCCAATTTTTGAAATTCAAATTCAAATTATTCTTTGTCAAATTCGAATCTAACACAGATTTTCAGTTAGTTGTAGATTTAAACATTCCTTTCAAAATAAATTCAATTGTTTTCAAAATTAATTAAGTTTTTCAAAATAAATCATGTTTTTCAAAAATTCTTTTATCAAAACCTGTCTCACAAAACCTATAAGGCTAACGTGATTGAAAACCCTAGATTTGGGTGAGACAGACTAGGCAGTGAAAATCAATTTAAGCTATTCCTGACACTAATTGGATCCTAATCAACAAAACTCTTTATGTGTAGGAACATAAAGATTTGGACCAATGGATGTTGGATAGCGATTGCTCCAAACACATGACTGGAGATAAATTGAAATTCACCAAACTCAAGTTCAAGAACCTAGGCTCAGTGGCATTTGGCAACAATGTTACACTCAAGGTAATTGGGTCAGGTAATATTGAACTTAAATCTGACTTTGTTATTAAGAAAGTTCTTTTGGTTGAAAACTTCAATTTTAACCTACTTAGCATAAGTCAGTTATGTAATTCTGGTTATATAGTTACCTTCAACAATTCTAACTGCATGATTAGAAACTTGCAAAACTCAGAAATCATGCTTAAGGGTACTAGAAAAAATAATGTTTATACTATAAATCTTTCCTTAGTACCTAAATGCATGTTAACTCAGTTAAAACAATCAAACCTCTGGCATAGGAGATTAGGTCACACTAACCTAAAAATTATTTCAAAAATCACCCAACTTGGCTTAATTAAAGGTATCCCCAAAATTAAAAATCATGAAAACCTAATATGTGAATCATGTAATCAAGGTAAACAAACCAGATCCAATCACAAACTAATTCAATCTGATCTAACTCAAACCACACTTGAGCTCCTACACCTTGACCTGTTTGATTCACATGGAGCCAAGTCACTAAGCGGAAACCGATACTGCTTAGTCATAATTGATGATTACTCTAGGTTTACCTGGGTTAGATTTCTAAAGACCAAAAATGAAACCCTAAACCTATTTAATGAATTCTGTAAGTTAATTGAAAATCAAACCGATACTAAAATCAAAAGACTTAGGAGTGACCACGGGGGAGAATTTGAAAATCAACGGTTCGAGGAATTCTGTAAGGGAAATGGATACATACATGAATTTTCGTGTCCTAGAACCCCCCAACAAAATGGGATAGTCGAAAGAAAAAATAGAACTCTACAGGAAGCTGCTAGGGCTATGCTCAATGAATTTAATTTAGCCAACCAATATTGGGCAGAAGCAATTAGTACGGCTTGCTACATACAAAATAGGGTCCTGATTAACAAACGACACAACAAAACACCCTATGAACTATATTACCATAGACTTCCAAATCTACACTACCTAAGGGTCTTTGGATGCAAAGTCCATATCCTAAACACCAAAGACTACTTAGGAAAATTCTAGTCTAAGTCAACCCCAGGCATCTTCCTAGGATATTCAACAACAAGTAGAGCCTAAGGGTTTACAACAACCAAACCAAGAAAATCGAAGAAACAACTAATCTAATATTTGATGAAGAAATTAACTCAAGTCCAAATCAAACTTCATCAAACACTAATCAAGAAGATAATCAACAAGTTGGTGAATCTTTAATTGAACCCATAAACGAACTAACTATTGAACCAACTAGTGAGTCAAATGAACCAATTATTGAACCAATGATTGAACCAACTCAAAGAGTGGAATCAAATAGTGAACCAAACCGACCAGCCAGACCGGAGGCTGAACCAAGTTCTAGAAAAACCAAGAAACCGAGACTCAGTCACCCAACCGATCAAATTGTGGGTGATCCAACTCTAAGAGTCAGGACCAGATCAGAAACCTTAGTCAAATAGCAATGATTTCAAAAATAGAACCTAAGACTATAGATGAAGTCCTACCTGATCCTAATTGGATCATAGCTATGCAAGAAGAATTAGCCCAATTTGAGAGGAACCAAGTCTGGGAACTAGTACCTAAACCTGAAGGTAAGTCCATCATTGACACTAAGTGGGTCTTTAGGAATAAGCTAAATGATCAAGGAGAAATAGTCAGAAACAAAGCCCGCTTAGTAGCAAAGGGATTCAGCCAAGTAGAAGGGTTAGATTACGACGAAACATATGCCCCAGTAGCTAGACTTGAGTCCATTAGGATGTTATTAGCCTTTGCATCCCATAAAGGATTTAAGCTATACCAAATGGATGTAAAGTCAGCCTTTCTAAATGGATTCATTAAAGAAGAAGTTTATGTAGGACAACCCCCTGGGTTTGAGGACTTAGAAAGATCTGACCACGTTTACAAACTTACTAAAGCACTATATGGACTAAAACAAGCACCTAGGGCCTGGTATGAATGTTTATCAACTTACTTAATTTCTAAAGAATTTAAACAAGGACAAATTGACTCAACCTTATTTATTAAGACCCTAGGAAAAGACATATTTATTGCCCAAATCTACGTAGATGACATAATCTTTGGGTCCACCAACTCAAACTTTCTAAAAGAATTTGTTAAAATAATGAAAAATGAATTTGAAATGAGCTTAGTTGGTGAGCTTAACTTTTTCCTAGGATTACAAATTAAACAAACTAGGGATGAAAACTATGTCCATCAATCCAAATACGCTAAGGAGCTAATAAAGAAATTTAAAATGGATAACTCTAAAAGCATAAGTACCCCCATGGCCACCAATATAAAAATAGATAGTGACCCTGATGGTAAACTAGTAGACCTTAAACTCTATAGAAGCATGATTGGAAGTCTACTGTACCTTACAGCAAGCAGACCTGACATCCTTTTTGCTGTAGGAATGTGTGCTAGATACCAAACCTGTGCTAAGGAAATGCACTTAGGCGCCCTAAAAAGAATACTAAGATATGTCAAGGGCACCCTAAATGTAGGGATTTGGTATCCTAGGACCTCAACCTTCGACTTGTTAGGATACTCGGACTCTGACTATGCAGGTTGTAAATTAGATAGAAAGAGCACAAGTGGAAGCTGCCAACTATTAGAAAATAGCCTAGTAAGTTGGTGCAGCAGAAAACAACACTGTGTAGCTCTATCCACAACTGAAGCTGAATATGTAGCTTTAGAAGAGTGTGTGGCACAACTCTTATGGATGATGCACACTCTCAAAGACTTCCATCTTGACTACAATCAAACTCAGGTCTACATTGACAATATTAGCTCAATCAACCTGACTAAGAACCCAATCCAACATTCTAGAACTAAACACATAGAAGTTAAACACCACTTTGTAAGAAATCATGTGGCCAGGGGTGAGATAGTCCTTAAGCATGTAGACTCTAAATCCAACTTAGCTGACATATTCACCAAACCCCTACCTGAGTCTGAGTTCAGCTCACTAAGAAGGCAGTTAGGATTATGCTTGGTAGAATAGATTTAGTCTACTGTTGGTTTTCTTACTCATTTTAAAATCAGCTTTTAAAATTTTTAAAATACTTTCAAAATCAGCTTTTAAAATTGTTAAATGCTTTCAAAATCAGCTTTTAAAGTAGTTTTTAAAATGCTTTCAAAATCAGCTCTTACTTACTTTTGAAAAGTCTTAAAAATAAATTTTTTGACTTAGTTTTATTTTAAAAAACTACCCCTTTCAAAACTAGGGCTTTTTCGCAAATGGACTTAGCCTAGGCCCCAACCCTAGAACTGCATGCACCTATAGATTTAGAAGCCAGCATCTCACAAGCACCTTAGGATACTTTTGATTGATAACCTAGAATGGGTTGAGATGCTTAGGTCTTTGCCTTAATTCAAGATGCTTTAAGTCAGTACATCTGCAGTAATTGGGGCACTAAATACAACCTACACAGTAATCAAGTTAAGTGTCAAGTTTAGAAAATCTAACTTGAATAGAACACTTAACTTGACTAACCCTAGTGAAAATTACTGCTTATAGCAGTTAGTAAGTAGCTAATTGGGTTAGACAGGACCCTAAAAGAGAAAATTGAAACTGATTTGGTTTAATTCATATCCTGAACTGATTCAGTACAGCAAATTATGCAATTTATTTATCCTGTTCTTGCTATATTTATTTGTTTTTGATATATGGCAAAGGGGGAGAGATAGGAAAGGAAAGAGTTTATAAAAAAAATTTATTCAAAAAGTACTTAATTCATCTTCAAAAGTACTTAAAAATAAATTTTTTTTTTTGCAGAATTTCCTAAGTACTTAAGTTTTCAAAATTTTCCTAAGTACTTAAGTTTTCAAAATCTTCCTAAGTACTTAAGTTTTCAAAATTTTCCTAAGTACTTAAGTTTTCAAAATCTTCCTAAGTACTTAAGTTTTTAAAATTTTCCTGAGTACTTAAGTTTTCTAAATCTTCCTAAGTACTTAAGTCTTTCAAATTTTCCTAAGTATTTTAAACTTAAGTTTTCAAAAACTTTCTAAGTACTTTAAACCTTTTTTAGTACTTTAAACTTAAGGCTTCAAATTTTTCTTAGTACTCAAACTCAAGTTTTCAAAAACTTACTGAGTACTTAAACTTAAATTTTTGAAAGTTTCCTTAGTACTCAAACTTAAGTTTTCAAAATCCTTCGTAATACTTAAACTTAAGTTTTCAAATTTATCTAAGTATTTAAACTTAAATTTTCTACAGGTATAAATTTTCCAAAGTGCACAACCAAATTTATTTTGGAAAATATGTTTTTGTCACTAAGTAAAATTAAATCCATCTTTAGACTTAGTTTCAAAAACCCCACAAACTTTTGAAAAATCTAGGGGGAGATTCCTTCCAGGGGGAGGGAACAAAATTTCATTTTACTTGTTCTGATTAACTTAACTTTTTGAACCAGGGTTGCCATAAATCAAAAAGGGGGAGATTGTTGGGGCAGAAAGCACCCAAGTCAAACCTGTGTTTTGATAATGGCAACAGGGTTCAAAAGTTAAGGTATAATGTTTATCTAACATGTTACTCAAGTGTGCAGGCAAAGCCCTAGCAAAGGACTGCTAGGCACCTGGCGAAGGAATGCCAGGATACAAAACCCTAGCAAAGGACTGCTAGGCACCTGGCGAAGGAATGCCAGGATACAAAGCCCTAGCGAATGACTGCTAGGCACCTGGTAAAGGAATGTCAGGATACAAAGCTCTAGCGAAGGACTGCTAGGCACCTGGCGAAGGAATGTCAGGATATAAAGACCTAGCGAAGGACTGCTAGGCACCAGGCGAAGGACAGCTTGGTACTGAAGACCTGGCGAAGGACTGCTGGGCAAAAGTCCAACCGGAGGGACCGGTTGGCATCAGGTACATTCTCCCGAGAGGAGTAGGTGAGGACGCGTTCCCCGTCGAGGGAACAGTAGGCGTCGGTTCGACCTAGGGCTCCATTTTGGGAGGCCCAAAGTCAGAACCAAGACAGCTAAGGCTGTATAAACTTAATACTCTATTGCGTTGTACTTGTTTTGGACTAACCCTGGATGCAGGACCGAAGGAATGAGTCATTGCAGCTCAGAACGCCTTAAAGGAGAAAGGCAGCAGCTGAGCAGGGCGCCCCCAAGGGCAACACAAAATAGACTAAGCAAAAGGAGTGCTTCGGCAGTTCATGGGAAGGGTGCCCCCGTGCTCCCGGGCGCCCCCTATGCTCCCGGGCGCCCCCAGCGTCCCGGGCGCCCCCAAGTCAAGCTATCGAAGCAGAAGCCAGCGAAGCCAACAGATAAGAGTTGACCCAGCCAACCAGGGCGCCCCCAGCATCCCGGGCGCCCCCGTCAAAGGCTGATCCCGAGTTTGAAGGGATCAGAGCTGACCGAGAGGAACTCGGATCAGCTGACACGTGGGGGGGCGCCCCCGACATTCTGGGCGCCCCCAGGGGCTATAAATAGGCCCTCGACCCCAAGGCTTCGGACAACAATTCTTCCAACGCATCCACGCTCTTCTGCTCCTGTGCTCTGCTCCGGAAACCTCCCAACTCGAGACACAAGCGCTGACGACGTCCCTCCGCCCCGAAAATTCAATCTACACCGGACGTCGGTAACGAAGAGTTGTTTTTAAGTTTACTATACTATTTTTGTAATATCTCTCAGTAAACTGTTTTGCGAACATATAGAATTGTCCATAGTAAACGGTCAACGACCGTGGGCCTTGGAGTAGGAGCCGACTGCGACTCCGAACCAAGTAAAAAACTTGGTGTTTGCGTGTGTTTTGATTTAAATTCCCGCTGCGTAATTGCTCTAACTTTAATCCGAACGTTTTACGATATTCAGCCCCCCTCTATCGTTTCTCTCGATCCAACACGCTAGAGGGGGGTGAATAGTGATTTTTGAATCTTTCTTGTACCTGCGTTGTTAGTTGCACAGCGAAAACAATAATAAACAAGACAAACAATGCTAACAAATCTATTTACTTGGTATCCACCCCGGCCGGGTGACTAATCCAAGAATCTGTCGGTGGATCACTCCCCGGATAACCTCCGGCTAGCCCTCGTCGCTCCTTGTGGGTGGAGAAACCTCGCCAAAATATCTCGGACACTATCTGGGCACAAAAGACTACTAACTCACTTTACCCAAACGAGTTTCGTCAAGAAACTCAGCCATCACGAAGTCCTCTTTAAATAGGACTCAAGGCTGATTTCTCGCTACCAGTCGACTGGTGCCAGCCAAATTCGACCGTTGACACCCCCAACGTTAGAATTTGCCAGCTCACCAGCCACCTACCAGTCGACTGCCCCCAGGGCAGTCGACTGGTACCCTGCTGATCCCTTCCCGAGTACATTCACACAGCACTCGACCCTCACGACTCGACTGACTCCTCCTCCGCAGCCTCGACTGTTGCTTTCGTGCCCTCTTCATCTTCGGCTTCCGTCCCTCGGATGCACGCAAGCCTCCAGCTTGCCTCCATGTCATCCTTCACGCATGCCTCGAAGTCCGCGCCCATCAGCTCATCATCCCTGCTCTCCAAGGTCCCTCGGATGCGCACGCAAGCCTCCATCTTGCCTCCATGCCATCCTTCACCGTACCGAGACCGTCCAGTCAAGTCCATATGTGTAACCTATACAACCTGCACACTCAACATACACATATAAGAATACAAGGGAAAACCTAACTTAAACCCTTTGCCCAAACATCAAAACCTATGGTCACTCCGAACCATCTTAGGGTCGATTGCTCCAACAGAGGCAACTTGTCATGATGGATGATGGAGGGGAACACCACCCCTTAAAGGCAAAGGCTCCAAGCTAAGCCAAATTCGAGGTGGAGCTCGTGACCTTAAACAGATGCTTCTTGGGAGGCACCCCAAGGGTTCATTTTCTTATTTTTGTTCTTGTTTTTAGTTTCTTCCTCTTTAGTTTTAATTTTTTTAACTTCTTTTATTTTGAAGGTAGTCGACCTACACGAGTTAGTTGTGGTTTATCCCATGAGCGTGGGTGGTTTTTGGAAGAACAAGTGAAGGCAAGTCATGCTCAAGGAGCACAACTATGCTTTACAAGAAGATGGGTAGAAGGGCACATGTGCCTGATCAAAGTCAAGGTGTCAGATTCCATGGCACATCCATGTCTTCCTAGCACAACCAATGTCTTCCTGACACGAGCATGCCCCTATTACCTAAGGACCTATGTCAAGGTCATGCTTATAAGGCACAACCATGCCATTTTTGAGTGCTTGCATAGCATGTCCGACAGGTAGGTCGTGCCTCCTTAGCACAACCATGGTGATTTTTGAAGGGGTTCAACCATGTCTCGTTTGACACGGGTGTGTGAAAGAAAAAGTTGACAAAAAATTGTAGCCATGATCAGAAGAAAGCATGGCACGACCGTGTGTTTTGACATGTCCGTGCAAAACCTTTAGAAGAAAACACGACACAACTATGTTATTTGACATGGTTGTGCTTGATGCTCAATAAGCCCCATTCCCAGGTCGTATCAAGAGACACGACTGTGTGGCATCTAATCTAGGGTATTAAAACCCTAAACACGGTTGTACCTGTTGGGTATAGCTTGGCGGGTTTCCTAAGTGAATACTTGGTCGATCTGAGAAACCTCTCCATGCTTACAGATTAAAAATTTAATCTGAATGGAGAGCCGTCTCCCATCGACCATCTCATGCCGTATCAAACGATCCAAATCACAACTCGACCAATTACCAAAATCGGCCTTGTGATTTGCTCGACCGTTCGACCGCGAAAAAGGCAACGAGTTGATCGCCGACTTTTGTGTTTATGGTCGGGGTCCAATTATTTAATTATTAACTATGATATCAAATCAAAATAATTAAATAATTATCATGAAATTACGAGGCAAATGAATAAGGCACAAAATGAACATAAGGAGCCAAGGAAGAATATACCTTTCGTTACCTTACGATCTTCTACCGTTTGACCCTCCCCTCTTGGACGTCGTGTGGGCGACGATCTACCAAGACCCGTGGTTACCAACTCGATCCCTTCTCCTTGCGCCAACCAATCCCTAACCAAAAGGATGTCGTCGGCTGCTCCTAGGAGATAATCCAAACACAAACCCAGTTGATTATTTCCTCCACTGTCAGCACCTGAACAACAAGTATCTTGGAGTTCTTGTGATCTGAGCAACTCCAAGTTACACAAGCAACTTGTATTCTGAGCAACTCCACAACTCCAACTCGTGTTCTTCTAGGCAACTCGCTGTTGCTCCAAATAAATTGCTGAAGCAACTTGTTGTCTCCTCTCCCCAATTGACACCGGCAACATCCAATTGCCTCACGGCAATTGTCGCCGGGCACTTACTAATTGCCTCACGGCAATTATTTTGCCCTCACGGCAACACGGCAATTGGCGCCGTGCCTCTGCCATTTGCCTCGCAATTGGCGTCGGCCATGGCGCCGTGCCTCTACCAATTGCCTCACAGCAATTGGCGTCGGCCATGGCACCGTGCCTCTGCAATTGCCTCGCAATTTGCATCGTGCATGTGCCAATTGCCTCACAGCCAGGGGTGAGCAAAAAATCGAAAAAACCGAATTAACTAAACCGAACCGACCGAATTTTGAAATTCGGTTCGGTTATATCGGTTTTCATTTTTAAAAAAAAAATCGGTTCGGTTTTTCAATTAAATCGGTTCGGTTTCGGTTTTGAATTTTATAATTCGGTTAAACCGAATAACAATATTAATTTAATTATTTTTTATTTAAAAATATAATTAATTAAATAAAATCGGGTTATTTTAATTAAAAATCAAATTAAATTTAAAATTTCGGTTAATTCGGTCAAAAACCGAATTAACCGAAAAAAATCGGTTCGGTAAGTTCGGTTTTTGTGGAAAATTCGGTCGGTTCGATTGGTTCAAAAAAAATCGGTTAATTCGGTTTTCGGTTTATTCGGTTCGGTTTTGACCGAATGCACACCCCTACTCACAGCAAATGTTTTGTCAAGGCAAAACAATTGCCTCACGGCAATTCCGGTCGTAGGCACCGAGAGGGGGAGAGAGAGAGAGAGAGGAGGAGAGGGGGAGAGGAAATCTTAGGGATTTCTTGTGTCTTCTTGGATTCATCCTCCGGATCGATTAACTCTTGGTTCCATGCCACCATGGGGTTTATATAGGGCTACGGTAGGGACCATGAGGAGGAGTTGGATCTTGGCCCGCTAATGGACCCGGTCCATTAATGAGAATCCATTCCACTAAAGGGTCATCATTGAATTACCTCACCAACCCCCATATTTACATATGGGCTCTACTTATTACGAGTCGTCCATCCCCCCGTGTTTAAGATCTCGTATGTCCATTAATTAATTAAATTACTGACAATTTAAATTAATTAACTTCTGGATCCTTGACTAGTACCACTCAACCTTATCAACGTGTCGGATCAAATCCACCTGCAGGGTTTAGCACGATGAACCTTTTGAGCTCATCAAGGGGGTATCATCATCCTGACTCACTAGGACACTGATTCCGTCAATAATCATTGGCACATCATATTATTAATATTATTTCCCAACTTACCAGGTCTATCGATTTAACAGAATAGATCTCGCCCATTGGTAAATCAAAGAAATAATAATTAATAATATATGCCCGATATTATTTCGGGATTAAGGGATCGTACTCCATAATAATATCTTGAGGTCCCATCCAATTATCGAGTCAGTACAAATTGGATAACCTCGGGTTTTGGTCCTACCCAAGGTACTCAAAGCACACTAGTGTAATTCTATGGTCAAGACCAACCACACCTAATTACACTACAACCATCCCGATGGGTTATCCAATTCCATCTCGGTTGTGGGCCTCTATTTTATACTAAGTAAGGAACTGATAATATGATCTTCTGTGTGACACCACACACCATGTTACCTACAATGCAAAGTAATTGGACTTCGTGCATGTACTGTAAACAAGCACCTAGTGTAGTTGTGATTCTCTTTTCAACATAAGATGTTCATATAAAAAAATTATGTCTTTCAGTATACATATCCTACAGTGCCTTCTCTACACACAACCGTGTTGTTTCATAGTCACTCCCTCTTCAAGATCTCCTCCCTAGTCTCACTCCCTCTCCGCTTTTGACTTACAATTATGTCTAAATATATTGAAGAGATTCAGAAGAAGAGATGGGTCTAGTGGAGGCGATAACATTGATAAGGGCAAAGGTAAAGCGACTAATAAAGGAAAGATGATTGATAAAGGGAAGTGTCGAACACACGACGAAGGTAATGAAAACACTTATGACATTATTTTTCTTAATGATGAATAGAAATTTAGATTTGATAATCTTATTATCCGTAAGTTCGTATGCACTCATTATCTTGATCGCTATGCTATGGAAGTTTTGGGAATCAAAGGAGATGTTGATTGGATTATTAAAAGCAAAGAATTGATTTTAGAAATCTCAATTACCCAGCCTAGCCTAGAATAACTCTTAAATTCCTAAGTTCAATAAAGATTTACTTTAGCTCTAATGGCGATGACACAAGGAAAATTAATTTTCGCCTAAGGATCAATTTTTAGCAAGGTACGAAATGTATTATCATACAATATGATTACACATGATCAAATATATTTTCATTCAAGGGATTCTAGCCAATTGAAAGGATCTTTTGATCATTTCAATTCCCTTACAAATGAGGATTCAAAATATACCACATTGATCGATCAAACCAAGATTCAACAACTAAAAGAAAGATCAATTCTTTGAAATCCTTACTTTCTTCAAACGGAACGAATAGAAATAGAACCAGATCAATTTCTAAAATGCTCTTTTAGATCTTTCTCAATATCTCGACTATTCATGGAATGTGAGAAGATGAATAATTATTTGCTTAGGGAAGAAATCAAAGAATATCTTGAGAATCCTACGAAATTAATACATTTATTTTCTCTAATAGATAGGTCAAAATTTTATTTAAGTTCGAATCCTATTGATCAGAATGTTTTGAAGATAATTACATATTTATAAGCTACCATTGATTTATTTTATTTATTTCATTATCGGATCACAAAATGCATTAGGGGAGCGTTCTGCAGTTATGAGACCAGCTGGGATCCACGTATGACCCTAAGAGAGTGTTTGGGAGAGCTTTTGTTTCTTGAAAAGTAATTCTTATAGAGATTATCTCGAAGTCAATGAGAATCTAGAGCATGAAGTATTTGAAATAGAAGCCAAAAACTGATATAAGGTAAAGTTTGAGTGTTTGGTGAATAATTACTTTCAAGCTTAATTTTTAGTTAAATGCAAGGTTCTGATAACCGGACCAGATATCAAATCGATTGAGACAAGAGTTCAGAAGTTCAGAGGTTCAACCAGTTTAACCGGGGGTTCAACTGGGATATCACTAGTATATAATAAAATATGTATTTATATAAATATATGAAACTAACAACTTGCCCAACTATTTTCTTCAAGATTGGATCAACTAAGTTGAGCATGTGATATGATTTTGTCAGGAACTCAGCGTAGTATTCTTGAAAAAAGAGTTAGTTTCAAAGAAAAATTCAAGTTTAAAACTATTAGGTTCAATCAAATAGCAAATTTATTCGTTTGGATTTTAGGTGAAAGCAAATTAGGATTTTGATATTTTTTTAATTTTTATTTTCAGTAAGAAAGCAAAACTGCAAAAGGGACAAAAATCAAAAAATGAAAAATAAAATAAACCAAGCTGATTTGTCGGATTTTTCTGATTTGCCCTTGCCCTGTTCACCTTCCCGACCAGTTTATAACGGTTTGTACCCAATTCTTAAGCAACCGGTTGTCAAAGTCAACTCGGACCGAAAATCTGGCCGGTTCCCGGTTCAATCGGTCTGACCGGCCGGTCCGGTCCGATTTTCAGAACGCTGGTTAAATGACAATAATATCCTTAAATTATATAAATTAATTTTTTCTAATTATATAAATATAATTTTGATACACCATCAATATATTTTATATATTTATTATTATATTTTAAATATTATATTAAAATTTATTTTTTTAATAATATATATGTTTAAAAAGATATAAAAATAATTAATATAAAAATATAAAAAATGATAAAAATTTATATAAATTTATAAAAATGTATATATAATTCTAAAAATATAAAATATATAAAATATAAAATTTTATTTAAAAGTGTAGTAATAATTATGTAAAATGATAAATTTATTAAGGGTATAAATGTTAATTTTTAATTTAGACCATAAAATATATTAAATTTTTATTTTCAGTTTTGAATAAAAATTATAGAAGTTAAAATAAAATGACATTAGATGCACTTAAAAAATAGCGTAGTTAAAATCTAAAAAGGAACTAGCAACACTCCCTAAACATATAATGACTAAATTCATTCATTTGGGCTATTAGAATATTTTTATAATATTTTAAATCATTTATGGTAAAACCCTATAACACCTGCGTTGCAGCGAGAGATTAACCGCAGTTCTTCGCGATGGGCCCTTCTCTGCTCTTCTTCCACCTACGCTACCGCCGCTTTCCTTCTCTCCTTCCCCCTACGACGCCTCGTCCCATCGCACCTTTCTTTCGATCAAACTCCACCTCCGCCAACTCAGAGGCGCAGCCCCCCGACCCCCCTCACCGCCGCTGCTTGCCTCCGCCCCGGCCGCACGAGTTTTCGGGACCCTCCGATTTTGTCGGTAGTTGGAATCCGACCAACGATCCTCGCGAGGCAAAAATTTGGCTTGGGCGGCTGCATCGGGATTACGAGAAGCATATGAAGCAGATCCGCGCCGAGTACGCGCACGAGATGGAGCTGCTGAGGATCGAGAAGCAGAAAAAGGATGAAGCCCGCCGCGAGGCGCTTCGCCTTGCTAACGAGGAACGGAAAAAGGCAAAGGCGGTGGTCGCCGAGATCCGCGCTGCAGAGAGCAAGGCCTTCCAGGAGGAACTCCGCCAAACCCTCGTATGCTTCTTTCTTGCTCTTCATTTTTATTTCTTCTTTATGATAGTCTTATGATATCTATGTTGTTAATTTTCATTGAGTTCGTGAATTCCGAGTTGCTAATATATACATGAAGTACATTTTGAATTTTATATAAATGTCACAAATTCGGATAATGTATGAACAACCGGTTTCTTATTTCTAATTTGTTAATCTTTGGGTGTCTTAAGGGCAAATACAGAAAAACCTTATAGTTTCCAATTTCGGGAGGTGATTTTTGAGTTATAATTTTGTGAGAAACTCCGCCTATTTTTGAGTGACCATTGATTGATTGAGCACAATTACTTTGTCATGAGTTATTTTAGAAGTATATCGATCAATTTCATGTTGGTTCTGCTCAGTGAACCTTTGGCACCACTTAATCAACTCTCTTTCCTGCTGGTTAAGCAACTCATCATTGATTTCAGTAAGGTATTTCAGCCTTATATGCATATCGTATTGATCAACAAGTTCAGACAACAAGTTCATTTTGACCCACACAGCTAGATGAAGGTGTGATTTCAAAATGGGTGTTCAAAGGGCAAGAACGGCTGCTGATGGGTGACAATCAAACCACAATAACTTCTTATTCTACTCGAGTACAAAGGTCTCACTTCTATCCATGCAATAGCAATATGCCAATATTCGATGGATGCTTCATCCACTCAATAGAAGGTTGGAATATTCATACAACATTCAATGCGATTGGGATTCCTTCTTATTATCCATAATAATACTACTCACATTAGAAAATTGTATTTCCTATGGTCTTTAAGGTTAGATTTCTACTATACCGTAACACTTTCAATTTATCGATTAGTGGTCCCACATACACATCGGTTTCCATCTTCAAAATATTAACATTTGGACCAACAACGTTATAATGATAAAATAATAATCTTTTATACACATGTTGACGGGGGCAGTGGAAGTCATTTGTATATCAGTCTTTTATTTTGTTCATCGACGATAAATTTTGGACGATGTTGTGAGCAGGGTGTGCCATGACACACAAATCTCATCTCTATGCATGCCATGTTATGTGCCTAGTAGTCTTCTCCAACATAAACAACCATTGCAGATCGGTGTTATAAGGAAATAATGCAACGCCTTGTTCTACACGTTTTTTTTATTGAGATATTTATGTTCGTGTATTTTAATAGGTCTTCTCAGACCTCGCAATTACATAGATCATCATTTTTACTATAATACAACATTAAGTTGTTCAAGCACATATCAATCTTGACATATTGGAGGCATAAGTTTCTGAATAGCAATTCTTCGTCGTTTACTCTACAAAATTGTTAGCACAGCGGAAATACAAATAAAATAAGACTAACAATACTAGACAATGCTAACAAACCGATTTACTTGGTATCCACCCCGGACGGGTGACTAATCCAAGAATCCGTCGGTGGATCACGCCCCGGATAACCTCCGGCTAGATCTGTCGCTCATTGTGGGTGGAGAAACCTCACCACAATCACGGACAACACTCTGAGCATAAAAGACTACTAACTCACTTTACCCAAGCGAGTTTCGTCAAGAAGCTCAGCCACCACGAAGTCCTCTTTAAATAGGACTCGGGCTGAAACCCTTGCCACCAGTCGACTGCCAATTTACCAGTCGACTGGTCTAGCCTTAATTGCTAGCCCAACGGCTAGTTTTCGGGGTTACCAGTCGACTGTCATTTTACCAGTCGACTGGTCCTGCCCCGAAATCATTCTGTGAGGTTTATCAGTCGACTGTCTCCCAGGCAGTCGACTGCCCCACTCACACACCTAGGGTTTCCCTTCCCGAGTACACTTCTCTCAGCACTCGACCCCTAGGATTCCCCGAGTACAATCACACAGCACTCGTACCCTCACGACTCGACTGACTCCTCATCCGTAGCCTCGACTATTGCCTTCGCACCCTCTTTATCTTCGGCTCTCGTCCCTCGGATGCACGCAAGCCTCCAGCTTGTCTCCATGCCATCCTTCACGCATGCCTCGAAGTCCGCGCCCATCAGCTCATCGTCCCTGCTCTCCAAGGTCCCTCGGGTGCACACAAGCCTCCAGCTTGTCTCCATGCCACCCTTCACCGTACCGAGGCCGTCCAGTCAAGTCCATATGTATAACATGTACAACTTGCACACTCAACATACACATATAAGAATACAAGGGTAAACCTAACTTAAACCCTTTGCCCAAACATCAAAACACTTGGTCACTCCGGATCACAGATTGCCTCAACACTATTTCCATGGCGCCTAAACAATTCGATTGACGCCTAAACTCCAAGGCCGCTTAGGCTAACCGACTAGTATGTTTTCGGTGCAGTTGACTGATGCCTAGCGCCTAGGTGGCCGCCTAGGCGCCATGTCTCTCAAACCTTTTATAACTTTATAAAAATGATCTTAAATACTTAGAGCTCTCAGTTACAGTTTATTCGTCGTATCTTATCTTAACAATTGCCATATTACGTTTAATATTGCTAAATTAACTTCATATATTCTATCTTTATTCTACTAAGCTTCTAGTATTTTCTGTCAAGATTCAAGCTTAATATTTACTCTTTTTTGTGCCTCATTTACCAAAATAATATCATCTACAAGCAACATGTACCATGGTAACATGTATTGGATGTGTCTAATAAGTTCATCCATAATTAGTATAAAATGATAGGGACGGAGCTAATCTTTGATGTACGTTATCTTTATAGGAAACGCTTTGGTTAATTTGGTTGGAGTCTTCATTCTTGTCATTATAACCTCATACATATTCTTAGTTATTTCAACATGCACTATGCAAATACTTTTCTTTCTTAGAATTTTTCACATAATTTTCCTTAGGAATTTATCATAAGATTTTTCTAGGTCGATGAATACCCCGTGCAAGTTTGGTTTTTTTAATACTCTTCTAGATATAAATCCAAATTGATTTTCAATCATCTTCGTCCCATTAATATTTTTTATCACTTTTTCTTAAAATTTTATGACATGACTCATTAGCTTAATGCCCAATAATTTGCATAATTTTCTGTCTCTTTTGTTTATACAGGGAACTAGAGTATTTACCCTTCACTAATCAAATATTTCTTTTGTTTTAATATCAAGTTTAATAATTTCACAAGGTATTCAATACTCGGCTTCTCTAAGCACTTCTATACTTATATCGAAATATCATCTAGTCTAATTTTTTTTTTTATTTTGCATCCCATTTAAAGTTTATTATATTTCTAGAGATTGAATTTTACAATAGAAATTTATATTTTTATATTCTTCTTAAAGTATATTATATTTCTAGGTTAAGATGATCACCTAACCTTCTTAAAAATATCTCTTCTATCTTCTATCAAGATCTTTTATTTCCTCATCATTCGCTAGTATTTATATTCATCTTTAATACATCTTATTTGAATAAGATCTTTTATCTTTATCTCTTACTTTAGCTATTTTATAGATATCCCTTTCTTTGTCTTTTGTATTCAGCTTGTAGCTGTCGATACAAGTATTTGAAAGTTTTATTCTTGTCTTTACTTATTATTTTCTTGACCTCTTTCTCAGCTGCTACATAGTTTTTAAAGTTTTCTTCATGCTTGCAAACCTATAACAAGTTATAAGCAGTTTGTTTATTTTTAGTTTCTCTTATACTTTCTCGATCCACCATTAAAATTCTTTATTTGGTGGGGCACATTCTTTTATCTTATTAAGTATGCTCTTAGTCATTATTTTCAAATTTCTTGGCGAGTTCATTTACATTGTAACTTGATGTTTCTTTTGTTCAATGGTCTCAGTTGAAGGAAAGACAACAAAAGTTGGAAAGTTGGAGGGTAAAAGAGAAATTATTGACAGAAAAGAGAGCTGACAAGAATGAGCTTCTGCGTCGTCAGAGTTCAGAATGGGTTTCAGAGGATAAGTTGGAGGACAGGATAATGGCGGCAATTATAGGTACCACAATCCTTTAATTCATTCTGTTCTTGTATTGTGGTGGGTTTCCTCGTTTTTCAAAGTCATAGATTGTCCTGTCATTCGAACTCCTTCAGTTCAATAATGTAAACTGATAATCAACTAATAGTCTGAAGTTGCTTTCTTCAGTAGTTGTTTTTCATTTGTCTTTCAACTTAATCAATATGGTTTTTAGGAGATGGAACCATAAGGTTTTCCAGTCACTTTTACCTTAAGCTGTTTAAGCGATTGCAATTTCTATCATGTTCTGTGTAGTTCTAACTATTTGCTTTACTTTTTTGTGATATTGGGACTGTTAATTGTATTTTTCTACTCTTTTTGATGGTGAAGTAGAGAGTAAACATTTTAGGATTTATCTACATTTTAATTTCAGGCATGAAGAGTGTGATGATTTATTATTATATTTCTGCTATCTAATAAATTGTGACGATTTACTTTTTCCAATAAAATATTATCATTTTATTTTTGGGGCTGATAGAATATAATTAACTGTGTACACTAGAGAGGTATTATTTCTCATTTTAGGTAAAGGTGGAAATCACGTCTGGCGCTCATGACTCAACAAAACTGGCTTGGGCTTTGCTTGGTATAGCTCGAGTGTCATGTTGACGGGTTGAGTCGAGAGAGGGCGTTGCTGGTTCGGCCTGTTAGCTATCTAGGTAGGGCATTGCTCGATTTTGGGCCATGCTAAGCATAATACAGGTTTGGACTTTGGGCAACTTGTGTGTCCTTTTTTTTTTTTAATATTGTATTATTTTTTATATATTTTATAATTATTATTTTATTTTTTAAAAATAAGTCTTATCGAGCTTAGACCAATTATATTAGTTTAATAAATAAGGTTATCAGATTAATAATTCTATTTGAAAATTGGGATGCTCATTTATAGCAGTACGAAATACAAGGTAGTTGAATTTCCTATTGATAGGATCCTTCAAGTTCTATTGTTTGTTGTGCATTCAATCAAAAAGCATAGCAATTACAAATAGGTTTTGATCAATACTATGAATTAGTCATCCTTTTCAATTTGATAAATGTACTTGCTGAATTTGGGAATCTAATTCACTTGTCATTGTGCCAAACTTTGGTTCCTTGTTTGTGGTTTCAAATAATCGATGAGCTCATGTTGAATTATTTGAAGAACTCGATTTCAAATTCTAAACAAATTTGTGGAAATTATTTGAACTATGAAATTGGTTGAGAATTCAGTAAATCAAATATGGAAGTTTTTAAAAAGGAAATGAATGGAGTTTTCAAATTACTAACGTGTGTCCTCGTGGTTAGATTACAAACATAAAAAAATATTAATTTAACCGATCAAACTTGAGTTCAATTAGGTTTATTTGTTTTTGATTTTTATTTTTTTAAAAGGAAATATGATTTTTTAGAAAATAATATTTGATTTGTATTTTTCATTTTTATTTTTTAAAAAACATATATATTAATTTTTGAAAAATTAAAATATATCTAAAAGTTATTTTTAAAAAAATAAAAAAAAATGCTTTTTAAAAAAATTAAAAGAAAAATAATTCAAACCAAATGCCCAGTCAAATTAATAAATGATGAAACAAATAATGAAAGGTTACCAACAGATTGATTAATTTAATGAAAAGTAAGATAGACTTGAAAAGAATTTTTTTTCGTGAACAATTAATGGTTTGAATTTGAAAAAGGTAATATATATATATATATATATATATATATATATATATATATATATATATATAAGATTGGATTGATTTTTCAATCATACTAAATAATTAGTAAAATATTCTAAAATTAATTTTTTGCCTAATTTATAGATTTGCAATTATCTCAGAATTTTTACAAAGTCATTATAGGAAACTAAATAATTACACAATGAATTATTTCTTCCAATATGTCAAATTTATTATTAGAAATTAAATAATTACATAATCAATTATTTCCTCTAATATGCCCCCTCAAGATGGAGTTCCCGTAGAGATTTCAATATTAGTCATTACGAATTAAAAATGAGTCCGCGGAAGGGACTTAGGGAGTGTTTGGGAGAGCTTTTACTTCTTGAAAAGTGATTCTTGTAGTGATTATCTTGAAGTTAGTAAGAAACTAAAGTAAGCAGTGTTTGAAAATAGAAGTCAAAAGCTGATACAAGATAAAGTTTGAGTGTTTGGGAGAATAATTGCTTCCAAGCTTAATTTTTAATTGAATGACAATAATATCCTTAAACTATATAAATTAATCATTTTTTAATTATTTAAATATAA
Organism: Boesenbergia rotunda; assembly: GCA_024364735.1. Taxonomy (NCBI): domain Eukaryota; kingdom Viridiplantae; phylum Streptophyta; class Magnoliopsida; order Zingiberales; family Zingiberaceae; genus Boesenbergia; species Boesenbergia rotunda. The sequence goes on along the minus strand of JAGFNQ010000607.1, from coordinate 222,477 downwards.
TTTCGATACTATCAATAATTTGTTCACGTAATTATTATTATATTTTAAATAGTGATATAACTATTATTATATTTTAAATATAGTATTAAAATTAATTTTTTTATAATTTGAATATTTGAAAAAATATATAAAATTAATAAAAAATAAAAAATAAAAAATAATATAATTTATATAAATATAATATATATATATATATATATATAATTCTAAAAATGTACAATATGATTGAAATTTTATAAAAATATAAAATTTTATTTAAAAATAAATATTAGTACAATATGATTGAGGAGATAAAATTAGGTCAAGTGGCAATCAGGTAAAATGTTATATTATTTAAGGATATAAATATTATTTTTTAATGTTATATCATAAATAAAAAAGCAAAAGCAGGTAGAAGCATCAAATTCTTGCTTCTAACTTCTGAGCAAAAGTAACAGAAGCTAAAGCAGAATCCAACCTTCCCAAACACTCAAAAGTGATTCTGTGTAGCCAAAATCTAAAAAGCAGATAGCAGAAGCTCTCCCAAATACTCCCTTAGTCAAGACATCGACTAATTGATCTTCTGAGAATACATGAGTGACACGTAAAGTTCTACTTTGTACTTGATCCCTAATAAAATGATAATCAATTACAATGTGTTTTATGCACGAATGGAAGACAAGATTGGAACAAAAGTGAATTGCACCAATATAATTATCACAATAGATAATCGGAGCAGTAGGAATATGAACATCAAGTTCAGTCAGAAGAGAACATAGCCAACGTAACTCAGCAGTTGTACCAGCAACCGAATGGTATTTACCTTCAGTGGACGAACGTGCAACCGTGCGTTATTTCTTAGAGGACCATGGGATTGCTACCAAGATACTCAATATAAGCACTAGTGGAGGTGTAGTCATCCTTATTGCCAGCCCAATCATCATCTGAAAAAATATGAAGAAAAAGTACTATTTGACGGTGCAAGGCTAGACCATGATTAGTTGTACTAGAAAGGTAGCGAAGCAAGCGTTTGACAATATTCCAATGATCAGTAGTGGGTCGATGCACGAACTGAGATAACTTGTTAACTGCATATGTAATATCAAGACGAATAAGACACAAATATTGGAGACTGCCAACAATGTTTCGTTATTCAGAAGAATCAGTTAATGGAGGGAAGAAAGGGTTGTAAGTATTGGCTCAGTGGCAAGAGGAGTGGTGACAAGTTTGGTCCCAGTCATATTTGTATAAGAAAGAAGATCTGTGATATAATTTTGTTGAGAAAGAACCAATCCAGTGGAGGTAGGGGCAACTACAAAACTAAGAAAGTAGCTCAAATCTCCAAGATCTTTAATGAAAAATCTTTTAGCAAGAAGGCTAATAAACTGTTGAACTATAGTAGCATTGCTGCCAGTAAGAATTATGTCATCAACATACATAAGTAGATAGATTAGAAAACCATCATTATTGAAGATAAAAAGTGATGTGTCTGCATGAGAGTTTTTAAACCCAGAGGTTATAAAAAATTATCGTAGTTCATAGTCCTAGACTCTTGGTGCTTGTTTGAGACCGCAAATAGTCTTGCGTAACTTGCATACGTGTATAGGATTATCATGATCAATAAACCTCGATGGTTGTGCCGTAAAAACATCCTCAAGGAGATGACCTTGCAAAAAGGCATTGTTGACATCAAGTTGACAAAGAGACCACCGACAACTAATAGCAAGACTGAGCATCAAGCGAATAGTGGTAAGTTTGACAACAAAACTAAATGTGACATGATAATCAATACCAGGACATTGTTAGAACCCTTTAGCAACAAGTCTCGCTTTGTACCTATCAATAGTGCATCAAATAAATGTTTAATTTTAAAAATTCATTTACAAACAACAATATTTCTTGTTGAATCAGCCAGAACAAGTTCTCATGTTTCATTCTGTACAAGAGCATCATACTTCTCAAACATTGCCTGACACCATTTAGAATCTTTGAGAGCTTGGATCACCGAGTGTGGCTCAATATGATAATGTAAGGGGATGGTAGCAGTAATATTAAGCTTTTGAATGAGTGAATATTATTTTTGGTTCGAGTGGTCATTATGTGAGTATTGGTGGGTGGGTTTAGGAGAGGAGGGTTGAGGAGAGCGACAAGGGAGGGGAGGGTTGTTCTTGTGTGCTAATAGTGGTGTCGCTAGCCTATTCAATGAAATCAGACGAAGGAGTTTCGGTAATTGTACATGGAGATGGACCTGAACCAAGAGGCAAGGAGGTTGAGGGCATGGTGAGTGGCACAACCTTGGAAGGAAGATATGATGCTGATTAAAGCCAAGTTGAAAGTGTTTCTGGACTGGGACGATGAAGGTGAATTTGAATGGATTTGAACGGAAAGATAGATTCCACAAACATGACATGACGAAATATGTAGGTTTTAGAAATAGAGGGATCAAGACAGAGATATGCGTTTTGGGTGAGGGAGTACCCAACAAACACACGAGGGATAGATCGTGACTTAAGTTTGTGCCTAGAATATAGGCAAAGCCATGAATAGCATAAACAACCAAAGATGTAGAACTTTGTGTAGTTTGGTAGAGAATAAAAGAGAGACTCATAAGGAGATGAAAGAGAGAGTGTACGTAGGTGTGTGCATGCAATTAATGAGATACATTGTAGTAGTAAAGGCATAATTCCAGTATGTAATTGGAAGTGAGGCATGAGTGAGGAGAGAAAGGTTAGTTTCAATAATATGTCGATGTCGTCATTCGGAAAGACCATCATGTTCAGGTGTATGTGGGGACTAGTAAAATGAGAAATTCTATGAAGAGATAAAAATTAATTAATCTAATACTTGATATTCTCCTCCGTTATCGGAGTAAAGAGTGACAATGGAAAATTTAAAATAATTTTCTACTAGTGTCGTAAAGTGTCGAAAAATATCATAAACCTGAGATTTCTTCTTTAAGGGATAATACCATGTGTAACGTGTGAAATTATCAACAAAAATAACATAATACTTGAAATCATTAATAGAGTAAACAAGGGAGGTTCAAACATCAAAAAATATAACTTGTAAAGGATGAGATGAAATAATTATAGATGTAGAAAAGGGAAGCTTGTGACTTTTTTTGCTAAGGCATCCATTGCAATGAAAGTTTTATGACATAGAATAAGGTAAAGACATGACTGACATAATATGTTGAAGAATAGATGATGACGGGTGTCCTAATCTAGAGTTCCACTCAGACGATGTGACATTTATTCTGGAAAAGGCAACAAACGAAGAAGATAATTTTGGAGAGAAGGTTGACCACTCATAGAAGTCATCTTTAGTATTACTCGTCAAAAGGGTTGCCCCGGTATTGAGGTCCTTCATATGAAAAATAGTAGATAAGAATTCATTAGAAACAAGATTAGTATTGCAAAATTAGTATATATTGAAATGAGATTCTTTTTCATGTTAGACATACAAAGAATATTTTGCATATTGAAAGTATGAGTAGGGGTAGGAAGAATAGTAGAACCAGTGTGGGTAATTTGAAGACCTGAGCCATTACCGATTATAACATCATCATACCCAGCGATAGATTTTTCAAGTCCATGATAACATGGTTTGATGCTCCACTATTAAGCATCCATGTGAGGGTATCGGTTGTCTCAAGAGATACAAAGTTCACACAAGGTTGCTATGATATAGTAGGACATGGAGCCTGTAATTACATTGTTGGAGTCGATGAGGGTTGAATAGGAAAGTCGAAATAGAGAGCACCTTTTGATAGTGTATCTTTGAGTACGACATCCTTAACAATATCCCAAATATGGGTGTGGTGGAGGTCGATCATTGCGCCGAGCATTGGATTGTTGTCTTTGATTGTGAACGACGGTTGTGGAAGGCCGCTAAAAAGGAGGAGATGGTCGCCACGATTGATTATTGTGTTGATTGACAAGATTGGCGGTGACCGGAATGGGCGATGTTGATGCTTGCGATTGTTAGATAGATGCCTCCTTGTTGATGAGTTGATCATGAAATTCATCAAATGAGATAGATGTTTCACGAGCATTAACTGCATCAATAATTCCTTTGTATTCTTCCCCAAGGCCATCAAGGATCTTATCAATGATATCTTCAATGTCAACAGATTTTCCCAAAAGTGCAAGTTCGTCGACCCGATTTTTGTGAATTCATATACTCAGAGATCGTCTTGAAACCCTTGACACAATTTTTTAGTTGATCCTTGATTTGTTTGATGTAACCACGAGACGGTTTTGCATAGATATTAGCTAAAGTAGTCCAAGCCTCTCGAGAAGTGGTAGTGTGGGCACGAAGAGGTTGGATAGACAGAGAGATTGCACCAAGGAGTGCGCTGAAGAGAAGATGATCCTGCCGCTTACATGTTGAGTAGGCAAGATTTGCAATCAGGTTACCATTAACGTTTGTTGCAGGACTCAGATGAGAACCATCAAGAAAACTATAGAGATCATATCCTTCTAGTAGACTTCAAATTTGAAGGCTCCACGTGATGTAGTTGGAGGTGGTCAACTTTGTGATATTTGTAGTGTTGATAGCAACAACAGGATTATTTTGTTATGATGAATTTTGAATAGTGGTATGAGCAGTGGAAATGCAGAGAAGTCTTCGAAAGCCATAGAAAGAGTTTTGAGAGAGGGAGAGAAAATATGTCAGAGTCGTGTCTCTGATATCATGTGAATTTAAAATAATAATTTATCTTTATTCCTCGTGAAAGTAAGACATCTATACAAGTATGTGATCGGGTTGATTTCCCAATTATATCAAATAATTAATAAAATATTCTAAAACTAATTATTTGCATAATCTATGAGATTTACAATTATCTCAGAATATTTACAAAATTAATATAGAAAATTAAATAATTATGCAAGCAAATCCACTATAAAAAAATAAAAAATTAAATAATTATGTAATAAATTATTTTCTCTAATAAAAGGCATTGCTGAGCGGGAATTTAATTTTATTGTTGTTGCTTTGAAAGGGAAATCATCTCACATTTAATATAATATAGTAGCTAAAATTAAAAGAGCATAATAGTTAAATTGAACTCGAGTCCAATAAGTTTATTTTAAAGCTCACAATTATTAAAGACCTTTAAACTTTTCAAATTTATAATTCATCCATTAACTATTAACTATTAACGTAATTACTTGGGACATATCTGTAAACAATAATAAGATACATCTAATTAATTGAAGGATGCATCACAGAATTAAGTTTATCATCAATCTTTACCATTAAATAGAAAATCGAATTGAAACAATGGCAACCAAATTGGCTGATCTGAATCGAGAGCCAAAGTCATTGAATCCTTAGTTGTCATTGAGCGAACCTGCAATGCAATGGAAGGATCTTCTACATGATTTGGGCGACAATCGATAGTCTCAACTCACTGGGGAGAGAAGATAGAAAGAAGAGAAGAGTCAGCAAATACTCAAAATGCCCAATGGAATTTTCACTTCCTTTAATAAACTGCATAAATTCAATGATTGATTAAGAGCTTTTGATTGGATTGCAAAGTTATATTTTGAGTTGTATAACGCGACCACAGGAGGGCATGTCATAGGTGAGAGCAAGAGTGTTCCAAGCATCACGAGATGTGTGAGCGACAACAATGAACGGTATTAAGGATGGAGAAAGAGATTCAATAATAACATTCAAAATGAGTTGATCCTGGTAGATCCAGGTAGAATATGCAAGATTAGGAGTCTCAGCATCGTCGGCAGTATGTAGTTTGTCTGGATAGGAGTAAAATCCATCAACAAAGCCAAGCATATCATGATTAATTAATGAAGAGGATCGTGAACTGTAAACACCATGAGAGATAGTTGGAGGAAGTTAACTTCAAAGGTACCATGAGCAACAACATTGAAGGTGATTGTGACAGTCGTAGAAGCAACCGTAAGAGCGACCAAGAAAAGAAACATTGGAAGAGATTGAGAGAGAGAGAGAGAGAGAGAGTGGGCGGCAACAGCAGTTAGGCATGGCTAGGATTTGTAGCGTAGGCCAAAGGCTCTGATACTATGAAGAAAATATTGAAAAAATATATTTTCGTGTATTTATATCAAAGTTGTAAAAATCGCTAGGCGGTAGTCGGGCAGAGGACTACCGGCGCTAGGCAGCATTAGGCGGCACTACGATGGGGTGCCGCCTAGCGCCTAGGCGGCCGCCTAGACCGACTTTTACAATAATGATTTATATACAAGTTGTACAATATTGAGGAAATAATGATATAAATTGTATTTATATACAAGAGATAATGATAAAAGGAAATATATAAAAATATTTATGTATAATAAATTTCTAATAAAAATATTTATGCACAATAAATTTTTAATAAAAAATATATAAAAATATTTATTTGTAATAAGCAAGATATCATAATAATTCTAAAATATCCTAATACCTCTCATTCTAAAGAAGAAAAATTTTCGTGGAGGGAGAGAGAGATGACTTTGTTTTCTCAATGATGCCTCTTTGAACTTGTCGGGTAAGGAAGGAGTAAGATTTTATTCAGTGTTAAATTATCTTTTTGAAGATATTTCTTGTGAATTTTGTTGGAAGAATGAATTGGGAGTCGGTTTGTTTACTAGTTTTGGCTAAACAAGATATTGAAGGATTAAGTTTGCATAAGACGAGTTAATTCATGAATTAAGACATACAATAATTGTCATTAAGTTTAAACCTGAATTAAGTGATCTAATATATTGTGCATAAAAGGGGTTTAAGATATTAGATGTGGATTGCTTTTGTAGATCTAATAATCTGTTTCGTTAACATTAACAATTTGTTAATGGATTATGAGTCTTGTATGGATGGCCCCTACCGAATGGGTTAGATATAGGGGCGTAGCTAGAATTTAAAATTACGTAGGGCTGACAGAATCGAGAACCTTGAGAATTGAAGTATCAAGAATTGTGAGTAAGTGAGCAAAATTGATTAATTGACCATCTTTATATAAGATTTTCTAGAGGATGAAAAATAAATACATTTGGTAATATATTAATATACGTTAAATAAAATTATGAGATATAACTTATATTTGCATATCTAGACTTATGTTGCTCGTTACCTGACAAAGCAGTGACCACCTCACATACGCGCCCTTTGCAAAGTGATTGCATGCGAAGCTGTTGTTAGTTGCCTCGGGAGGCAGTGTTCATTTTACGTGCGATCACACACGAAGTAGTTACTGATCGCCTCGCGAGGTAGTGTCCGCCTTATGAGCGTCTTGTCAACCATCTCTTGTGCGGGCAATGTTTGTTGGCTCTTTGTCAACGACGAAATTAATAGATTAGAGAAAAAATAGAGAAAAAGAGACCTCACTATCGACGAATTCAGGATAAAAATATTAAACAAATTAGAATTAATATGTTTATTAATTTATAAATATAATAATTTTTATAAAATTTATCATTCTAATTTGGTATGTTATTATTTAAATTAATTATTTTTAATTTAATATTTTATCAATTAATAAATTTATAATTAATTAAAACAAGGAAGAAATAATCAATTTTTTTTTTTAAAAGGAGGTGGGGCTGGAGCCCACCCTAGCCCAAGGGTGGCTCCGCCCCTGCATGCTCTCCTATGGTCGCGTTACACAACTCAAAACATAACTTCGCAATCCAATCAAAGACTCTCAATCTATCATTGAATTTATGCAGTTTATTAAATCTCAGTCTGATGACTGGCGCTCATGACTGTTCCTCTTGACATTGAAGACCTCACCATCAAAGTCTTTCATTGCCTTGATAATAGCCTTCGGGGTTATGGTACAACAAAAGGGCGACTAGTTATCATCCCAGACATTCGCGGTTCGATCCCTATCTATGGTGTATTTTGTAGGAATTTTTCTTTCAAATAGGGCACGAACTCTGGGACACTAGACTTCTGGATCGTCCGTCGCGAGCACTTCCCGATTTACCCTGACGGCCGATGGAAAACTTCCGTGGGATCGGACTGGTCGTCCGAAGTTGAAAAAATCTTGTTAATAATTTTTCATTGCCTTGATGACACTATAAGAATCTCGCCTATGTCATTCAAGCCCATAATAATAATATCATTTGAGGAACTCCATGAGAAGCTCCTCAATCATAAAGTCTGGGCGCATTTTGCAGGAATTTTTCCTCCAAATGGGGCACGAATCCTGAGACGCTGAGCTTCTAAACTGGCCACCGCGAGCGCTTCCTGATTTACCCTGGTGACCGGTGGGAAACTTCCGTGGGGTCGGACCGGTCACTCAGGTCCAATTTATCTGCTGCCTGGTTCATCATTTCAATCATAAAGTCCGGGACACTATAAGGCTTGCTATCATCTTTCCTCTCATTTTGCCCTCTTCTTTGGCCTTCAATATAATTATAAGTTCGTGTGCAAGGGTGGAGCCACCTTATGGCCTACCCGAGCTATACTAAATTTTCTATGGGAAAAAGAAAAAATATGCAAGAAAGTGAGGAAGATAGCAGGTGATCCGGGCGTGTGATTTATAGAAGGGTCGAGAGCTCGGTCGGATTCAGTTTCTACCCCAAGCCGGGAATGTTTAAACCGGATCGAGATTGACATGCGGCCAGGCGCTCAAGGTCGGGCCTAGAGTTCGAGTATCAGAGGTCGAGCCTAGGGGCCAAGTGGCCGAGGTCGGGCCTAGAGGTCGAGTATCCGAGGTCGGGCCTAGAGGTCAGCCAGCAGAGATCGGGTACTGGAGCTCGGACGCCGAGAGGTCAAACACTCGGGATCATACCCCCGGGGCAAGGTGCTCGAGGTCGGGTCCTTGAAGTAGAACACTTGAGATCGGGTCCCTCAAAGCCATCTCCACTAACTGAGGGAGGTAAACGATCCCGTGGCCTGACCTGACATGGCTTAAGGATAAAAAAGCCAGGTCTGCAATAGGGACCTGTCAGGGTTCTTCATTAAGGGGAAAAGACCTTCGACATAATCATTGCCTGACACAGCCGCATTGCCTGACACAGCCGCCAAGCATTAATTAGGATTAGAAGGGACAGATTTACAGACTGTCAGACGGCTGTGTCAGTCTCTCCCCAGGGCTGACTACTGAGCGATTCTTAATGAGATGTGACGTCCCCCATGACGGAGGACTTCTTCTTCCCCCTATATAAACCCCATTTGAACCCTTGAGAAAGGATCGCTGCCATTTTACAACCACTCCACCATATTGAGAGCCCAACTTCGGTCCGACCTCCAAAGCTACAGTAGACCGAGTCGGCTTGGTTAGACCGCATCATCCGAAGGAAAACCGATCTTCGCTCTTCGACAGGATCAAATTTGGCGCCGTCTGTGGGAATCTCGCCTGATCGAAAGCTGAAGATGAGCGACTCCAATCGGATGGACGTGATGCTTTCACAAGAAGACCTCGACCTGCTAGTAGAAGCTAAAGCTAGGAAGTTGGCGGAGGCGCAACAAGCAGCGGCACGACCCGCTCAGGCGGGCCCGGCCGAGCAGGCTGCCCGCGTGGGCACTGAAGGAGGAGCACGGCAGGGGGAGAGCCCTCATTTTCACCCGGCACTGTTTGAGCCGGCGGAGGGAGCGGGACAGTCTGATCCCCATGAAGCCACTTCCAGTCATGCCAAAGCTGATAAAGGGAAGGCCCCCCTTGTGCCGACCCCGGAAGAGCATACTGGTTTCCCCTTTTCTAACAGGATTCTACAGGAGCCGCTCCCGAAACACTTTCGACTCCTATCTATTCCCGAGTATGGAGGGGCTACGGACCCGGAAGAGCACTTAAAGAAATTTGAAAACGCCTCGATGCTGCACCAGTACCCGGATGGTGTTAAGTGCAGGGCCTTCCTGACCACCCTGGCCGGACCAGCCCAGCGGTGGTTTGACAGACTTCCCGAAGGATCAATCAAGGACTTCTCTGATTTCAAAAGATTATTTCTGCAACATTTTGCCAGTAGTAAGAGACATCACAAGACCAGCTTGAACTTATTTACCATAAAGCAGGGCTCCAAGGAGCCCTTGAAGGCCTATATCAATAGGTTTAATAAAGTGGCGTTGGACGTTCCCACTGCTACGTCCGAGGTGTTGGTCAGTGCCTTCGTGCAGGGCTTGCAAGAGGGCGAGTTCTTCAGATCTCTGATCCGAAAGCCTCCGAAGGATTTCGAAAGCCTTTTGGGGAAAGCTAGTAAATACGTGGACGTTGAAGAAGCACAGGCTGCCAGGCGGCCGGAGGTCAGGTCTACGCCCGAAAATCCTCAGCAACATCAAAGAAATGTACCTCTTGGAGGGCCTCTTAGAAGCCCCAGAGCGATGGGACACCGGCCGATAGCTGAGAGGGGAATAGTTCAACAAGTGGCCCAAGGTTGTATCCCTTCCAGGTGGCAACCCTACTACACACGACTTGCAAGATTGTTGGCAGGCCGGCAGAGGTCGGGGTCGTGCTGGTCGAGGAAGCCCGAGAGGAGCTCACCAAGGAGGCGGTCGAGGTCGGGGAAGGACGTCACCAAGCCAACCCGAGTCCCCAGCTCGGCCAACCGCTTCCTCAGCCAGACAACTGTTCTCGACCCCCGCCTCTCCCGAGCGCGGCAATGTTAATGAGGAACAGGCCAACCAACGGAATGCAGTACACGGGGCTATTCACGTGATTTCTGGAGGTCCCACCTATGGAGATTCCAATAGAGCTCGGAAGTCGCAGGCTAGGCGACTCGACATCTACCAAGTGGGTTGCAGTTCCGCCCAAGCTCAGGGCCCACAGATCAGCTTCGGCCCATCAGATCTGCAAGGAGTAGAAGTCCCTCATGAGGACGCCCTGGTCATCACCGCGATCATAGCCAATTACTAGATCCACAGAACTATTATGGATACGGGAAGTTCGGTAAACATCCTGTACTTAAAAGCTTTCGAGCAATTGCAGATTGAAGTTACTGAGCTCCGACCCGTGGCCACACCTCTGTTTGGGTTCACGGGGAATGAAGTACAACCCTTGGGTCAGATCAAGCTGGCCATATCACTCGGCGAGGAACCCTTGAGGAGAACCAGGTGGTCCACATTCCTGGTAGTGGATGCCCCCTCAGCCTACAATGCCATATTGGGCCGACCTGTGCTGAACGAGTTCCGGGCCGTGGTGTCCACCTTCTACTTAAAGGTCAAATTCTCAGTGGGTGACCAAGTTGGAGAAGCTAAAGAGATCAAAAAGTCGCACGACGGTGCTATGTGGATGACGTTCGAGTGGAGGTCAGTAAGTCCTGCCGAGCAACGCCGGCCAACTGCAACATGGTGCAATCTTCTCAGCCCTCTCCTTGGGTTGATCTGATAGAGGAAAAAGAAGAGGTCCAGCTCTTGCCCGACCGGGAAGAAACTAAAGTGCAGATAGCTCCTGGATTGGCGCCCGACCTCAAACAATAGTTAATAGAGTGTTTGACTCAGAATCAGGACGTATTTGCCTGGTCCCAGCAAGATCTGAAAGGGGTCAGACCAGAAGTAATGGAGCACAAGCTGCACGTGTACCCCGACGCCCGACCTATTAAGCAGAAGAAAAGAGATTTCAGCCCCGACCAGAACAAGATCATTCAGGCCGAAGTGGAAAGATTGCTGGAAGCGGGGCACGTCCGAGAAGTCCAATTCCCGGCCTGGTTGGCCAACGTGGTGTTGGTCTCCAAGCCGGGCGACAAGTGGAGGGTCTGTATTGACTTCAGGGACCTCAATAAAGCTTGCCCTAAGGACTGTTACCCGCTCCCTCGGATAGATTAGATGGTAGACTCTACCGCCGGGAATGAACTCATCTGCATGTTGGATGCCTACCAGGGATATCATCAAGTACCCTTAGCATTAGAAGATCAAGAGAAGGTCAGTTTTGTCACTGCCGAAGGCATCTATTGCTACACAGTTATGCCCTTCGGACTCAAAAATGCTGGGGCAACCTATCAAAGGCTGATGAATAAAGTCTTCAAGGAGCAGCTCGGGAGAAACGTGGAGGTGTACGTAGATGACATTCTCATCAAGTCCTCCCAAGCGGCTGACCTCGTAGCCGATGTTCGGGAGACCTGCGGCACTCTCCGAAGGTATGGCCTCAAACTTAACTCGGCAAAATGTCTGTTCGGAGCCAAAAGTGGAAAATTCCTGGGTTACATCTTGACCGAGTGGGGGATAGAGGCCAACCCGAGTAAGGTGCAGGCCCTGCTGGACATGCCACCGCCGAAAAACCTGAGGGAGGTTCAACGCTTGACCGGGAGAATCATGGCCCTATCTCGGTTTATCTCCCGGTCGGCCGCCAGGAGTCTGCCATTCTTCAAGATCCTGCGCAAGGCCTCCAAATTTCAGTGGGATGCCGAGTGTGACCGAGCTTTCGAAGAGTTGAAAGCTTACTTGGTTAGTCTGTCGGTGCTAGCCAAGCCAGAAGAAGGAGAACCACTGTATGTTTATTTATCTTCTACTGAGGGAGCTGCAAGCGCTGTACTTGTAACCCAGAAACAGACCGAACAACAACCGGTCTATTTCTTTAGGCACTTATTCAAAGAGGCCGAGTGTAGGTATACTACACTCGAGAAATTAGCTTATGTCCTGGTGTTGATGGCTCGGCGACTGCGACCCTACTTTCTGGCCCATCCTATCCGAGTGCTGACCAATAGCACACTCGGGAAGGTCTTGATCAATCCTGAAGTCTCAGGTCGGTTGGTCAAATGGACAACCGAACTAAGCGAGTATGACATTCAGTATCAGCCCAGAACGGCGATCAAAGCTCAGGCCTTGGCAGATTTCTTGAGTGAACTTCATACAGAGGAAGAGGAGGGGGTCTGGAAAATATACGTGGATGGGTCGGCCACCCGGGTGGGGAGTGGCTTAGGCATTCTGTTGATGTCTCCTAAAGGAGACCCCATTCATCTCGCGGTGCGACTAGAGTACCAAGCTACCAATAATCAGGCGGAGTATGAGACCCTCTTGGCCGGCCTCCAGGCGGCCAGACAGGTCGGGGCCACTCGGGTCATCCTGCATTCTGATTCTCAGTTAGTGACTCAGCAGGTGGTCGGGCGGTTCGAAGTGAATGATGAGAAGCTACAGGCCTATGTAGAAGCATACCAGAAGTTACAAGCAGAATTTCAAGAAGTCCAGCTTATCCAGATCCCTCGAGGGGACAATGCCAAGGCGGATGAGCTAGCTAGGCTGGCCAGCTCTGTCCGTCCATGGGTTTTCCCCAAACCTTCGCCCCAGGTCATGCTGGTGGCTCAAGTCGAGGGAAGCAGAAGCAGAGATAGAGGGGGACTGGAGAGCTCCATTCATCGCTTACCTGAAAGAGGGGACTCTGCCGGACAACCCCGAGCAAGCTCGGATATTGAAGATCAGAGCAGCCCGATTCACCCTGATAGGAGACGCGTTGTATAAGCGGGCTTTTTCCCGACCTCTAGCCAGATGCCTCGGGAAGGAAGATGCGGATTATGTGCTCAGAGAAGTGCATTTGGGGTGCTGCGGAAATCATTCAGGAGGTCGGTCCATGGCTCGGAAGGTTCTGCTAGCCGGTTACTTTTGGCCGACTCTCCAAAAGGATGCAGAGGAAATAGCTCTTTCTTGTCTATCTTGTCCAGAAGTATCAAAACCTATCAC